>VZTZ01012268.1:0-22463 GCA_013400955.1 Drymodes brunneopygia
TATTTGCAGAAATTTTCCAGTAAAAAAGCCATAACTTAAATTATCATGTAGTGTCTGCATGCTCTCCCTCTGTCCCTCAAAAGAACAAGGTAATGTATTAAATGAAAAGATAACAATATTTGGAACTGGGAACAATAGTTTAGTTACAGTCAAAACACACTGATTATTTCTGTGTCTGCTTTTACTGAACTTATTTTTTCATTATTTTGGAACAGAAGCAATTTTCACCTTAATATGTTACCAAAAAGAACTATTGAAATATAGAGGAATAGTAAAGGAAGAGAAATAAAAGAACACTCAACAGCACATAAAACGTTTTACTGTAACGTATGCTGGAGGAAAGTATTCACAAACATGTTTACAATCAAAAAGATTAGGATAACTCCTAGCAAACTAGACAGAAGTTTGCATGCAATAAGGTGACAACAGATGTCCTGCAGAGACCTGCATCATTAGACCACCTGCACCTAGATCATTCTCCTGCTTTAGAGCCCACTGCCTTTTTCTAGAGGTAACTCACAGAACGTAAAACATATATACAAATACAAAAATTAATGGTCAAATTAAAGGAATTAGGGTGTGTAAAGATGATATAAACATTTCATACCTAGTAGCCTAAAAGTGTCTCAGGTAACCTTGAAGAGTGTACCAAAGTCCAGCTGAGGATGCTGACTCTGGAAACTATAAAGCTTGTTTTCTTTTCAGGGAAAGATCATGGGGCTGGAGAGAAGGAACTGTAACAACCCTACTATTAAATCACTTTTTCAGGCAATAGGAAAGAAATCTGCTGTAAGTTTACACCATTTGGGATCCATAGTGGTATTGAATTTATATCTGTGGATCAGGAACTTGAGAGGAAATAGAGCAGCTCACTTCTAAATCTCCATACTGGCCAGGTTCAGACATATGATTCCTATCAGTCTAATCACTCTGCCTCATGGTACAATGCAATCACCCTACTACAACTTCTGAAGTTTCTGATACTGAATATTATCAAAGAATATATATGAAGCTAACTGAAACACATGCCTGCTTCAGAATGAGTATTTTGTGTCAGTGCACTATGACTATTTTTTACTGTTCAAAAACAAGGAAAAAGGAGATATTATTTAACACTCAAAGTCTCAGGGATTAATAATAAGAAATAACTACTAAGACAAAATGAAAGGTNCAAGAACAAATTTAGATTTCTGTGGAAAATTAAACTGTAATGTGAGGTTATCCACTGAGGCATTAAATATAGCTGTATAATTGTATCTGCAGATGACAACTGTGATATGACTGAACGTCATCTGGTTTCCAAAGAAGACTTACAAAAAACATGTTCACAAAGGACAGATGCTTCCTTTGAAATATTTGGAGGGGAAAATTGATTTTCACAGTACACTTTTCATAAACAATCACTGTACTTGAAACTTCTGAAGAAGTAGCTCAAGTGTGAAAGTTTCTGCTATTGAATCACAAAGGTAAAGAGAGTTCAGTGTATGGTCATTTTCACAAGGCAGAGTAAATGTAAAACTATTAGCAATTTGAGTAGTCACCATTCAATATCACTCAGAGAATTACACCATTTTTCCCCCTCTCATTTTCTTTTTCTTAAAGTGAGAGACTGCCCAAATATATTATTATAGAACTATAAGCTTTGTTTTCAATCTGGGTCAAAAATAACAGTAAAGTTACGTACCTTTTTGAAATGAAAATATTCATAAGAAACAGATACACAAAATGTATGGTTATTTTTTATCAGCTCAAGAGTAGAGTTAAGAACTTAAACATAGAGAGGTGACTAACAACATCTACATATCTATTAAATTGCTACATAGAACCAATTAAAAAATCAATATTCTAGTTATGAATTAACAGATCTTTTCAAGAAATATTCTGATTATGGTTATGATTTAACAAAGGCATAAACCCAGATGGACACTTCACTAGCCATCTTTGAGTTATTTTCTCCTTTTCTATTTTAATGCAGCAGTCACTTCCCTGTGTGTGATGATCATAGAATCATAAAGTCATTTAGGTTGGAAAAGAACTCCAAGACCATCAAGTCCAACCATATAATAATGAGGTAGGCTTGAGCATGAAAAAAAATATGTGTCATCCACATTTGGCAGGGGTGGAACACCTTTTAAAAGATTTATGATCTTTATGCTGTTACCGATGGCTAAGAAGCGGAATATTGGTCTCGTTCCACAAATAGCATCCCTACACATGTTTTAATGCTTTTAGAAGTTATACTGAGTCCCTAGAGGTACATGTGTGCTGTTAAACATAAATCAGGTTGTGTTATTCCTATGCTCTTAAGATGACTGTTCTAAGCCTATCAGGGTGCAGAGGAGCAATGAAATTAGAAAAACTGATTTAAGTTACAAAAATAACAAAAGTGTCTCTAATGAGCTACATAATGGGACGAAAATTAAGTGGTGGAAAATGAAACAAGTTTTAAATGCTTTTTTACTTTTGCAGAACAATTTTTTTGTTGCAGCTAAAAAAATAGAATTTGATTTCTAACATTAAGATTTTTTGTAACTCTGACTGATTGAGGCAAAAATGTGACCCTTTCTTGTTACTATCAAAAGTCTGTGTGGAGTGTAAAAATAATTACTATGCTTTACGTTTTATTGATGGTATTATTAACATGAAATGCTTGAAATACATCTAAAATAATTATGTTACACATCTTTATGAGGCAAAATTTTCTTTAAGGTACTCACAAGGAAAGACATGTAAGTATGAACCTCTGGTAAAGGTATTAGGTTTATACAGCAGCAAGATAACATGATTAAACCAGAAAGAAATAACATGTCATCATTAATACCACAAGTGCACCTGATAAATCACATAAACAAATGTTCTGGATTATGAAAATGACAGGGAAGGAAAAAGGTTTTGCCATGATCCCTATCAGGCCATACTATAGGAACACCAGGTGTACAGTAGGGCTACTGTATGATAGTAATGGAGAATAATTGAATCTGTTAATATTAAGGCTGGTGTTGTGAAAGTTAGATGCCTGAAGGAAGTGAGAAATCTCTAACTTGTATGACAGTTTCAACTGCCTCTTTCTGTACCTGGAACACTCCTGTAAGAATTGCTACCAGGGCATATAAAAGCTTTGACAGCTGTGAATGGAGTTAAAGACAAATGCTAAAATAGAAAACATAAAGCTAGACATTTCAGTCTAAAATTTAATAGTCAATGTAAATCATTGCTTATTCTCCTGCTATAAATAAGGCAAAGTAGATATCAAAGGAACATAATGAGCTGCACTGGAGGCTGATGTAATTTGAGGTAGCTCCTTTGGAATCTAACTGGATGTACATCAGACAAAGATTCTTTCCTACAAGCTGCTTTACAGACTTAAATAAAACAGACAAGGCAAGCAGGGGTTATAAAACATACCAGGGGAGTGCATAACAATAGATTGATACAAATAAAGAGTTATATATTAAGACTTAAAAGGATGTGATTTGTTGAAACTCAGCTTTGCTGACTCTGCTTTGGTATGACTATGAAGGGATCCTAACCTCCTCAGTTAAGAAGTCTGAGATGGTCAAGTAAGACTAAGACAGGGATCAAATAAGGAACATACTGAGTGAGGGAAACATCTAGGAAAGAAGAAATCCAATTTTCTGTCATACAAATTTTATTGTGAAAGAAAAATGAGTTAAGTTTGGTGAGAAGGAAAGACATGAACAGATCTACATATGTGTGTGGTTTGCAATTGCTTCTGTTAATTTTCACAGCCTGCAAACTAATCCCTCATCCCTCTAAAAGGGGAACACTTACCAAAGCTTTAATTAAAAAAAATCTCCAGAAGTAGTTCATGCATAAGAAAGCCTGGATCCAGTAGAGCCAGGTGTCAGGTGAAGTGATTACACTGCTTTTGTCCATTTGAACCATTGTCACGGTTCAGCAAAAAAATCCTGTCAGCTTCCAAATATCTCCTGCCTTCTACATGCAGCGTGGTTTCCTCCAGTATTAGTTATGGTAAGTCTCACCAGCTTTGCTAGACTGCTTCTTAGATCCAGTATCTTTGTTAACTCATTAATTGCTGTGGTGTTTCTACACCATTTCTAAATTGGTATAGTTACATTTTTTTCTAATAGATGCCAATCTCTGCCCATTAGTATGAATCCATATTTGTTATTGATTATTGAGAATGATCATACTTCTGATTATTTGATTTTAAAGAAGAGACATGGATAGAATAAGGGTAGGAGTTTCTTTTTCATATTAAAGAGGGAATAATTTTAAAACATCAAAAGGACTGCATTATAGGCACAATAATCACCAAAAGAAATGTTTTGCATTGTTTAATGTGGTTATTTATCTGCCTTGTAGGGAGAATATATTTAAATTTTTAAACTGATATTAAAATTAAAAATTTCAAACACAGTATGTTAAATTTAGAAGTGTCAAATGGGTTGACATATAAGAATTAAGCCCTGTCAAATTGGAAATTATAATTTAAAAATTAAATTTGCAGTTATTTATGTAACATTTGAAAACAAATTATAACCTTCTGAAACGCATTATGATGATTTTTTCTTTAGGAGACAAGTCTTATACATAGAAGAGCATATTATTTTAACCACAGAAAAGCAAAGTATTTTAACTTATTCCTAAATACCTGTAGTTCAGCCCTAATTGTCATTAATTTCTGGCCAAATATTGTGTTTTAAGTACTGAATTGCCTTGCTTTTCTGTAGCCTTCTCCTACCAATGAACCTTTTCGAGGTTCTTCTCACATGTAGTGTAAATCATTCAAGCCCTCTTGTAAACCTTCCAAAAATGTCCAAAGACAGAAAATTCTGTGTGCTACGTTTGAGTTGTGTACATTTGGTATGTACACAAAGTTGGATTGTTGAACTACACAAGTGTTATTTTGCAAACATTCTTAATTTCTGACATTTGATGTGAGGAGGTCATTAATGGGCAAGGCTTAAGCTGATCTCTTGTGTGTTACAAGAGCACATAGCAGAGGGTCTGGGAAAAGTATTATTTCAATCATAAACAATTATTAACATTTGACACTATTTCTCAACTTCAATATTTTTGCTAACACATCAGTGATTTATTTTGGAGCATCGGGTCTTTTTTAAACCAAAATAAGGTTTTATTATGAGGCAAGTAAGTCAAACTTTTCTGTTAGGTACATATGCAAAATGTATGGCAATGTTCTTAGTGCTTTTAAACTCTTGGGAAAAAATAAAAAAGTAGTCAAATTACAAATAAGGGAATTATTATTGGCTAAGATAATATTTAAGCAGTCCAGATTACCTGATCAATACAGAAATATCTCATCTGTAAGACAATTAAAATTATTGAATACAAACTTTGGGTCCTAGTGTCAGTGATATGTCTTTTTCAAGAATCAGACTTGTCATCATTCTGAATTCTTCAAATGAGAGAATGATACTCATGCTGGGATTTATCCTTCCTTGATCTTGGGTAGCTTGAGTTGATTTTTGTTATCAGAGATTGCTTTCTCCTCACTGTAGCCAGTTAAGGTCTGGAAATGGCCCATCAGCCTTTCCCAAGACCAAGTGTAAAAGCTGCTGTGTTTTGGGGATTTTGACCCCTCAGTTTGTCAGACCATTCCTGTAAACAACATTGTCCAGCTCAGGCAGGTTAGGCATTGGCAAGAAAAACTGAGCTTATACTTCCAGCCAAGATGAGTCCAGGTGAGTCCTCAGAACTTGCAGAATAAAGTCAATTCAAGATCTGAGTCCTTTTATTAGCAATGGTTCTATGATATTCAGGGATTAACATTCTATTGTGGCCTAAGCCTCGCGTAAAGAGAGAAAGATTTTTTTGAGAAAAATTGACCACATTTACCAGACTGGTGGATGCATTCAGTCAAGATGCAGGATTTCTATTTGGAAAATATAATCAAGTATCTTCAAGGAGAGTCTTGAACCTGTTCTCTGCCCTGGTTCCCTTATTCTACTACTTGAAAGCCATTCAGTAGTAGCCTTGAGGCCTGTGGGAACTTTGCCAAGAGCTTCACTCAGCAAAATCTTTCTTAAAATGTATCTATTCAAAAGGATACGCTGAAAAGAATTTGGGAAACAGCAACACACATTATTGGCATATATCAGGTTCTAATACAGCATTGGCTACCTCAAAAGATGAATTTTATTTTATTTTACTTCTGATGTTGTAAATGGATCCACATGATTCAAAGGAGCTCTTTCAGAAGCAAGGGCTCTTAAGGCATCTGACAGACAGTACCAAGCATAGTGATGTTTGACCTATCTTTAGTGTGCATTTGTAAGTGATTAGTTCGTATGTGTGCATGTATGTATGTCTGTCTCTTTCTCCCTCCCTCTCTTCCTCTCTCCCTGCACCACTTCTCCCCCTCCTCACCTTTGGAGAGTGTTTTTGATATAGCTGAGAGTGCCTGAAAGTCTGAGTGATACAGGCAGGCAGGTGTTTACAAAGACCTGCAGGTGATTCTAATTTTTGTATGCCCCTTACATATGCTCGTGAATACTCACTGCAAGAGATGAGAAGAAATCTTGAATAGTCTTAATTTCTTTTGCACCACCAATTCCAGATGGATGGCTGTCTGCTAGAACTCAGCTATTACAACTGGTCAAGGTATGGAAAAGAAGGAATGGCATTAAGGCAATCTTGTACTCATGAGAGAAGAAACCAAACAACAGAACAATTTAAATCCCATGCTTTCTGGTATTTAAGTAAATAAATGTACTTCACATTTTGCATCATACTTTAGAGTGTTATTTAATCTGATTTTTTTATCTATGTGATTCCATTTAACAGTAAAACGTTTCACATTTTGCTTCACACAATAAATGTGTTTGCAGAGACAGATTTCTAGATACATACATTGGAAATTAATGTAAACCAAGAAATATATGTAAGCACAAATGGACTGGAGGGTAACAGAAAATTTCTTGTTAAGCTTTCAGGCATGCCTATTGAGAACTACATAATTATGTGGAAATACAGGGTAAATTCTAGCTGAATGAAACAGTGCAACTATTAAAATTGTTTGTGATTCATCCCATTGCCAAATACGATTTTATGTTAAAAGCTGAGTTCCAACAAAATGAACTTGCTGAAGTTTAGATTTTACAGGTAGTGCTCAGATGACTTTTCTTTCTTGACATCTTGCTGTGGAAAGTCTAAACTTTTGTATCTTGCATTTTTACCCCAGACAACAACTACAAACCATGCAGATGCTTGCTCATTCTTCCCCCCACCAGAGTGGGATGGGGAGGAAAATCAAAATAGATTAACCCCATGCACTGAGATGAGTAAATATAAGAATTGTATTGTTATTAGTATTAAGGACACAACAAAAGGAGGGAGATAGAGAAATAAAACCCAAAAGAAACAAGCAACAAATAATACAATTCCTCACCATCCACTGACTGGTGCCCTCAGTAATGATCAGTCCCTCACAGCCAGCTTCAACTGGGCATGGTGTTCTGTGTTATGCAATATCCCTTTGGCCAGTTCGGGTCAGCTGTCACTGCTGTGCTCCCTCCCAGCTTCTTGTGCTCCTCATTGGCAGAGCGTGGGACACTGAAAAGCCTTTGACTCAGGGTCAGCACTACTTAGCAACAGCCAAAACACAAGTGTGTTATCAACATTAGTCTCATACTAAATTCAAAACATAGCATCGCACCAGGTACTAAGAAAAAAATTAACTTTATTCCAGCTGAAACCAGAATAATCTACTTCAGTTTTTGATACTACAATTTTCCAGTTACATGACAACTTTCTTTTTATGTTCATACTGCTTTTGGGGAAATAAATTGTTGTTTGTGCTTAGGCAGTATCTGATTCTGTTAATTAGGGATTTATTAAAACAGATCAGCAGAGTTAAATTTGGTTTCAGCCTAACAGATCATGCCCCAAGGAAAATATATTCTACTGCTTTTCCCAGCTTCAGGACTACATAGTGAGAGCTGAGTTAATGCATTCAAGATAGGTGTTTACTTCTTTCTCTGAGAAAATGCTCTTCCAAACCCTCTAGAAAGAATGTATCCTATTGTGGATTAAAGTCTCAAAGGAGATGGAACATTAAAGAAATTGGGTTAAAACTAGATGAAACTTGAAATTTGTGAGTCAGAAAGAAGAACCTAAATGAAACTCTAAGATTCATGGTTAGAGTGTGTGTGCTGGTTGAGCAAAAAAAGTCTCTAGTCCTTGCTTTAAAGACTATTGGTATCAGGGGTGTTATGTTGATTAGGGGCTGGGGTTGTTATTAAAAATACAATATATAGTACCAAGGTGTGGGATCAGAACTTGCATTTAACTACTTCATGAGAAAATGGATACCACAGGATTATGAAGCTAAAGAGTTAAAAGGTTTTTGGTTTTATCCCTAGCATAGCATCTTCAGAAGAAAGAACAAAAAATTAACCCAATTTAGAGAGTATATTCTGGGTTTTAAGACATTGTATTGGAAGGTAAAAAGAAAATGTGAATTAACGTCACCTACCAAATAGCTGCAGGGAAGATGAGGAGGGTGAAATTGACTCTTTTATGAAGTATTTTCTGAAAGAAAGCACGGGCTGTATTTTTCTGGAGTGAAGAAAATGCATGGACACATAGTTACTTCATAAGATTTCAGGTTGAGAATTGTGATTAAAACAAGGAAACAGAATTTATGAGGCACCCCTGTCATAAATGATATTTGTTGGTTCATTTCTTCCTCCATTAGCCACTTTAGGTACTTTTGTTTCATGTGGCTTTAGGTGACTCCTTACTCAATGTACGTGGCAAGGAGATTATATTCTGCAATTTTTTACATTCTTTGTGTACAGGCAGAAAGTCTGTCCTGCAACTGAGATATTCATAGCTCTTCTGTATTTTTGCATAGGTACTTATGGTCCAGACTTTGAAAGATATAATATAGAAACTTTGAATGAATTCCCATAGGGTTTTATAAATTTCTTAATGGCAATAAAATTTTTAAGAGGACCTTAGGATAAAAATAAATACTTTTCGGGATCTGGACCATAATAATTAATAAACTCTTATCCTTATTTTTTTGATTTTAAAATTATTTTATTTAAATTAAGAGAAAATTAACTATTTAGTCTTGTATTTTAAGATCAGTCATAAATATATCGCGGTCCTTTACTCATAAGGTGTTGTCTTTATAAATTAACACCACATTGTGTGTATGTGTATATATATATATATATATACACACTTAAGTCTTGTGTGATTTTTCTTAAATGTCAGACAAGGTTTTATTTTGCCCCTCGAGGTTGGTTGAAGTCATGCAGATATGATATTTCTTCACCCTTTTTGAAAACCTTCAAGATTCTGGACATCCAGCTAATAACAGATGACATAATTTCTTATTCTCTCATAAATATTGTGCAGTTCATGGAAGAAAAGTCAATTTAATGGTTTATCTCTTTTCCTATTCTCTTTTACTCTGTATCTTATTTGATCTTGAAATTTTCAACTTCATCCTTCACTGATCTTTTATTTTGCAGTGTTCCAAATCTTTTTAGAAATGTGGTTAGCATCTCTTAATACACTTATCTATTTCAATTATCTCTTTCCTTTCTAATATCCCTTTTATCTGTTTTACTGTTTTCATCATTCTCAGATTTCTATTTCATCTTTTTCTGCATTTTTAATATCCTTTTTGTCTTTTTGTCCTATTTAGCATTCTTCTCGAAGTCTGCAATTCACAATTTTCTTTTGTCATTTGATAGCTCTTAAAGAAAGATTTATCTAGTAATTCTAGAGTGTTTATTTCAGTTAACTTGATAATTATATGACATTAAGTTATTACACTGTAAACTTTTTAAAACACTAAACATTTCTCTGTAATTGATTCCTTCCTCAATATTATTACACTTATTTACACACTGTAAATAATCCCTTCAGATGCAGCCTACTTGAACTTAAACATTCATTCCAATACTTATACCTGACTGAAAAAGATTTGGACAAACACGAATGCAGTGACCACAGTGGAATTTTTTTTGTTTTATATACTGCATTGACTATGAAAATGGCAACCTCTTCCTGGGTCACTTTTTTTCTGATCTTGAGGACACATTGCTTCACTGTCTCCTCTCCCTTCTAAAACTCCTGATTTTAATATATCCATGTTTCATATTTTCATTTTATACTATTTCTATTTCAACATGGGTCTGCACTCCTGAAATCAGACATAATCTAAATTGTATTATCTCAATAAAGTATCAGTACTTATCTGAAAAAAATCATAGTCTTCTTTATATTTTATAGCATTCAATTCATAACTCACCTCCATTTGTCATTCATAAGGATACCTGTTCTTTCTGTGACACATTTCATATAATCCTCCCCCATCATTCAGTCCATGTAACAGGTCTGTCTTTAGTCCCTCAGTGGATTAAAGTAAAACTTTTGAAATTCTTATTTCTTTGTGAGCACTTTGTTTTTGTGGATTTACAAAGATAAAATCAGTCCCGTCTCACATCACAGCTAGAAATGTCACCTAAAGTCTTCCTTCAAGTCCTTGTGTCCATTCATACCCTGAATTTTTATGTGGTTATGTTCATTTCCAGAGTCTGCATTTTTATTTATAAAACTAGTGGGGTTTCCAGTCGTCCCCACCAATGTACCCCTGAGTACTTGTATCTGGTCTGTATCTTTCCAAGCCTGAAATACTTACACATACATAATTATATAGATATGCTTTTTCTTACTGAAACTTGGGTAGAATATTCATGCAGCTTCACAGGATCAACAGCTAAAGTCTTACATCTGCTGAAGGGTCTTCAGGTTGTGGTAGGTGCAGGATGCCAGGTGGCTATCAAAGCTGCTCTAGCATTTGCACTCTTTAAGTGGACAGGGGAGGGAAGAAAATAAGATGGAAAACTCATTGGTCAGATAAGAAGAGTGAGATAACATTTACCAGTTACCATCATTGCAAAACACACTCAATTTGCGGGAAAATTAATTTAATTTATTATCAATCAAATCAGGGTGAGATAATGTGAGAGAAAAACTAAATCTTAAAACACCTTCCACCACCCCTCCCTTCTTCCCAGGGTTAACGTTACTCATGAATTCTGTACCTCCTCTTCCTCCTCCTGAGAAATACATGGGAGCAGGGAAGTGGGGTTATGGTCTGTTCACTGCATTGTCTCTGACACTCTTTCTTCCTCCTGAGCTGGAGTCCTCACACCCTTTCCCTTCTCTAGTGTTGGATTGTTCAGCCTTGAGAAAAGGAGGCTCAGAGGAGACTTTCTTGCTTCTGTAACTACCTGAAAGGAGTGGCTAGGCTGGGAGGCAATCTCTTCTCCCAAGTAACAAGTGACAAAACAAGAGGAAACAGTGTCCTCTCAGTAGTTAAAAGGAATGTCTGGATAAAAATGGTTTAGAAGGGATCATCAGTGAATAGAAGCACCCATCTGCCCCTGCAGGTACAGTACCTGGGTAAGATTTTCAAGTTATATTGTCAACATGCCTTGGCTACTCAAGGGAAAATTCTCTTCCCTTGGGGAGTTTTATCCAACTTTAAGACAATTAACTGCCTTCATAAATGTGTATGGAGAGTAAGTATCTTAACAACAAGGCTCTGAATTCCACTTAGGAAGCAATTCCATAATTAACCAACAAGAAGCACTTTCTTTGCCACTGAGGTTATGTTTGCACTTTGTTCTCAAGAAGTGGCAATGAAATACAGAACAAGCAAAATTTTAAACCTCTAAGGTTGTTTCTTTGGGGGGTAGTTGATGTGGAGTCTTGGGTAGAGCCTTTTTCCTCCCAGGAAATAATTGTTGGAAATGCCTGCTGACAGACGTATTTTTTGGGTTAAGGTGTTATGCTCAGTATGTCTGGATAATTTCTGTTCAGACACTGTTCATGCTCAGCAAGCTCACACCATGAGGAAACAGCTGAATATATATACACAGCCTCCTTTATGTAGCAGCTTTTAGTCTTTTAAACAACTTTCCAAATGCATACAGTGAAACTAAGGAAAAGGCAAAGAACACCAGGAATACTTTCAGCTGGTGGTAAACATGTAATTTTTTTCCACTCAAAGACTACATGAAAAGTAACCATCCGCAAAGATTGACTTTTTTTTCCTCTTCCTATTATATCTCTGAGACTGCAGTTTTCAGACTGGTCTGTTTACATATTATTTGTTTTTAATTCTGCAATTATGGATGTGTCAGTTATCATAAAAGATACAAATAATATTATTGACACTTTTTCCATATTTAAAGTATATTAAAGATGTGGCTTCAGGTTTTAATTTTTGCAAGCAACCCTTAATTTATGTTCACACTGTGCACTTTAATTTATGAAACAATCTGAGGAAAAAAAACAACTATTCTAGGATCCATAATTACAACCTGGACCATTTAAATCATCTGAGTCCATGGCTGATGACAGTTTGTTTCATCCACAAGATATGTTGCTGAAAAAATCTTAACCTACAGAAAACTAAAACTAGAGGAGAGTAAAAGATTCCAAGTAAGAGATTCTCTTTACAATAGCTTAAATTCTGCTCTTCGCCAAAGACCAGTGACTCATAGAGTCAATGAATTAAATGACAATAGCATTCTGATATCTGTTATAATGTTATAAATATTAGCAGATTGTTTTAGAAAGACACATGTCACTTTTCTAATCTCCTTTCAAACAGAAAGAAAAAACCCTCACTGTTTATTAATCAAAAATATTTTGTTTCTAAGATGACAGCAAATTTTGTTAAAGGATATTCCATAATGCAAACTAAAAGAACCCAAAATCACAAACCTAAAAGCAATACCAAATATCATATCCAGAAATTGCCAGATGCAAATACCCTTTTAAATCTTAACCAATGCTTTAGCTAATTAGCTTCATTAACACTGTCCTACTGCCTTCGGGCTTCTGAAGGCCAAGAACAGATTTTGCACTTGGAATGAAATGTATTTTAATTAAAATGAATATTATATCAAGGACTCTCTAGAAATGAAGCCTGTTTGATTAGAGCTAGCAAGCCCAAAGAGCACTTTGTGCTTGCAAGTCCTAACCCTTTTTTTGTGCAAATAGTTATCAAGGAATTTGTCACCGTCTAAAATCCTAAGAGGTTCTGATTGTTCCTTCAAAAGCCTTTACCAGCAAATACACTTAATGACTCAAGATGTCATCCTTTCCAAAGTTAAGCATTAAAAATTTCAGGAACAGACAAATCATGTGTTTATTAACCTCTGCTCTGAAACCATCAAGTCCACATAGCTTTGTTAACTTAAAAGAAAGGCTAGGTTTATTAACCCATTTTATAAACAAGTATTAAGCGCTGCTTTGTGCTGAATCCTCTTGGAAGGCAGAATAAACTGACTTTAATTTGAAACATATCAATATTTTGTGAATTGTGTCCTATCTACAGTAAGACCAAGTAATCACAATGAAAAAGCATCAGTAGTTCCTTCCTACATATACATACATTTCACTAAATGTTTTAAATGTTGCAACCGGTTGTGCTGCTTGGAAACCCACTACCCTCCCATCTTGATTTGAATATCAAGGATTCCAATCAGCAGACTTTAGTGTAAATAGCCAATGAATATCTGTTTTAGGACAAGGATATTGACAAAGTTATTAACTATTGGAACCAATCAGAGTAAAGATTAAATTTAAGAGCAGGCATAGTATGCATAGTATGTAAAAGAACTTATGTCATGATGATTTTGCAGAAAAAGTACATAAAAGGGCTCGGTTTTATTTGTTGAGTAGGACATGCCTTGGAGGACCTTTCCCCCATCTTCCCAGCACCCCCAGTAAAGAGGTGTGTGCTTATTCACATCAAATTGGTGTTGGGTAAGTGTCTTTTGTCCCATTTAGTGATACAACAATTTGAAGCCTTTCAATTTTGCTTACTTGAGCATTTGTTTTCATCTTCACATATGGCACTGGAGAAAATGAACAAGAACAAATTACTAACAACTTTCCTGCATCTCAGATACATATTTTTTGTTTCAATTCTAAGAGTGGTCAAGTGTGATGGAATACTATTTAGTGCTTTTCATATCTTTTTAGAATAGTCTACTTGAAAGAACATAAATTATCCAGAAACTGAATTAATTAACTAGCTCTCAGCTTCATCATTAATCATGCACTTTATTTTTATTCTGATTTTGGTTAATCAATGATATATGCATCACTTTAATCAAATACTTGATTAAATTCTTTAATAAATTCTTTTTCAAATGCCAATATTAATTGCACTGCAACTGTTGGAGCAGAGAATGAGCCTATGGTCATTCAAGCGGTGTACACACAGGAAAATGTTATCTTCTACTCTTTTGAATATTCCCATACACATTCAGCAAATATTTTGGAAAAGACAGGCATGGAATTAATTTGTATCTCACAATCAGATAACATTTGTTATAGTGTATTGTTCTCTTTATGGTAAAAAATTACCACAGTAACCTTAGTTCAATTTGGTGAGACGCCTTTTACGTTCATATGTGCCAATATCATCTACATCGGATTATGTAAGACAACACAGGATGCTTTCCAAAAGGTGAACTACTAACTAGCTCATTGTATTGCCTGAATTTTTCAGTAATTTGACAGGTGCTCATAGTTTGATTATCATTGACTACTGTAAATTCTGTGCCTCCATGATCCTGAATTTTTCACATTACAATGTATTAAATATTATGTAATTTAAATATTAGTATATTACATTTGCATTGAGCAGATGGTTGGAGAAGAACATTTCACCATTGCTAAAAGCTTATAAAAGTAATCCACTTCTGGTTTAACATTGAGATTCAGTCTTAGAATCAATCTGTGATCTATATTTATATCTGTGTACAAACATTTAGTTTATAATATAGCTGGAGTTCTGCAGACTCAGAACAATATAAACAATTAGAAAATATTGATTTATTTATAAATTTTTTATAACTTTATAAATAGCTATGAAGTTTTGATCTATCTTTTACTTCAATGCCAGTGTTTTTACGTATCTTTCTAGACTAATTTGTATTAGTTATTTAACAGATCTTTTAATCACTGATCATATAAAAGAAATCACTGTACTTCCTTCATATTTGACCAGATTTCAGGAGAGGAGTAGATGACCTAATTTCAGTTTGATGAGAAGCAAAAACACAAAATAGACAGAGGAAATCTTTGAAAAATTGCTCACTTTTATTTCGATTCCTAGATAATTCTTTTTGACAAGAATTTAGCTTTTTTGGTTTTTTCCCAGTTGTGGAGCTCTTCTGTCTCTAACCATTTTCATCTCACTTACTAAGTGGCTTCCTATGTTACTTTTGGTTGGGGTAGAGTAAATTTTCTTCACCAGTAGCAACTATGTGGAAAATTGTGGGTTTACGCTGGCAGCACTGCAGATAACGTAGAGATATTTCAGTTACTGTTGTGCAGTGATTACACAGAGTAAAAGCCTTTTGTGCTCCTCACCCCACACAACTTGGAAGTAGCTTTGGGGTGTACAAGAATTCGGGAGGGGACACAGCCAGGGCAGCTGACTCTAGAGGTAATCTAGAGCACATAGGATCATGCTTAACATGTTCAGACTTATGGCATTTGTATTCCCAAGTCACTGTTAAGTGTGATGGAGCCCTCCTTTCCTGAGAATGACAGAACACCTGTCTGCCTACGGAAAGTGGTAGAAATTCCTTATTTTGCTTTGCTTGTTTTCATGGCTTTTGCTTTACCTATTGATCTATCTTTATCTCAACCCATGACTTTTCTCACTTTTACTGTTCATGTTCCCTCTTCCAACCCATAGTGAATGAGTGGTAAGTGAGTGGATGTGCTGGGCCCAGTTGCCAGCTGGGGTTAGATCACAACTTTAGCAGCCGACAATACAATTCCAGAATTAATTTCATCTGACAATTAGGGGTTTCCAGAATGAGGTACTATAGCAATGTCATTTTTCACAAGAGCTTGCAATCAAGAAAGGTCTTGTTTTGTCAATATTGTTACTAATAAAAAAAAATAGTGACACCAGCTATATAAAATAATGCCTTTATAAGGAATCTAAGCTGATTCTTTGCCATTAACATTTACATATCAGAGAACTCCAGATCAGGGTTTTTGCATTANATTTTCTTCACCAGTAGCAACTATGTGGAAAATTGTGGGTTTACGCTGGCAGCACTGCAGATAACGTAGAGATATTTCAGTTACTGTTGTGCAGTGATTACACAGAGTAAAAGCCTTTTGTGCTCCTCACCCCACACAACTTGGAAGTAGCTTTGGGGTGTACAAGAATTCGGGAGGGGACACAGCCAGGGCAGCTGACTCTAGAGGTAATCTAGAGCACATAGGATCATGCTTAACATGTTCAGACTTATGGCATTTGTATTCCCAAGTCACTGTTAAGTGTGATGGAGCCCTCCTTTCCTGAGAATGACAGAACACCTGTCTGCCTACGGAAAGTGGTAGAAATTCCTTATTTTGCTTTGCTTGTTTTCATGGCTTTTGCTTTACCTATTGATCTATCTTTATCTCAACCCATGACTTTTCTCACTTTTACTGTTCATGTTCCCTCTTCCAACCCATAGTGAATGAGTGGTAAGTGAGTGGATGTGCTGGGCCCAGTTGCCAGCTGGGGTTAGATCACAACTTTAGCAGCCGACAATACAATTCCAGAATTAATTTCATCTGACAATTAGGGGTTTCCAGAATGAGGTACTATAGCAATGTCATTTTTCACAAGAGCTTGCAATCAAGAAAGGTCTTGTTTTGTCAATATTGTTACTAATAAAAAAAAATAGTGACACCAGCTATATAAAATAATGCCTTTATAAGGAATCTAAGCTGATTCTTTGCCATTAACATTTACATATCAGAGAACTCCAGATCAGGGTTTTTGCATTAACTCTGCATTTTTCTTCCATGTACCACTTCAAGTGTTTGCCATTATATGCAGATGTGGTTGCAAATTCCTAAAAGGTATGTATATTGTTTGCCTAATCTTTGTTGCAAAAAGATAGAGCCTAGTTAAAAAAGTTTTCTATTTTTATAACTCACTGAAGCACCACAATTTCACTGTCAGCAAGAGCAATTCAGGATTATCATGTAGCGCTGATTTAGGGAAAATCATATCTCCGCTGTAAGTAAAGAAATGTTACACTCTTGTTATTAATTATTATTATTCAAAGTGAAATAAACATGTTTTAAATCATATTTAAGAATTTTAAAAAAATTCTTTAATCTCATTTCAATAAATTATTACGTTCTTTTTTGTTTCAGCTTTCAAAATCTGATTTATAACTTAGCTTCTTTAAAGGTGTTCCTGAATGGTATTTAAAAGCCTGATGAAAGTGGTGTTGTGAAACATAAATGATTGTTTTACCCTTCAAACTTGTAGCTGATGAGGAGAATACTGCTGAGAATCTGCAGAAGGTTGCAGCAGAATATTGGAAAACACTAGAAGGACTTAATTTGGATGAAAGTCTTAGAAGGAAAAAAATAGTAAGGACCTATAAGATAAAACAGAATCTCCTGTAGGTGTGGTGCATTGAGCTTAGCTGGCTGGACTATTCCCATCCAGCTGTTCTCTCACTTCCCTTCTTCCACAGAATAGAGGGAAATAATGAGATGGAAAAGCTCATGACTTGAGATAAAAACAAGGAGGTGCTCACCCCCTTATTGTCATGAGCAAAACAGGCTGAATTTGGAGAAAATTTATTCAATTTATTGTCAACTAAAATAGAGGTGAGCACTGACAAAGACAAAACATCTCCCTGTTTTCCAGGTCAAGTACGTAATTCCTGACTCTTCTACCTCCCTCGTCAAGTGTCACAGAAGGTATGGGAAATGGGGGACTGTTGTCAGTCCATAACTGCTCCTTTCTGTTCTCAGTAATTTTTTTCTCTGCTCCAACATGGGTCTTCCATGGGCTGCAGTTACTTCAAGACATATCCACCTACTTCATCATGGGGTCCTCCACGTGATCTGCTCCATTGTGGTGTCTTCCACAAACTGCACAGGAATCTTTGATCTGGTGTCTGGAACACCACCTCACCTGTCATCTTCTCTGGCCATAGTGTTCACTGACATGCCTATCTCACAGGTTTTCCCTCATTCCTCACTGACTATGTAGCATTTTGACCTTTCCTAAAAGTGATTTCACAGAATCACCACCAGATTGGCTGATTGGCTCAGATGTGTCCTGTGATGAGTCCTTTGGAAGCTATGTCCAGCTATGTCTCCAGCATCCCTGCCATCAATACCTGGATAAGAACACTCGGTACAACATGAATAATAAGTCAGAAGTTTCTTGCTTTCATACTATCTAGAAAAAAAGTTGTATCAAAGAAATCCTTTGTGTTACAGATTTCTGTAGATAATGAGAGACGCTTTTCTGTTTGCAATCTGATATGTATGGTTCCATACATCTAGGTCTGTCTAGCAATGTCACAAGGTAATACAGATGTTTGCCGGTACAATTTCTGCAAACTTAGGATCCCATCCTATGATTTCTAGGGTAACTGCCATGAAGAAAAGCAAAATACAACCTGTTTTGCACAGGAAGAATAATTCAGTGTAACTCCAAGTTTTGTGGGAACGTAATTTGCATTATGTGGTGAAATACGGCAATCGGCTCCTTCTCACATCATGTTTTAAGTAATGTGTTTCTTTCTGCTATTGAGATGTGAAATACATATATATTTGGACATGATTCTTTGTTCCCTACAGAAGTGATTCTTATCACAAACTCCAATAAAATCAGTATTATACTGGAGAAAATAATTTCTTTGCCTTGCTTTATTTCTGCCTCAGCAGTATTAAAGAGTGCATAGATGAAACTGTTATGAGATATAGTTAGTAGCATTGGACCTGATCTGGTGCACTAACTGGGTCAATTGCTGTTTTGTATCCCTTTGCTCCTTCTTTTCCCTTTAGTAAGCTTCCTGTGCTTCCAGCATATTCTCATATGCTAAATGCTACTGTTTCACACATCTCCAAGTAAATAGAATTGCCTAGAAATCACAAGAATTCAATTTTGCTTGTAAAATGATAATTTTGCGAATATTCTAAAATAGTAACTTGTTTGTCCTCTAAATTACCTGATAAAATATTTTACCTTGAGTTTAAATCAACCCAACAGAGCTCCAGAAACAGATGTAAGTGTAAAAAATATGTTTATGGCCTACACAAAGGCAAAATATTCCTTCAATGATCTAAATAAAGAAGGGATGAAAATTTTTTTCCAATTTTTTTTCCCATTAGCTTGGAGGATTTAACATAAATATATTTTAGGAGGCTTTGTTATCCTTGTATTGGTGGGTTTTGTTTATCTATGATGACTGAAGGTATCATGGGGCACAGTGATAATAGCGGTGTTTTCACTTCCGCATTCTGTGACCATGTCTGTACAAATTCCCGCAGACAATTTGGCTCTCCCTCCTCATGTTTTGGACTGTCTGGATAAAATCCAGTTTTATAAATCTGGTTTTACATCCATAAAGCATTATTAGCATGTCTTAGCCCTCTAAGAATCAAGACTTATTTTCCAGACATCAATCTCATTGTCAGTATCCAGACTGCCCTGGAAATTCATTTGGACAAATTATATCTAATGAAGATGAAGACCATTGTATCCATCATTACCTTGGCAAGACAGCTTTGGCAGAGAAAGAAGGGGTTGGTGGTTCTGGGAGCTAGCATGCCTTGACAGCTGTGGTAGGAGATAAAAATGAAGAAAGGAAGAGGAAAGGGCAGGAAGTTGTCAATATTCCAGGAATATAGAAAAAAAGAAGAGGTTGAGCATGTCTTAACTTAATGGACAGCTGCTTCTTGGAGTTCACTGAATCCTTTTGAGACTTTTTTCAAAGCATACCATTTATCTCTAAAAACTCTTCTAAATTACCAAACCACAATATCTGAAGTTAAGGAACTTACGCAAGATTAATCCAAAGATTTCTCAGGTAGAAATCGGACAATAATAATACTTAAATTAATAAAAAGTGATATTTTAGTGTTGGAAAAGAAGTACAAGAATGGAACATACTCAAAGAACACCACATTTTGTAAAGGAAATGTAATTGTTATCTATTGACTGTAAATCAATCTACATTACCTCATTTTTGTTAAGGGTCATAAGACATACTACTTATGATAATACTAAATTAAAATCAAACAACACCTGTAACTTATAGCTTCATTATTTTCTTGGAAACTATGTACACACTATGTTGTGTTTTCTCCCTCAAGAACATATTGAAACAATTAGAAACAGTGGCAAACGGTCCATGCCTTAGTATTTTCCTTAGCTATTGGGTCACCTTCTGTAAATTGTTCATTGTTGTAGTCATGACAGTTTAACCACTTATCAGTGAAGTATTTATTTTGCTTTAGGAACATCTTATTTGGTCTTTTCAATGAGATGGACAACAATGAAGAGTCCAGACCTATTGGCAACCCCTGAAAAAACTGACAGCTGTGAAACCAATGCTTTAGCTTAGTTCTCTATGAAACACAGTGCAACTGAAAAAAGACCACCCTTTTAACTAGGTCTGGAACTAGACAAATAAAAATAAATCCTCTGCTCTTAAGACTGCATTTATTTATCAATTTCTTTTTACCAGAATAATTTTTGCAGCTTGAAAGACACTGCATAAGTAATCTGTTAAATGATATTTCATCTATTTCTTTGAGAGTACTGGATTTTTAATCCTTTATCTCTCCAATTTCCATTAAGAATTCCTGCTATACAGGAATCCAACAACATGATTCTTCACAATAAGTATGCAAAAAATCTTGTAGAACTTATTGTGCCTAATAAGCAAAAGTCAACACAAATATTTTTGTAGGGTTGCGCAATCTCAGAATGACTTAAATTCTACCCACATTAAAAGATAATTTCAAAGTTCCTAATTAAAAAGATTTAGATCAGGATTCATGTCACACAGAAATAGTTTCCTAGGACATGTCTATGCTCTTAAGTAATTTTACAGCCTTTATTTAGTCAAATTTCATACAGGTGTCTGTGATGGAAAAGACAATGCAGTTTTAACAATCAAATAAAAAGACATATTCAAGTTTCTATTTTTGTATCTTCATCTTTCAAGGTCAGTTCTGGTTTTGTTTTAGTGAGTTACTGAAATCTGGCAATTTCTTTCACTTGTCAGCACCCAACTGATATTCATAATGTAAACAATTTTTTTCCTGTCAAAAGGGAAAAAGAAGCAACCTTTGATTCTATGATAAAATTGAAACTTGTCAGTCAACACTGGGAAAGAAATTAAGCACTGCTAGGTTCAACATGTGTTTATATATATATATGTATAATTATAATATTTATACGTGTGTATATATTAAATTTATAATATTTATATTTATTTATATTTATTTATTTCCTTATTAAAGAAGAATGAAAGTACACTTCTTACCTAATAAAATAAACACTATTTTGATTCAAGATCTTGTTACCACAATAAAAAATACATGTTTTCAATGGAAAGAACTTGTTTTAAACTGTGGTCAGAAACAGATTTTTCATTTCTATATATTTCTTTTGGGATAGGTGGAGTTTTGTTCTTGTCTCTAGCTAAGCCTTTCAGAATTAATAAAATAGTGATCATGATCACACACTGAAATGTACTATAGTATTTCTACAATCACTGCTGTAAATATTTTGCTTCTGCTGTGAGCAGAACTAAATAGTTACCCAAGTGCAGACATAGTGATATCAAAGTGAGATAAAATGAGCTTAATTCTTTTTGTTATCCACAGAAATCTGACTAAAATAAATGTGAATAGAGTTACTCTGTTTTGAACAAGTATCAGAGAAAGCAGAATTTGACTTGATTAATGCAAGTAACTTTTCCACTTTCGAAAAATGTTTTAAAGGAAAGTTCTATTTGACACTTAAAGAAAGATGCTGCAATGAGTAACATCCCAATTAACTCTCCCATTTACCAGCATACAAATCAAGGGTTTAGTAAATTTATTTCTAGAACTTTTTACATGGCAATAAACAGTTTGTTTTTAGGATCAGTGATCTGAGCAGAAGACTGAGAGGAAACAAGAATGATATTTAGGGGTTTGTGAGTGATTTTCAAGTTGAACTCAGTCAAAAACTATAACTACCAGGGTCTAAGCTTCCAAATTTGTGAAAGAGGGTTAATGACATCACAAGAATTTTTTGTGGTGTAATAACTGGTTGTAATACCTTTTCTTTAGAGTATCAGAACAAGACATTAACTTCACTGTAATAATTTGGTGGGATTCCAAGGGCATATTAAATGTGACCCACATTCACAGAAACAATTACTCTGATCTTGGGAAAAGAGTGCAGGACTTTAAGATGAGGAATGCAGTTTTCTCCCTTATCCTTTATGATGTGTTTTACAATATGAGTTGTGGGGACTCTACTACTACTACTACTAGTATTACTACTAGTACTACTACTAGCACTACTACTACTACTACTACTACTATTATTATTATTATTATTATTATTATTATTATTATTATTTTCA
>VZTZ01012275.1:284-26347 GCA_013400955.1 Drymodes brunneopygia
GGCGGGCGCGCTCGGCCGGCTGTGAGGCGAGAGAAAGCGGCGGGGTTTGAGAGCGAGATAAAAATCTTATTATGCAACGCACATTTTTAATAGATTATTGCCAAGTGCAGGGCTGAGGTAATGCGGGCTGTCAGCAGCCGGGGCGGGAGGCTGAGGGACGAGCGGGCCGCAGCCGCTCCCTCCCAAGGGCGCCGAGGCACCATTCCTTCACCGTCCGTGAGGAGAACTTTGATATATCACGGTATTTTTTTTTCCACTGAAGGATCTATTTTTGTGGTTACAGACGCACAGGTACGTCTTTTTCGGCATATCTCGAGTATAAAAGTTTGCTTTCTGCATTATAATCTCCAAAGCCTTCTGAAAACGTTCTGCCTGTGCTCAATCTCAAGAAACTCGATACAGTCCCAAGGGTAAAAAAGCCAAGTTTAAAGGATGGTCTCGGTTATATTTAGCTGAGTAGCAGCACAGGCTGACACGAACAGAAACACAAGGAAGAACAAAGTGAAAACGCTCGACAGTTGGTAACAAAAAATCTGCAAGTATCTGAGTTGGATTTTTTTTTTTTTAAATTTTCCTTTCCCTAATTCACATTTTGCTGCGCAGAGGGAACATTAAAGCAGCACATGGGTTTATGTGAACAAAAGGTAAAGATATGAGGTGTTTTCACCTGACTCTTGACAGGATTTACTGTTGCCTTTGTGTAATGAAAAGGCTTCCTACTCTAAGAAATTCTTTAATTTTCTTTTATAAATCTTAACCTAATTCTTTTTCCATACAAACAGGAGCCTGCTCAACCCTGTCGTTCTACCAGAAGAGATGAAAAATTTTCAGCTCATCTCTACAGTACCAAGTGTATGTGGAATTATTTAAAATCTACAAAAGCCATCTCACAGATCCTTCAATAAAGACTAAACAGCTACATTTAACCTCATTTTTCCTGATTTTTCGTCTGTCCTCGGCACAAGCATCTCCAAACCCACTCAAAATCCCAAATCCCAGCTAAGTCAGTGATTCATCACTTCTGGCAGCAAGCGATGCAGGAAGGAGGAGATGAAGACAATGGTAGAGAAAGGTTTGCATTATGTAATGAAACTAAAACTCACTTTTTTCTACTTTCACTTCAGTTGCTGAAACAGGGTAGGAAAGTCCCTGACTAAAGAAAATACACAGGAGGTTTCATGGAGCCTGTTTTTCCCATGATTAAAATTCTCTTGGCAGTATTTTTAATCAGTTTATTTCAATATTAAGACACACATATATTCCATTCCAACAGTAATTTCTTGCTCCAGAAAGAATTTCATCACGGAGAAATCTAAAATTAAAACCAATCTCTAATTACCTTATGCCTTGCCCACTTGTCATGAGAACTTTAAATACAACCATCAGAATTACAAAAAAATTCCCCTTTTCAAATATCTGTATATGCAACTTCTTCCCATTTCTTGATTTCAGCAAGACTGATAACTATGTTCATCTAGATTTTGGTGAAAATAAAACCAGTGTTGTATCTAAGCCGAAAATGCTCTTTTAATTTCACAATATCTATTTCATATTACCAGCTGGAGGGAAATAGTCATCTAACTAATTATTCATCCAACTCCAGCATCCTGGAGATGAGACAACCAAATAAACACTCTTAAAAATAAATTAAAGGTGACTGCATTACACACTATAGGAAATTATTCATTTAACTGGTAAATCTTCCAGCATCCTCCACATCACACAACTGAATAAACACTCTTAAAAAATAAATTAAAGGCCAGGGGAAATCTCAGGTCGCTTATCTGTGAATTGAACACATGGGGTGTTCACGCTTTCACAGCCTGGACATCACCTACAGGAAATCAAACACTTCCACCTGGATTTTTGTGAACGAATTCAAACCTCATCCCAACAAGGATTTTAGGAGCAAAATGCCCCACTCTCAGCACTGGCTGGTTCAGCACACTGCTGCAGCAAAGCTTTAAAAATAATCACTAACACATGGAGCAGCGAGAGACGTGTCAGGCCATTTGACATTACAAAACTGAATCAAAAAGCCCAGAAATTATTTTTAGTGCATTAGAGCACCTCAACAAGCAGCCTATAAAAGAGCTTTTGCTACAAAAGAAAAAAAACACGGGGGATTTTTCCAGGAGGCTGGGCAGGGCACAAACAAAATCTGATTTGCTTCCTATGGGATCACCCAGCTTCCATCCACAGCCAGCTTCTTCCATGACACAGTACAGAAAATATGTTTGCTAATGTATCATTTGTGGTGTGTGTCTGGATCACCAAAATGGAGAGACTGAAGCTTCTGCTGGTGGCAAATTATCATTTTCAAGGGCTTTTTTATTCTTTCAAGGTGATAAAAAATTCCATCAACCCTTCCACAATATGGGTGGAGAATGGGCAATCTCACACTAAGAAGACTTCAAAACACAAATTCCTCCTCAAATCCATGCAGGAACCATGCACATCCACCAGCTTCCTCACCACAGCCCAGGCAGGCAACTTCTGAGAGGCCACAAACACCCCAAATAAAGCCTGGCTTCAGAGAATATTGCTTATTTTTAACATGTTCTTTTTGGTTTTAGTTTCTAAATTACTCCCTTGCAGCTCCATTACCTGCAAAGGCCTCCAAATAGCAATTTAATCCAAAGTTTAGTTGAAATCCAATGCAACAAACTCTGAACCTTTATGAAATAAAGGCTTTTTTGTGTTGTTTTTTAATTTTTAAGCCATCTGCAGATCATATTTCATCATGGATTGTCCAGGAAAATCAGCTCCATATAATCAGTGTTATTTACTTCACACAGCTCTTGAAAACCACAAGCAAGGAAACCCAAACTTCTCCTTCACCACCTTTCTGCTGCTTTTTCACAGCTCCTGAAGGACAGTGCCTGGCACAAAAGTTCCCACAAGTGCTGAACACCCACCGTGTGTCCCAAACTCTCCCCGGGGCAGGGAACACAACTCTGCCACAGCTGAGACCAACAGGACGAGACTTGAGTGACCAACTTCTGAAATTTCACAAGAATGCAGTGTCATAAAGACCTTAATAATACCATGGTGTCACAAAATTGGCCATTGCCACTTACAAGAAAGCCGTAAGAGAATCTCCTGCTTGCTAAAATCCTCGAGACCACCACGGAAATTGCAGGCAATAATTACTCCCCAGACAAATGAAACTGGATAGATTACACAGCAAGTGGGAGCACCAAACCAGGGAAAAGGGGGTGAGGCAGCTTTTGCTCACCAACAGGGTATGAGGGGCTTAATATTGACTAAATATGGCTAAATTCAAAGCCTGTTGAAAATTAAACACTTGTGCTTTGAAAGACTTCAAGACCAGGTGGGGTTTTGCTTCCCAAAGTAAAGAGAGGGTTAAATGTTTATGAATGTCTAACTGATTGCTGAGAAATACGTAAAACTCTTTTCTGATCCTTCAAAATTAAATACACAATCCACCAGATTCCATTACTTGCTTGACTGAGTTTGACTTTATGGTATTAATAAGAAAAAATGTTTTATTTCCTCCCAGAGTATCGTCTTCTTTTCCATTACTACAACTAGAAATTGCCAAGAAAATGAAATGCTCAAGCACAGCAGACGCTGCTTTTCTTCTCATTAAATCTTAAAACTTGGTTCCACTGGGATCATATTTAGTCCTCTCAAATTCAGAACAGGATTTCATCCCGCCTCAACATCCCAACAATGACATTTTATAAATATTACGAGTTTCTTGGACGCCTTTCTCATTCCACAAAGAGCAGAGAAGCACCAGTAGAGATTTTTTTCTTCTTCCCCTGCTTGAGATTTTTTTATTAAACCTTAAATGTAACCAGCCCTCCTTTCAATCCATTTTCTCTAGGATTTTTTGAGACCTCTAGAAGTCTCACCGATTCTTCTGAGCTATAATAAGTGTGAAAAACCTTTGACAAAGGATTGTCTTTATTCAAGCATTAAGCTCTCATTGAGAGAGGTGTTGGAAAAAAACAAGTGCTTAAAGCAGCCTAAAACTTGTCTTAAATCTTCACCTGCTCTCCCGTTGAGACAGGACCTGGATTTCTAAATCCAGGAAGAGAAAACAATAATTAAAAGAAGTAAATAAATCCTTGCATGATTCTTTAGACGTGAGGGGGTGGGGCAATCAGAAGAGGAGACACTGATTTCCTCATCTTCCCTTCTGTACACTCTCCATGGGTGTCAGCCCATTTCACCCTTCCAGAAGGTTCAACATTCAAGGTAAGACTTTGTGAGACTAATTCTCTCAATCAGAGAGTTCTGCCAGTGGTAAAATTCCATTCACAGTGATGATCACAGAATGATAGAATGGGCTGTGAGGGACCTTCAAGTTCATCTCATTCCACCCCTGCCATGGGCAGGGACTCCTTCCACTGTCCCAGGCTGCTCCAAGCCCTGTCCAACCTGGCCTTGGGCACTGCCAGGGATCCAGGGGCAGCCACAGCTGCTCTGGGCACCCTGTGCCAGGGCCTCCCCACTCTCACAGCCAGGAATTCCTTCCCAGTATCCCATCTCTCCCTGCCCTCTGGCACTGGGAAGCCATTCCCTGTGTCCTGTCACTCCAGGCCTCTGTGAAATCGAGCACTCTCCTGATACACTTATTTACTTAATGAATATTTTCAGTTTTAGAAAAGACCTGGTATGCAAAGGAAATGCTGCCAACTCTGCAAACCCTCCTGAACAGCAGAGCTCTTTGCCAAAGAGCATAAAACATTTATGGGTGCAACCGTAGCTTCGTGGTTTCCACTCTTAGGGTGAATTTACTCTTAAAAGGCCAGATATCAGAGAGGCACTTCAACATGAATTTAAAAATTATTAAAAGAAATCAGTGATTTTTTAACACCTTCTTTTTCCCCCCCGTAGGTATTTTGTAAAGCCATGCAAATAGTGAGCTTGCAGAACTAAGGACATGGGAAACGCATCCCCAGGAATAGCAAACTTGGATTATTTTCTTTTAATTCCTCCAAGTCTACAATTTCTGCAGGAGGAAAATTGGGAAGGCGACAAATCAACCTTGTGAATGTCAACGGTGTCAGGGAAACAAGATGAAACAACAATACCACTCATCATTTCCCAAAGTACACTGAAGTGTGGTCTGTAAAAAGTAGCTGACCTTAAAATTTGCCTTTTCTCTCACTGAAGCAAGTAAAAGCAACCCCATTCTCCAGGCACACAGGCCAGCAAGGCCTTGTGCCTGTCCATCCCATCTTATGGATGCTGCATGGATCCACCATGGAAAACAAAGAACAACGGCCCCAGCGTTCCCCTTGGAGCCAACTGCGCCTTTTTACATTTCCCTCCAGTTCACTTCTCCGCCAACGACCAAAGCTTTGCCACAGAACAAACTCCTCAGGAAAACGACCCCCGGCACGGGGACCTACCTGTCGCTGCTGGTGCTGCTGCTGCTGCTGAGGGAGTCGCTGCTGGAGGATCGGCTCCGGGAGCCGCTGCCGCTGGGGGAGCGGGCGGGCCGGGCAGCCTGGCTGGCCAGGCGCTGCGGGGACTGCGTCCTGGACTGCGACGAGTGCGGCGAGCGGCTCCGGCTGTGCTGGTAGTTCCGCTCCGGCCTTCTGCCTCGTACCTCCCGTGTAATGTCATCCCTGTAGATATCCCTGTGTACCACGCTGGGCAATGTAAACTGCTCCCGGGCCCTAGGTTCGTATCGGGGGTCGTGAGCGTCAAAACGGTTTGGGCTTCGGCTCCGAGAAGTGTAATAGAGCCCGTGTTGTAAGGTCCGCTCCCGAGGGTCTCTATAGTAATCCTGATCGTAATGTCGCGTCCGATCAAATCCGCCCGTCCCCCGCTCATGGTGTCCATAGGCACTATGTTCATAAGCACGCTCCCTGTTATCTGAAGCCCTGCATTTGGGAAGGGGGAAAAACACTGCATCAGAAAGGGGCAGGCACAACTAAAAGCAAATCATGCAAACATTCACGGCAGCACTCGACTTAATTGTTGCGACTGCTTCTCCACTAACCAGCAATAACCTATCAAGCAAACAATGACAAACTTCCAAACATTTTACTTGACTCCTAAGTTATATTTGTATACGATCAAGCTGAGCAATCATTTTGGTTTAATCACAATATGGGGCTTTCATGACCAGCAACTTGCCTGCACAGGAAAAGAATTTCTGCTTTCCAGTGCAGAATACTCATTTCAGTTGTTCTTTTTCTTTTAAATTCCATAAACAAGAAAAGCTTTGTGTTTGTGGACATCATCATTAACTTCTTCTTTTTCTCTCCATTTTTGCTTAAGAGCTTAAAATATTTTTTTTCAAAATTTGGTAATTACTAGAGCTCTTGTAATTATCGTTCTGCAAAAATGGCATCACAAATTAGGCTGTAGCCATGAAAGCCTCCATGCAAAGCATGACCCAGAGGTAAGAAGCTGCTTTCAAAAGGGGTGGCATAACCCATAGAGAATTCCCAGAAAATTAGGGAGTTTCTTGTTGCTGTTCTAAAATATTTCACCCTCTTAGAGGGAATTTTTGCTTTGACCAGACTGCAACACTCATTTCTTGTAAAAGCTGGGGACACTAAAGAAACATCTCCATTACTAATGCTGGAACTTCTTAGATACAGGTCCCCAGAAGAGGCTAAGACCCTACACAAGGACTGGCAATCCAATTTTTAGGCGGTGTTTTGTTGTGACTGCTGCTGTTGCTGCAATCACAGAATTTCTATCTGCACAAGCTGCTGCTTTCCAGCAGCTGCAGTCCAGTCCATTTCAGTGTTTTGAACATTTTAAATTGAGAAAGGCTCACTGATGTTCTGAGTTAGTGTGATCTCTCAAATAAAGAGATAGTAAAACTGACAGATAAGGCAACACTACAAATAACTGAGTATTCTAATTTAGACAAGTACCAGGATGGTACATCTTAGTTACATCCACAAAATGGAAGATCCAGAATGGCTACACTGAACATCTAAAAAATACTTCTAAAATTCTAAATATGACAGGGTAGCCAAAATTAATTTTAAAATTAATTATCCATCTTATGAAGGACATTTCAACCTTTTTTTTTTTCAGCTTTCTCTCTCAGATTCTTCCTTCAGAATCTGTTATGAGTCACTTCAATCCCCTGAATCCTGATAACCCAATTCTGCCTTGTGCCTCCTCCTCCTCTCCTGCATCACAGCTCTAGTTCAAATGGCAGAAATATTTCAGGGATCTTTTATAAACTGAAAACGGGATTTGAATCTTTTTTCTGTTAGCATCTCAGGAAGTTCCTTCCATTCTTTCTCCAATGAATCACTAGATCCTTAATCCTCTCAATATATTCACTCTCTGTTGTTAAATTATAACTCATATAAGCTTTCTATAGCGCTCCCTCACATCTTGCCTGCATTTTTTTCCTCTCAAATTATATATAAAAAACTACTTAACCAGTGCAAGAGAATGTCATTAACTTCTACATCTGCTTGAAATTCATTGTTGCATTTCTATTTCCATTACCTCTTGCTTGCAACAATGGAATTTTGAAAGTTATTTCAGAATCTGGCACAGAAATGTGTCTCTGTTTTGGTTCGTTTTCCCCCTTTTGAAGGACCAAGATCAACAATTTTATAAACGATTGCATTTAGCATCCTACAAAGTGTTAATCAGTGAGAGCTGATTTAATGAGGTCAGAGAAAAAGCAGTATTTTCTAGCAGGTTACTGCTACAGAGCTGACAGAAAGAACAAATCCTTATCCGTGAGAAGGACACAGAAGACAGACAGAGGAAGCAGAGCTGAACAGCTACTGGCTACAGTGCTTTCTTCATTTATCTATTAGTACTAAGTGCTACTGGAGTTAGTGGAAAGAGAGGGTTTGACTTGGGTTAGGAGAGGGGCTAATATACACAGGGCAGGACATACCAACCTTTTCCAAGTGTGGAAACACGACCTATATTCCCAATTAAATCTAGGGAGAGAATTGTGAACATAACTTCCCCAATTTTGGCCCCTCTTACAGGGGTAATCCACCTTCTTAATGGGCAAGGGTGTCAAATGATATTTTAGATGAACCAACAAGAAAAAAAAAAATCTTAGTGACAAGACACAAAAAAAAATTCCACTGGACGGAAGTAGTCCCAGACTGAAACCGTAACTCTGAAACCCCCAGACTTCTTTCTTGAGACAGAAGGCACTTAAATAGATCCATAATTTTAATTTCCAGCCCTAAGTCTGAATCGAGCAGCTGGTAGAAGATCCCCCGAGGCCCGAGGGCCCTCACGCTGCTGCCAGCAGGCATCCTCTGGCCGCCTTGGTAACCATCCAGCCCAGTCACTTCTCACTGGTGTATCCACAAACGGGTATTAGCACCACGTCCTTAAAGCTAAGGTATGTTTAATGTGGAGCAGCAGAGAGCTTTTTAAGAGACTAGATAGTAATCCACTCCCCATGGCTACTGGCGTCTTGACTGTATACCATCCAATAAATTCAAGGCAGTAGTTCTTATCCCAGCTTTAAAAAAAAAAAAACAAAACTATAATTTCCAAAATTTAGTAATGTCCGTCATCTCTTTTTGCCAATACCATCAGAAAGAATAATCCCAATAACTTGGAAATGATGTAGATCCAAAATGGAACCATCACAAGCTGCCTTCGGTCTTCTCCATCCAAGCGTTATTTCCATGGCTAAGTGTTGTCGGTAGAATCCAAGGGGCCGCATCATTAAAGTCTACTATGAATTTTGTGGTGACAATCCAATTAACATACCCGCTGCGTATAGTGAGAACTGAGAGCTAGGCATCAAGCTTTCACCGAATTCTAGGCTCTAGTATTCCGAAGATACTCCACAGAGAACTTCACCACATGTTGTAGAGTAAGATAGCTCCATCTGGCAGCAGGGATACATCCAGCAAGGCCTTAATATTATCCAAGAAATGGGATCGCTACTTCTAGAAAAGAGTAACTCCAATATCGATGCTGGCCAAAGGAAATCTTCCATCTTAAAACCACCTTATTTCAAGTGTAGGTAGATATCCAACCAGCTGCAGGACACATCCTTTATGGATCCACAAGGTACCAGCCACTGGGATAGAAATCACTTCCGTTTCCAACCCAAAATAGGAAACATAGATAATTCCCAAAATTTTAAATCCATCTGGGGGCCCTAGATACGAGTTTGTGTTTCTCACCATATCAAATACAAAATACCTGCCTAGAGAAACCTTGGAACTTACCCATCAAGTCTCCGCTCATAACGTCCTTCCCGTGCATGAAGTGATGGTGGGGGGCCGTAAGTGGGCCCCCCACCACCTCCTCTGAACCCAGAAACCTCTCTACTACGAGATGCTATGGAAACTGTATCATCCAATCCCCGCGCAGCACTGGGAATGGTTCCTGGCTCATTATAATCCGTCCGTAGGTCTCTATCTCCCATTTTGTTGACAGAGTTGTGTGCCTTCTGGGCACTTTTGATGTCCACAAAATCCACAAACGCTGCCACTCCACCTTCCGACCCCCTCTTAGGGAGGATTTTGACACTTTCGACACGTCCATATCTGCAAGAGAAGCAAAGCAGAGCACACAGGTTAGTGCTGGTGGGAAAAGACCATGTTTAATAACATTGCCTCCTGCAAAGTCAACATCCAACCCTTCACCCTTCCCCCGTGCCAGGAAAATCAATCATTGGGAGACACCAAGAGGGGAAAAGCCATTTGGAGAGGGGAAAAGGCCATTTAAACTTTCCATGGTTACTTTTAAACTCCTCTCTCGCAGTGTGGGGAGCCTACCATGGGATCACCCTTCTCACAGCAACAGAGCAGCAGCAGCTGAAGAAATAGAAGGGTGTTCACAACCAGAGCACCCCGCACATCGTTAGTCTGACACAATTAAAGAGGCACAATTAAAACAAAACTGTGTCACGAGGAAAAATACAGACAGCCGACAATTTTCTTCGGAGACAAACGACCTTGACACAGCAATTCCACCACTCCGATCTGTATTTAACCCAGAGTCTCTCCTGTGATCCTGGCTCCTGATCTCAAAGCCCTTTACTCCCAACACCTCACAGGATGCACGGGCGGCACGGACCCCCAGACCCAGGTGCTGCTGGGGTTCAGCCTCCACCCCCACCCCAGGTCCAGCCGCCCAGCAGGAGCTGAGGAATGCCAGAGGGAATGTGACACCACCCTATGTAATGTATGTTAAGTAACTGCAACACTGGCACTTACGGATGAGTAAATGTCTGTGCAAAATAAAAATAAAACCCAAACATGTTTGTGTACACAAGGAAACAAGATGTAAAAACATATTTAAATAACTTGCATCCATTCACAGTAGAAAGGACAAGCTGGGAGGGATGAGCACAGTGACGTTTTAAAAGCCAACAACTGCAGGGTTTGGGTGCTCAGTTCTCTCGGCCAAAAGACACTGAGCAAACCAGGGAAAAGCTTTGAACTGCAGCTGGTAATCCAGGACAAGGGAAGGCAAAAAGCATATTCTTGAATGTGCCGACATAGAGGAAAGGGACGCACAAATAAAAAACCTAATCAGGAAGTATTTGTAAACTCCATGAAGAATTATTGCGAAAAAATCTCTATACACAAAGGCAGCACAAGGCGGGGCAGATGTAAACAGACCTTACACAGGCAAAACTGTTCCCAGCCACACACACAGGGAGAAGGGAATACAACTGCCAGGCTGAGGCACACACGCTGTCAGATCCCAGAGCTGCCTCGGTTTCATGCCTGGCTTTTCCTACACCTTACAATTTCATCATTGTTGTTGGATGACTAATCCTTAAATACGATCTGAAAACCTGCCTCGCTGACTGCTGCCTTCTCATTCCAGCCTGACCTACTACACTTATATATAACCTGGTTTGGATTTAGAGCCCTTTTTTCCCTGGTTTATGCTCCACTGAACACGGCTGTGTACACAAACAAGAGCATCTTCCAAGAAAAAAATGCCTTGTTGGGCATAAAAAGACACGATCTCACCCAGGACATGTTCCTGCCTCTCAGCTGTCCAGGGCTGAGCTTGTCACCTTTGTGCCCCTGGGTACAGCACAGGGACATTAATTCTTGGGAGTTTCCTAATCTGTAATGCTCTGGTAATTTTTTTATAATTTCCTTGTATTTTATTTAATTACAAGTTTCAAATAATGGCAAATGAACTGCAGGAAAGCTGCTTCTCAAAGCCAGCTCTCTTTGGAAGCTGGACGTGGTTATCTTGCCTTGAAAGCAAGATTTAGAAAGCTCAGAGAAGTAGAGGAGATTAATAAAATCTGTGTGAGGAAAAAAAATGGCCTAATTGGATGTGGCAGATGTAGAGAGAGCAGAAGAGGGAACAGGAAAGGAAGGAGAGGGAAGGAAAACAGGAAAGAGCCTATTTGAGAAAATGTTCATGCCATGAATGAACATGACAAAAAATATGGAAAGCAATTAGGAATCCTAGTTAGGATCACCCTTTAACACAAAAACCGCCTAGCCAAGGTGTGACTCTTCCCAATATTAATTTTTATACTGGAAGAAGTGTAGTTCGGTTATTACATTTTTTTTCTTCCTAAATAAGAAATGGATGGGGTAGACTACTACTGTACTGCACTGCAGGCATGGTGCTAAATCACTCCACTGCGAGACGGCGCCCGTTAATCCCCCGTTATCCAGATACATAAATATACACTGTGCTTCGCTGTCCTGCCCCGTACCCTTGACAGGCCCCGAGGATAATCTGTGACAATCGCCTTTGCTGAAAGCGAGGGAGGCAGGCGGGAGGAGGAGAAAGGGAGCAGAAGGGGGGGATGAAAGAAAAACCGAGGAGGAGAGAGCCCTGAGTATTCCAGGGCAGCTGCTGGAAGAGGAAGGTTTGCATTTTCCGTGCTCTGCCTCAGTGCTGCGACTGCAGACATCCTTTGGTCCCCACGGCGAGGATCAATGAGCCGAGTGATCCGGCCTGGCCGCACCCATTGGCGTCTCTCCGAGCTGCTCCTGTCTTGGCAGATGCTGCCGGGAGGAGACCGGGGGGAGAGGAGGGAGATCTGCAGTGCTGCATCACCACACAGCTTCACTGCAGCGCAGTAACGTTACAAGGAAAAAACCACAACACTTTCTGAAGGGCTGGGGGAGGAGAGGCGGCGAGAGCACCGCGATTCCTTACGCCGAAGCAAGGCAAGATGGAGGTGAATGTGCTCCGAGGAGCAACCTTTGTCCGGGCAGAGGGCTGGGAAGAGGGGACAAAAGGCCAGGGGAGGCATGGCCATGACCTTTGGTAGCGTTGGCAGAACAGCTCCTTTCAACCTTCGCCTCCTATCACTACACCTGTGCGTCAGCCCTTCCCAAGGCTGTGTTTTGCAATCGCTGCCAGACCAACAGAAACAAAGAGGTGCCTTCGCTCGGCTCCCACTCCACAGACTCGAACGAAAACAAGGCCTTTTAGTGCCTCTTCCCGTCCACAACTCCTGCCGATTAATCATTAGCTCCACATCGTAACGAAGGCGGCCGAGGCCGTGTTTTCAGCAGGGTTTACAGTTCAACCTGAAGCAGAGGAGACGAGGACGTGCAGGAGCTGTTATGTCACCAAGCCCCTCCACCAGCACAGCACGACTGAAGCACCCAGCTGTAAACACACATCGAGCAGCCCTTGCAGAAAAAAGTTGCCCAATAATCACTGCTCGAACAAAGCCACGCTAATCCAGCTTTTCAGACAAAGAAAAGGAATTCATAATTTAAGCATTATCGGTTTATTCACTGTAGATCAAAGCACCTCTATATTCAAGCAGCTGAAATGTCTCTGGGCTCTTGGCACGGCTGCTCGGCGTGTTTCCCTCGCTCTCCAGCCCTTCCTCCTCCCCAGCTCTTCCTCCTGAACCAGGAGACAGCACAGCCGGGTTGGGAAACGCAGCCTCTGCCAATGCAGGGCAGGGCTGGTTCCTCCTCCCCAGGGGCGACGTGTCACCCAGGCACAGCCAAAGTCATCCCACACCCTACAGCCCTCCCTGCCCCGGAGATCGGCACCCGTGCCTCTCCAGCTCTAATAAACCATTTCAGCTCGGGTGCTCACTCCCAACACTCCTCCTGCAGGGTCCCTGCTGTTCCAAGCAAAAGCATTCTGCACAAAGCATGAGCTATGAGAACCGGCCAGTAATCGTGTAGTAAGCAAACCTTACTGTTTAGTTGCAATATTCTATAAACTGATTAGGATCTTTATAGGATGATATGTACACGATAAGAAAAGGTGGGTTGAAGTGAGGGAGATTTGTTTTTGATATAAACCAAATCCCATTTTAAATCATGGTACCTCCCTATTTCTCTTGCTGAGCTCCCTACAAACTTGTCAAGACCTTTCATACCCAACCATCTTCATCACTGCAGAGTTCTGCAGGTCAGCTACATCCTGGCTGAAAAAACTTCACCCCATTTTTATTTAGAAGCTGGCGCCATGCTACATTCCACACACTACTAAATGTAACAGACACTGCAGGACCCAAAATAACACAGGAGCTTCTTCTGTGTGTCTCTGCACCACTCATTACAAGCATGATTTGACAAGCTGCTCCGATACAGCAGGACATCCAAGTATTTTGTATTCACTCAGGTTCCCTTTGACTCTTTGACTGCAGTCAGGTCTCTTTAGCCATCTGAAAAGCTCGGCTGATTTTGCCATGCCACACTCAAACTCCTTCCTCCTCTGTGATTATATAACCCCAGCAAGCCCCAGCCTGCATTACTCAGTAAAACGCTCGCACAGCTTGAAGCTTTCCTTGGCCAATCACATTCCTCTGGCTTTGTTGTTATTTCATAACAAAATAATGTGTCCTGAAATAATACTTCACCAGATGTTTGTGCCTCTTCTCCTTATTCTTGACACCAAACCAGTCCAAATACCCCATTCTAGGGGTGCTCCAGCCCTGCATTCCCCCTGCACAAAGCAGGTCTGCTCTAGGTACAGGGAAACCCAGGATGTTCAGATACTAAACCTCCATAAAGCAGGTTGCCATTGCCCTCCACAGGGGTTTTTAGCCAGGCTAATGGACGTCTGTTGAGTCCATGAACATCAGTTCTAGGGTCTTCTGCTATCATGGACACTCATTTCACAGCCTGAGAAACTTGGCCCACCACAACAGCACATGCAGCCACTTCCTAGCCATAGAACACACCAAGTAACACACCAGAGAGCAGCACCGACCACACTGGGACCTTACCAGCAGCAGGACACCGAGCCACAGGGACAGCTATCCTGCAGAAATCCCGTCTGGAGTTAAGCACCAGCCTCCAGTACCACCAGCTCCCAGCAGGAACCGCACACTGAGCGTCTCCCGCCTGCACCGCTCACAAAAGGTGTTTAATATTCACCACCCTGAGAGTTCCTGAGCCAGCAACACAAAGGGAACTTGTGTCTCTACACGGGCGTTTGCAAAGATTACAGCACTACAACTGATCACAACGAGGCCAGTGATACAATAAATGAAATACACAGCAGTTAAAACACGCTTATCCTAAGGAAATTACATTCCACCATGTTCCAGGCTTCATATTCATAGCCATGTGCTTTACTGCCATAAAATTTATATATATACTTATATTTTTTTTAGAAAGAGAATTTCATACGTAGAGCAATATAAGATGGTATTTCACCACCTTCAGACCTGAGCAGCAGAAGTCTTTGGAATTAAACTCTGCCTCAAGTAATGCAGAGCATTACTCACAATTTGACAGTAACATCACGTGCCTGGCACGGAGGGAGACTTGAGGACTGAGACACAGAAAAATCAAAGCATCTAAACAAAAACCAGTCTAAATTGCACTCACTGTTTCATAAATACATAAACTGACACGTAGCAGACAACAAAATCAGGGACAGACCATTGAGAAGAGTGTGCACAGGGCTCGGATGAAAATCATTCCAATTCATTGAGATGGATCTCAATAGAAACAAGCAGAATTCCAGCATCCTGGAAAACTATACTTCAAATTAACAAATGTGGGGAACTGTCACCTGTCATCCATGAGTGATAAATCCAGGAGATGTGCAGCTTTGAAATCCTTCACCTTCCCGGTGCCAAGCAAAAGAAAAGCTCCTTGTATCACAAGGAGCTCTGGTTTTTGAGCCACACCGAGAACAGCCCTTGTGACAACAGTGATTCAGAAACATGCCCTAATTACCAAGCTCCCATCATTTTCTAGATTACAATCTGAGATGCTTTAAAACCTGTTTAGAGTCATCTTTATTGGCTCTGCGACCTTTGGGGGGAGAAAAACAACGTTCTTCAGGGCATTCTCCACAGCTCTTCTAGTAATAAAGATCTTCAGGGAAACGTCAAAATCCAGGAGCAGAAACAACCAACCAGGTTATGGAGCTCAGCCAGGCAATCCTGGGGTGAATCCTGAGTACAGCACTCATATTTCTACCCTCCTGCCCCAACACCCAAGTCACTGGAACCCAGACCCCTCTGGACTTTGCAGCTCCCTCTGGCCCCCAGCAGCACTCAACGGGAAATCTCCCAACTCCTGACTACAAACAGGGGTTTTGTTAATGAGATACAGCACGTGTTCCTGCCACGCACGGAAAACAGCCAGGGCTTTGTCTGCACTCGTAATCCCTCCCTAAGAGATGACAAAGTAGGAAATTAAAAAGCTAGCATAGGCACATTCACCGATACTCCTGATACCTCTGGTATTTAGGAGCAACACGCTCAACAGATCAGATAGTCCAGAGATAACTCCCTGCTGGAACAAATGCTCGCCTCTTGCTTTACAGCTCAGCCAAATGCTCCATTTTAAGACCCCAAGTAAGAGTGATTCCTAATTAAGACATTTTATTTATGTCTTTATTGCAAAGTGACCTTTTGGATACTGCTGAAGTATTACTATACAAATGGAATCAGTACGTACCATAGAGGGAAGAAACAGAATATTCAAAACTGGTTTTTCATAGTTGCCACTTTCAGTAGCAACAATTTCATCCAGCAGTCAACACACCAAGAAATTTTTCTGCAGCCCCCATGACAACCAGTTCTGCCACAGATCAGCTGCTGCAGCCAACATGCATCAGGTCACATGCACATAGGTGCATCCATTCCTTAAAATATTGACCAATTCCACTGCGAGACCCCCAGGACACGGAACAGCCCCCAGGAGGAGTCCTGGCAACCTCTCAAACCAGGGTGAAGAGGAGGGCGGGGGAGCTGAACCATGCTTTAGACATGGGGATTACACGAAGCTGGATGAATAAAAACGCCTCTCGGCACTCCATGCAACATCTCACTGGGTACATTTAATATCCTCCTCACCCCAGTCAGCAGTTCCGCTGCTGGCAGCGCCAGGAGAAGCCAGCATTGCATCAGCCCGGCCAGAGCTCGACCGCGCTGGAACGAAGGGCTCGACACAACATCAGCCACTTACAGCTGCCAGGGTAACCGGACGAGGCACGGCCACCTCAGCCAGCCAGCACACACAGAGTCTCTCACTAAGGCACTTCTCCTGGTCGTTTCTTTGGAACTGTTAAGGAAAAGCATGGGAGCACCTGTAGCTTATTGGTGTATATATATATATTATTAAAAAAAAAATAAAATCCAAGTGGCTTTGTGAGCAGAACTAATGAAGACTCATTTCTTACAGATGCATGTCTTGAGGTCGAATTCTCTGGCGTCCAATAACTGCCAGTTCCCACTGCAGCTTTTCCCACGGTCAGGAACACCTCTCTCCCACGTGGATTCTTTAATGTCTAATAAGGGCTGTGCTCTCACTGCAGCTTTTCTCTCCATGGGGTCGCTAATCAGGTCTCTCTCCTCTATTAAAACTGCTTGTTTTCACAAAACTCAAAGGAACATCGTGTCTCTGAGACTGAATATCCCCTTCACCCTCAGCTTTAGCTGAAACTGGCAAATGGGTTCGAAATTGATTAGGGAAGATATATATACACATGGTAGGAATACCTCAATCTTGCTCTCCGAGCAGATCAGAATAAATACCACTATTTGTAGAAGCATGGAAAGGTTACAGAAATATGTAGGAACTCTGCATGTTCAGCTGTGTTGTCTCAAGCATGACGAGCTGTGCTTCCTTATCCCCAGCCTACACCGATGCGCACCGTCACGTTCCTACACGCTAGACACAGAGCTGCCGAATTCCATCTCCAGGGCATTTTTTTTCTTCCAGCTTAAAGCATAATCTGCAGATTTGTTTCAAAAACACCAGTGGTGATAGGCTATGTTCAACGCTTTCTGCAGGGGAACTGCTCAAGCCTGTTCTTTTGCGTGACTGATTTCAGGATTTGTTTGGATTTGATGTGCTGCATTGCAACTGTAGGGGAATCTCTTGATTAATCAGGTTTTTTTCATTCTTACATGAAAGGGTAATTCCCCATCTCACTTTTGCTTCTCCAAGCTCTGCTTTGCATGTACTCGGCAGCAGATGGAGGAAAATGCAGAGTCACAACATTATGGTCTCCCTGCCATGCTGCAGCACTTGAGATGTGGATCATCTTAAAGCTTTGGAAGTCTTGGTCTTCACTGGTTCAGACTTCTCCAGGAGGAGACATTTACAACCTCTTCTCCAAGGTTTTGTATGCTTTCCAAGAAAATGGTACTTCAGAAGGAAAAAAATGTTTATCTGCCTGCAGTCTCTGAGACTACCTCAAGTGATGGGACTGCTCTTCCCCCTCAAACATCAACTGGGTTTGAACAAGTGACCAGCTTCAGTTCAGCCCACAGGTTCAACAACTTGAAATTCATTTCTGATAGAACCCAGTCAAGGATCCAAGGACTCTCAGTCAAATCCCCAACCACAAAAGCTCACCAATGCTAAGAGGTTACAATCTTGACACCAGGGAGGAAATCCAGCCAGTTCCCAGCCAGTCCAGCCACTCCCGCCCTGCCACACCAGCCAGTCACCAAACACAGATGTGCAAATGTTATTTCGTTGCTTCGTGACTCACCGCTTCCATCGCCCTGGAGAAAGTGCTTGCCCCTGTGACTAAACCAACTGGCAGCACAGTCCTTGGCGTGAGTCAGGTGTCAGCCCAAGGAAAATAATATTCCCCACTGACAAGCGCCCGGCAAGAGCCTGGCACACACTCGGGTGTGTTTTGTCTGCAGTGACTACCTGTGCTCCAGGCACTTTCTCCATAGGCAAGAGCCTGGGACTTTCCAGAGCTGAGCTCCTGAATCAGCCAGACCTTAATGGCTTTTCTTTTAGTGCAACTCAAAGTCAAGGTTCTGCAAAGCTGAGCTGGAAACTTGAGTTTCATCACAACAACCAGCGAGGTTTCACACCTCGGCTTTATGAGCTGACTTAAAGGAGGCCTCACCACACCAAAGACTCGAGCAGAGCTGTATCTGGAGGTGAACACACACTACCAAACCAAGAGGGCTCCTCCTGGGCTTCAAGGATACACCACACAACCAGATACACCAACACAACTGCTGGGAAAGCTGCTCCCTCATTTTATGCTGTTTCAGTGATCAGCTTCACCTACAAGTTGAAAAATCAGACTGATACAAGCTACACAAGAGCATTAACTGCAGCCAACCCAGGGGCTGTAAACTCTGAAAGGATGTAGAGGAAGAGATGCTTCCTGAGCTCAGCTGCTGCCAAAAAAAGGTGTATCTCAGCATAGCCACAACCACCGTTATCATATACAACATCAATCTTGAAGCCACTTTTATTTTCGAATGTGGCAAAGCTTCTCTGCTACTAATTCTTCCAATAAGTTGTTTCAGAGTTAAGATAAAGACCAAAGGTTTATTGAGAGCTTGATTACAAGGCAGGGACTGTGCTGGCCATTGGCTGTCTGGATGCATATCCAGCTGCCTTCCTAAGAGCAGCATCTCACAGATCCCGTGAAATTAAATCAGATGTTGATTACATATACAAGGGAGATACTCATCCACCCTGAGCTTTTATTCCCCTCACAGTTAGGATGCTAATGAGGCCGGAAGACTTCTTCCCCCTCCAAAGATGACTTCTTTAAACATACAACTTGGCAATTTATTTTTCTTATTTTGCCCTATTAACTATTACAGGTCACCCGCAGCTGCCACAGAGAGCTTAAAGAGGGACATTTAAACGAGCCTCTGTGATCTCTTTGGCAGCCATCACTGTTAATGAGGATGGGAGGTATTCACCCAGCAGCAGGAGCAGATGGACCACGGCACAGAGCTTTGTGCTGGGCGGAAGCAATGAACACCTCACCAAAGACACAGTCAAGGAAAGCTGTGACAGGGACACCAAGATACTCCCACTGAATCCCATGTAGCAAACACAGCCAGGTCAGTTTTCTTCCTGGAGAAAAACTATAGGTGATTCACTACTTGCTTAAATAAAATCATTTACTATCTGGCCGTTGTTTTTGCTGAGCTAAAGGATGGTTTCAACTTCAGCTTTGACTGGGTACCTGACCACCTCTGTGACAGGAACTTGGTCTGAACACAGCTCTCATTTCCTACCACACTGGGAATCATAAAAGACACGGGAGCTTCTCCATTTGGACAGAGGGGCATCCAAGAAGAACACACCCAGGTCAGAACTACCTCAGCAGCAGTATCCAACAGACAGCCCTGCAGATCATCCATTCACCCTCCTTCCAGAGACATCTGGACTTCTCTGGCTTTTCAGTGGAGAGATGAGAGCACACTCAGGGCATTCTGATCAGATGCGGAAGCTCATGCTCCAGATCCAAGTGTACTTATACAAAAAAAGTACTTTCAGTTTTAAGTTGTTGAGCCTGACTAAAAAGGGGAAGAGAAGGGAAGCAAAAAAAGCTCCCTTTTGTTCTTAAAAATGTCCCAGCCTCTAACCAGAACACAGACTGCTGCCCTCCTACCTTTGTCTGAGTGGTAAACTGATGTTCCTTTAGCATCCAAACTCTGCTCCTTCTCACCCAAGACACCACGAACGTCTGGACCTTGCACAAGGCACAGATACACCAACTCTAGTCCAGAGTCATCCACATGCAGCAGCTACAGAATGCACTTCCAAAAAACCCATCCCAGGAAGATGTTGTTTCCACCAAATTGAGAGGTGCTGCCTTCAATCTTTCCTGCTGACAGATCAGGCTGCAGCAGGCCCTGGGATACATCTGGTGTATTTATGAAAAGCCTGGAACAATGTTTATTCTTTTACTGAAGGATGTTATCTTCACACTGCAGGATTTTACAGATTGCAGGAGACGATTACAGAGCGTCAGCAGGTTAAACAATAACTATGGAAATGCACAAACCAAAGCAGTTGCTGTGTTTTATTCATGGTCCAGAAGCCTTCATCACCTCTGAATGCGCTGCTGCAGAACAGTGATGGAGATGGGTTTCAGGAGACCTGAGCTGCCATTACTCTCCAGGCAGAAAGGTGAAACCTCCAAATGAATGTGTGTGTACAATCACCAGCTGGGAAACACTGCCGACTTGTAGCCTGGGTGATGAAAAAAGCAGCTTCTGATTTTCATTAACTGTCCATGGAGTCTTCAGAACACCACAAAGACTTCAGCAAAGGAAAGCAGCAAGGCTGGTTGTACACTGTGAATTTCCATCCTCAGGCTCCTGTTCCTCCCACAAGATTCCTAAATCAGTATGCCAAAGATGCAGCTAAGCTCAGAATCTTATTATGGAGAGCAATCATTTTTCTAGTTTATTCCTCAGTTCATTGTTTAGGAATGTTTGTCCTTGCAGTCTTCGGTTTCAGGGCGTTCTCAGACCTCAGCAAGTTCAATGAACTTAATAAAAAACACAAGCAAAATATCTCACTGGTTCTTATTTTTGGTAGCTACAAACCCAGAGCGTATCCAACCCACTGGCAGCTCCACAACTCACACCCAGCAACTCTCCCGAAACCTTCAGCAGCCTAAAAGCAGCTGGGAGGGGTGACCCTCGGTTCTACCCCTTTGCAAACATCCTCAGAGCACAGTTTTGGTCTTTGTTATTTCTCAGGTGCCTCTTCACATGCAAAAGGGCATCTTCTCCTCTTCCTCACAACCCAACAGCAACGTGAAACCAGCACAACAGCAAGACAAGCTGCAGTTGTGACACATCAGCTCACAAAAACAAAGCTCCTGAGAGCCCCAGGTCCACCCTGACTCATCACCTCATCCAACACCTGCCTTCCACTCATTTGGATATTTACTTCCTTTTTTATGGAAAGCCAGTGAGTGCCTCTTTGCCCTCAGCGAAGACAAGGACCTAATTTTGGACACACCTTAAGATGTCAATAAGGTCATTTGCCAGGGAACTTGGCATGACTTTCTGACCTATGAAAAGCAAGAAGGAATAAAAGAACAGCCAACAAGGCTATCACAAAGCGAATTTAAGCCTTTATTCATCTCCTGTTCTGACCTGATGAATGGATTTAACACCTTTGTACGTCTCGCTGGACTGGTAAATTCTCAACATATGAATCTGTTTTCTTGTACTCTGCAGGGATTATTTCATTGTTGTACCAAAGGAATTTACAGTAAGGGCAAGAAATACCAAAAGCCAACATCGCTCTTGAGCGGCTCAGCAACAACAGAAGCTGCTCACATCAATTGATCACAAATAATCACAACCAAACACAGCCTGGACCTTTGAAGGAACTTCAGAGAAGAAACAATGTCAACCAGGCTCAGCAGATGACAGAATTTTGTGACCAAGTGACATCAACTTATCTTTCTACCACAGCTCAACGTATAAAACCACTTAATAGAAGCTTAGTCCGAATCTACACTCTTCGTGGCTTTTCATTAAGTTTCTTTGAAATAATTACCAGCCATTTCCTCGACCAGTGTGGCGTCAACCAGCTGCCACCTCAAGTGCAGGCAAAGAGCAGAATCCAGAGCAGCCATGGATCTCAGCCTGCCCGGAGCCACCCTCTGTGACTCGGCCTGGGGGAAGCAGGAGGCAGCTGCAGGCAGACACTGCTGGGTAACACCCTGGGATGTCACCGAGGTGCTGCCTGTGCTGCTTTAGGGCACTTGTGGATCAGTATTAGGAGAAGAATTATTAAAGATCTGATAGAAAACCACCACCAGAATCAGCACCACCATCGCCCCAATGAGACAAGCCACTGACCAACCTACACCCCGTGCAAGGTTGACTTTCACTGGAATCCATCACAAGAACCTGCCTCGTGCACTCCCCCCTTCTGATTCTGGATAATTATTTCAACCCCCCTGCCCCAGTCTCCCAACCAAACATCCTACCATGGTCTCTGGATTACACTACTGGAAGCATTTGTAAAACCAGCACAAACAAGTTCTGATGCTGCCCATTATTCCAGACATCATTCCAGTAAAGCACAGGTGTAAACTGAACCCTCTCCTCCTTCACAGCACTGAGCTGGAAAGGGCAGTACCTCATCTGTGAAAATACCTAAAGTGACACAAATCGAGAGACGAAACATGAACAGTTCCTTCTGTGGCCTCACTTCTGTATTTTCCTACAATAAAAATACACCTGGATAGAGATCTGTAAAGGCTGCGCTGAATTAGGATAACCATCATTGTGTTTGCATCCCAAGTGATAGCCAAGGACTTCTTAACCAGTGATCACCAAAAAAAGCCAGGGAACACCTTTAAGAGCTTTACTAGAACACCAGGAGCACCGTTCCTTCTGACCCAAGCCAGTTCCCATGGAAAGGCACTGCAGGACCAGCCAGTGTCTGACATGGGAAGCTCTTCCTCCAAGTGTTCCACACCAGCAGTGGCTGTCACTGCTCTCACCAGGTCACAGCCTGCACCAGCTACCAAAATTCCCCTACACCACCTCAGTCCACAGCAGTGACACGAAGCAGAAGGCACAGATTCCACCCTCCCGGGCCACACTTACACTTCAGCCATTGAGACAAAACATCTCCTCACACACTGACCAAATATTCTCTAGGAATTACTGAAAACAAACAGACACACACTGTCACGGCAGGTTTTTTGCAGTTATGTTTAAAATGCCAGCCACTTCCCCAGGAAGTATCCAAAGCATCTCCTGAGAGACAGACACTGGAACACAGCGAAGCCGCACAAAGCCCATTTTCCACCCCAAAAAACCCTTAAAATTATTTACTTCCTCCAAGATTGCCCTGATCTGCAACGTATTTCTGCTGATTTTCAAGGAGCACATTTGTTTCCTGAAATCCAGGGTTTCTCCTGGACTTGTTTGGCACTGTGAATGTCTTAATTTTCCCCCAGCAGAGGAGACTGCACACGACAGTCACATGGTCCATCATTAAGAGGCTTTTACTCCTCTTTGCCCTTTAAAACACCAATAAAGGGACAAAGCCATGTTCTTTCAGATAACTGGAAGAAAACACAGGGAGAAAAAAAAATATGGAAGGGCAGCACTTGTGCTGGGGACAACTGTTACTATATTTAGTCGCCTTGTTCTGCAAGCTGCCGAGCATCTGTTTTAGTGATGGTGAACGACGGGTTTTCTTCCAGCATTAATTAGGTGAACTCAAACCACTGCTCCCACCACTTCCCCGAGCTCACGTCTTCCAGATCCTAACTCGGATTCACTACTCATTCCACCTGAACAGCAGATCTCCAATCCTGGCACTGGCTGCTTTTCTATTTCAGGGTGCCTTAACAGCTCAGTTGAAATGAAATATAGAGCATTAGTTTTTGAAAAGGGAGTATTTGGGTAAGAAACTGAAAAACAATTTCAATGCATTTAAATGCGTGGAAAATCTCTCCTTTGCAATCCCCTTTAATATCAAGGAAACAGATTTTTTAAAGGGCTTCTAAGGAAAAAAATAGCACTGCTCCTGTAAGCCAGGGCTTCTTGAGTCTAGCTTCAGTATTCTCTAATTTGAGGGAAGAATTCATGGCAGGGACTGTTCTTTCCATTCACCTCACTAAAGTAAACAAACCCATCAGGAGCATTTGGGGAAAAAGAATAAAAACATGTATTTCTTCAAAATGTTTAATTCATCCCTCAATAGAATTCCTTGTGAGGCTGCAAATCCAAGCAAGGTTCCCACAGTCAGTGATTAAGTGAAGGGGGCAGGAGAGGCAGCAAACCCTCCATACTCCTGCTGAGTTGTAAGTTTCAGGAGTTTTCCCTGAATTTCTGCTTCTTTGGAAACAAGATGGCTCTTTCTGAAACTGACCCCCACCAGGGACTGCGCCACAGCCCTGCGAACGGGCTTCCATCTGGGAAGGACAGTGTTTCCCAAGCACAGTGGAAAAACAAACACTCCTGTGAGCTGCACAGAGGCTCCGGGGGTAAAGCGATCCCCCGGCCGCAGCGCATTTGAGGTTTTGGGCGGATTTTCTCCCAAACCTTGCCCCGCTCCCATGGCTCAGCCTCCCCGCACGCGCTTCGCCCTATTCCCAGGCTGGGGGATGGGTGGGAACCGGGCTCTGCCAAGCCCCGCTCCATCCGAAAAGACTTTCTCTCCCAACGGCAGCGTCCATCCCAAGGAGGGAGAGCCTTCCCCACGCCAGCCCCACGGCCGGGCCGCCGCTCTCCTTCCCTCTGGATAAACCCACGGCGCCGTGCAAGCCTTGTGCAGCGCCTGTCCCTTCCCCCAGGCGAGCACGGGCATACAAAGGAAGCCTTGCTCCATTGTCCACCTACAGCACCTACACACCGAGCCTCGGACCCGGCTCCGCACTCACCCCCTCACTCCTTTTCCACCCACGAATATTCCAGTGGTTACACCCCACCAGCATTCGGCGTGTCATTCCCTGCCCCTGCTTTGGTACCTGCAGCCAAAGGGTTGAAGCGTGTTTTAACTGTGTTTACCGGCGTGATATCAGCCTCACCCAAACACACAAATCCCGGGCAAAAATCACTTTGGGAAAACAGGGAGAAATGCCTGGCTACAAAGCTCCTTCCCAAACCTCCGATCGCAACTTGCCGAGGCAAAAACAACCAAAAAAAGGTAATTAATTCAGCGCCTGCCATTTTTTCCCATCCATCTCCAAGCAACAGTACCATAGCAACTTTTTCCCTGCTTTAATACATCTTATAAAAGGAGGAGGACTGGACAAAATAAAACCCAAGAATGTCAGATTTCCACTGTGGAGCGCCTATTCCCTCAGCTAATTAAGGCTGGAAAAAACCAACTAACCCTAGAGCGAGCTTTTTCCCTCCAAAACCTGGCTTTGTACAGCACTGGGTCACGGAACCTGGACCGAGAGACACGACAAACCACCCTGGATACACATCCACCATCCCGCACGTTGGCACGGACCAAGCAGCCATGAATTCTGGGCGAATTCAGGGGCGTAATACAGGTGAAAAAAGGTGAAGCTTGGTTAAAACAGGGCAATTTCAGAGCGACGACGATGCAGAGATGGGGTTTGGCTGCTGCAGCAGCTCAGGCCAGGAGGATGGAGGGGGATGCGAGATCCCCAGTCCTTCCACAACAGACAACCAGAAACCAGGGAAGAGGCGCTGGGACCTTCCTTTTTCCCCCTCGGTGCCACCGCATCTATTTTTCCCATGGTGACTCATTATTAAGGACGCTCCGTCATTTTTCCAGCACAGGAAGATTAAAGGAAGCTTCAAAATCCATTTTTTTCTGCTGGTGGTGAGATTAAAGCAAAGCACCTGGAGGGGCCATGAGCTGAGCAGGGCTCATTACTCTCTTTTTCTTCCTAAAAAACAGCTTCCAGCGTGAGGTGCATCAACTTGAGAGCATTTCCACAGGAAAAAGGTGTTGCTGAGGCGGCGGGGGAGAAGCCTCTTCCTCCTCCTCCTCCTCGCAGGGAAAGACGGAGGGAGGAGGAAAAAAAACACAACCATGCAAACAGCTACTACTTCCTTATGAGCGGGATTAACCTACACAACAATAAAAAAAAAAAAAGGAAAAAATAACCCAGTACGATATAAGCAGTCCAGAGCGCTTCCCGCGTGCAGGATCCCGTGTTTTATCCGTGGGTTTGTGTGATTTTTTTTTTTCCCCAGAGTCACGTTTTCGCAGCTGCAAGCGCTTCGGTTCCCACAGCTCGCTGCACCTCGGGGGGACACGCAGCATCTTCCACGGCTCCAGGTGGGAGGAAAACGCAGTGAAATGGGCGAAAATAAATAGAAAAAAAAAGTCCGAGCGCTGAATATTAAAAAAATAAATAAAAAAATAAAAAAAGGAATGGAAAACAAGTCGGCCAGTCTCAGCCTCCCGACATCCTCAGCATGGGATCCGCTCCGTGCCGACCGC
>VZTZ01012275.1:45459-79856 GCA_013400955.1 Drymodes brunneopygia
TCCTGCTCCCCCCCTGCATTGGGGGTCCATGCCCAGGCAGCCACAACACCCCCTCCCCAAAGTGCACCCCACCTTCACAGGGCCTGTTGCCCCCTGGCACAGCACAGTGGGCTGCAGCTGGGGGAAACTGAGGCACAGGGGCACTTCCCAGCAGAGTCACCCCGCTCCGTGGCCTCAGTTTCCCTTTCCAAGGAGGAATTCCACCCACCTCTCTCAAAAAGCTGCACCATCCCAAGTGCCTCTCCAGCATAACAGGACCCCAGCTTGCTCTGGCCATGGATTTTGCTGGAAAAAACTTTATTTTCTGAGATTTATAACCCCTGGAGGCCCCTGTGCTGTGACAGTGTGGCCCTGCAGCCAGCAAGGATGGGACATCCATCAGCATCCCGCAATCCCACTGCGACCAGAGAACAAACCCCAGCAGTGCTGCAACCTCACGGGGTCCCCCCAAAAACCAGGGGCCGTGTGAGTCCTCCCCCCTGACCTCCTCCATCCCGTGGGATGGGGTTGGACACCTTCCAGAAGCCCTTCTGTCCTTAGTCCCCATGGGGGACGTGTGATGGGGGGATTCTGGGGGTGCCTGGCGAAGCCATCCTGAGTTTCTGCTGTCTGGTTGCACCCTGCAGCTCATCGGGACATCTCTGATCTGGATCCTGACAAACTCTCCATGCGAGGCTGCTGGGCAAAATCCTGCAGGAGATGGAAAGAGAGAAGCAGAAAGGCCCCTCACCCTGGGGGCTGCCGCCAGCCCCTCACCCCGGCGTGGTGGCAGGGAGGTGTCCCCGCTTCTCACCTGCTTCCAGCAGGACTCCAGCAGGACCCCGGAGCGGAGCAGGCACCAGAGCTCCCCCAGCAGTGACACGAAGACGTGCAGGATGTCGGTCCATCGGCCCACGGTGAGGAGGAGGATGAAGAGGCCGCCCATCCGCACCACCACGGTCCGGAACACCGTCCCCCTGCCCGTGCTCTGCCGGGACTCCTCTGCGAGGAGGACACGGCATTGGGGAGCCACCGCGGGGACACCGGGACAGCCCCAGCCCCACAACGGGGACACTGAGTGCTCCAGGGGAGCTGTGGGGTGGCTTCATGTACACCCCGTGCAGCCCCTGTACACCTCCAGTACATCCCATGGACCCCCTATACAGTCCCAGGGTGCCCCACGTACCCCCAGAACACCCCATACATTCCCAGAATGTACCCTGTACCCCCGACAGACCCCCAGCATGCCCCATATGGGCCCTATATACACCCCCAGCATGTACCATATATGCCAGCCTAAGGAGACCCCATGTACCCCCTTCACGCCCCCATATACNCACCCTGCATGTAGACGACCAGCAGGGTGTAGCAGATGGTCAGCGGGGTCCAGAAGCGCACGGCCTCGCCCGTGGAGAGGAAGTCGCGGTTGATGAGCTCCACGGCGGCCAGGTCGGCCACGGCGAAGGTGACGGCCAGGGCGTTGCGCAGCAGGCGCGGGATGCCGTGCCCCGCGGCCAGCAGCAGGATGCAGATGCCGCAGTAGCGCGCCCGGCTGTGCAGCTCGTACAGGGCGCAGACGTGCCGGGCCAGGCGCCGGGCGTGCAGCGCCAGCAGCCCCGCCAGCCCCGCCGCCAGCGCCAGGTTCCAGCTGCGGTGCGGGGCCCCCTCCAGCAGGAAGCTGAGGCCGCACGACACCCCGCAGCCCAGCGAGTATTGGCACAGCAGGTAGAGCTGGCTGCTGTGGGCGCCCTGGAAAGCAGGTTCGTGGTTGGAAAAGACCTCCAAGATCGACGAGCTCAACAATTCCCCCAGCACTGCCGTGTTCTCCACTAAACATGTCCCCAGGTGCCTCATCCAAACACTTGTTGAACCCTTCCCAGGACGATGACTCTGGCACAGCCCTGGGCAGCCTGTGCCAGTGCCTGAGCACCCTTTCCATGAAGGGTTTTCCCCAACATCCAATCTAAACCTCCCCTGGCTCAGCTTGAGGTCATTTCCTCTCCTCCTGTTTCTTGTTTCCTGGGAGAGGAGCCCAACCCACACCTGGATGCACTCTCCTATCAGGGACTTGTGCAGAGCCACAAGGTCCCCCCCGAGCCTCCTTTTCTCCAGGCTGAGCCCCTTTCCCAGCTCCCTCATCCTCTCCTGGTGCTCCAGACCCTTCTCACCTCTGGACACGCTCCAGCCCCTCAGTGTCCTCACCACAGATGTCCCAGAACTGCTCCAGAACTGGAGGTTCTGCAGTGCCAGCACAGGGAACGAGCCCTGCCCTGGGCCTGTGCCCACACTGGGACCAGCCAGGGGCCATCGGCCTCTTGCCCACCTGGGCATACCTGGCTGAGGTGCAAAGGGACACGTGGCCCCCTCAACACCCCATCCACAGCCCCTCCATCCCCCGTGGGTGCTGAGCAAATCCACGATTCCTCAGCTCCACCCACACCGTGCCCCACCGTGCCTCGGGTTTCCCCCATGCCGTCTCACCTTGCCGAGGGAGAGGATGGAGGAGGCGGCGCGCAGGGAGAACTCCAGCACCACCAGCGCAGCCACGCGGGAGCCCACCAGGGCCAGGACAGCGGTCAGCACCAGCACATGCAGCAGCCCCAGCAGCGGCCACCGCGCCGCGATCGCCTCCTTCTCCGCCTGCCTCTCGGGGTCGCTGGGGACAGCAGGGGGGCAATGCTGAGCCAGGGGGGTGACAGCCAAACTGGGGTGACAGCCTTAGTGACATCCCCCTCTGTGCATTGCAGCAGAGGCTGCAGCCCCTGCCCTCTGCTGCAGATCCCAAGTCACATCCCCAAAACCAACCTCCCCCCCATGGGTGCTTACTTCACGCACTGGATGTAGAGATAAACCTTCAGGAGGCTGCAGAGCACCGAGACGGCGCAGGCACCCACCAGCCCTGCGGGGAAAGGCAGCAGTGGGTCACTGGTGTCCCCTGGGCTGTCCTCAGGCTGTCCCCAGGCCACCCTCGGGCGATCTCACCTTGCAGGAGTGCATCCAGCAGTGCCCAGCCCCACGCTAGCCCGGGCAACGCCGGGAGCCAGGACCCCAGGGAAAACATTTTCGATGGAGAGAAGCCACAGTGTAGCCAGGCCCCGGCTCCAAGGTCCGCGGGGCGGAGACGGGGAGTGGCCCCCCCGGGCTAGTAAATCATTATTGGGGTAAGCCAGGGAAGCTGGAGCTGTGGCCGGAGTAGATGAGCTCCAGCTGCCCCGTGGAGGTGAAAATTAGGAGAAGAGGGATGTGATGCACATGGAAGGGCTCAGGGAACACCAGCACCTTTCACCTCCCCCCACCCCAGCATTGCCATTCTCCTCTCCACCCTGAAGCATCGCAGGATTTCAGGTCCTGGCCCCCTGCACCACCTCAAAGACCCCAAAACAACACGAAAAATAGAAAAACCTCTTTATTAACATCGGTGGCGGTGGCAGGAGTGTGTCCTACAGCCCTGGGGGCTGCTAGTGCTGAACCATGTTCCTGAGCTTGTCCCAGAAGAAGAGGCTGAGGACGGTGTGGGGGCCGAGGCGGAGGTAGACAGCGCCGATGCCCTTGTACAAGCCCAGCAGTCCCTCTTTGCTGGAGATTTGCAGGATACAATCCAAAAAACCCCGGTAGAGCTTGCCCTGGGGAGAGAGGAGCCAGCCGTGCACCCCTGCCGGATGCAATCCCGGGAAAAGCCGAGTGTCCCCTGTGCCGTATCCAGAATGGCCTTACCGTGCCATCGGCGTCCACCGGCTGATTGTAGAGACGGGTGCTGATCACGTCAAAAGGTGTCATTGTCACAGCCACGGCCACACCGCTCACCATGCCCCCCGCCAGCACCGCCGCCCAGCTGCCCTTCCTGAACCACTGCGGGAAGCGCCGGCGTCAGCTCTGCCCGACCAGAAACGGGAGCACGGGGGGCTGGAGGGGCCGGGTCCGGCACAGTTGCCCCTCACCTGGCGCTCGCTGACCCAGTCCTTGGCGGAGGCGAAGGTGGCGAGCTGCACGGCCGAGCCCACGGCCACGCGGGGCACGGCGCCCGTCACCCCCCGCCACAGCCCCACCACCCCGTGCTGCTGGTAGATGCTCCTGAAAGCGCTGGAGATGTTCTGGGGAAGAGAGGAAATTGGGGAAAATGGGAATGGTGTGTCCCACCTGGCCAAAATTTCCCACCCCTGTTGGTCATTGGTGACACGAAGCCACTATTGGCTTGGAGAGATCTCAGGGGGTCTGGATTCTCCGGATTCGGTATCACAGCCCCACGTGCCTGTCACACCCCCTCTGTTCTCACACTGTTATTTATAGCATCGTTACGGGGCCAAGCGGCCAAACAACAGCTTTAAATTCCTGCTGACCAAAATAGCATCGTCCCCGCTGGGGCCCGGAGTGTGCACGGACAAGGTGCCACCAAATCCTCTGTGTCCCCCCACCCCAACCCTGTCCCCACTCACCTCATGGTTGTGCTGGTGGCCCACGGCCATGGCCGACAGTGTCTGGGCTTGGAGGTGGGTCTTGACCTTATGGGGGACAATGCCAGGTGACAAAACCCCCCAATGCCCCTGCTGGGACCAGCTGTGGTCCCCCCATCTTCTTCTCAGCAGATTTTGAGGGGACGTTTCAGCCCCTCTGACAGATGTGGGGGACACAGCTGAGTCGCCACGTGGCAACTCCAGACTTTGAACCCCATTTCTTTTACCCCTTTCACCAAGGGCAAAGGGACCCTGCAAACACCCACTGCTGGAGCTCTGCAACCTCAAAAAACCGGGGAGACCCTCTAAAATGGGAGGGGGGGAAACCCCTGCAATTTCTTTTGGGGTTATTTCCTTATGAGGGAGTTCTTTGCTGGTTTTCTGAGGGGGATTNCAGTGCCTGAGCACCCTTTCCATGAAGGGTTTTCCCCAACATCCAATCTAAACCTCCCCTGGCTCAGCTTGAGGTCATTTCCTCTCCTCCTGTTTCTTGTTTCCTGGGAGAGGAGCCCAACCCACACCTGGATGCACTCTCCTATCAGGGACTTGTGCAGAGCCACAAGGTCCCCCCCGAGCCTCCTTTTCTCCAGGCTGAGCCCCTTTCCCAGCTCCCTCATCCTCTCCTGGTGCTCCAGACCCTTCTCACCTCTGGACACGCTCCAGCCCCTCAGTGTCCTCACCACAGATGTCCCAGAACTGCTCCAGAACTGGAGGTTCTGCAGTGCCAGCACAGGGAACGAGCCCTGCCCTGGGCCTGTGCCCACACTGGGACCAGCCAGGGGCCATCGGCCTCTTGCCCACCTGGGCATACCTGGCTGAGGTGCAAAGGGACACGTGGCCCCCTCAACACCCCATCCACAGCCCCTCCATCCCCCGTGGGTGCTGAGCAAATCCACGATTCCTCAGCTCCACCCACACCGTGCCCCACCGTGCCTCGGGTTTCCCCCATGCCGTCTCACCTTGCCGAGGGAGAGGATGGAGGAGGCGGCGCGCAGGGAGAACTCCAGCACCACCAGCGCAGCCACGCGGGAGCCCACCAGGGCCAGGACAGCGGTCAGCACCAGCACATGCAGCAGCCCCAGCAGCGGCCGCCGCGCCGCGATCGCCTCCTTCTCCGCCTGCCTCTCGGGGTCGCTGGGGACAGCAGGGGGGCAATGCTGAGCCAGGGGGGTGACAGCCAAACTGGGGTGACAGCCTTAGTGACATCCCCCTCTGTGCATTGCAGCAGAGGCTGCAGCCCCTGCCCTCTGCTGCAGAACACCAAGTCACATCCCCAAAACCAACCTCCCCCCCATGGGTGCTTACTTCACGCACTGGATGTAGAGATAAACCTTCAGGAGGCTGCAGAGCACCGAGACGGCGCAGGCACCCACCAGCCCTGCGGGGAAAGGCAGCAGTGGGTCACTGGTGTCCCCTGGGCTGTCCTCAGGCTGTCCCCAGGCCACCCTCGGGCGATCTCACCTTGCAGGAGTGCATCCAGCAGTGCCCAGCCCCACGCTAGCCCGGGCAACGCCGGGAGCCAGGACCCCAGGGAAAACATTTTCGATGGAGAGAAGCCACAGTGTAGCCAGGCCCCGGCTCCAAGGTCCGCGGGGCGGAGACGGGGAGTGGCCCCCCCGGGCTAGTAAATCATTATTGGGGTAAGCCAGGGAAGCTGGAGCTGTGGCCGGAGTAGATGAGCTCCAGCTGCCCCGTGGAGGTGAAAATTAGGAGAAGAGGGATGTGATGCACATGGAAGGGCTCAGGGAACACCAGCACCTTTCACCTCCCCCCACCCCAGCATTGCCATTCTCCTCTCCACCCTGAAGCATCGCAGGATTTCAGGTCCTGGCCCCCTGCACCACCTCAAAGACCCCAAAACAACACGAAAAATAGAAAAACCTCTTTATTAACATCGGTGGCGGTGGCAGGAGTGTGTCCTACAGCCCTGGGGGCTGCTAGTGCTGAACCATGTTCCTGAGCTTGTCCCAGAAGAAGAGGCTGAGGACGGTGTGGGGGCCGAGGCGGAGGTAGACAGCGCCGATGCCCTTGTACAAGCCCAGCAGTCCCTCTTTGCTGGAGATTTGCAGGATACAATCCAAAAAACCCCGGTAGAGCTTGCCCTGGGGAGAGAGGAGCCAGCCGTGCACCCCTGCCGGATGCAATCCCGGGAAAAGCCGAGTGTCCCCTGTGCCGTATCCAGAATGGCCTTACCGTGCCATCGGCGTCCACCGGCTGATTGTAGAGACGGGTGCTGATCACGTCAAAAGGTGTCATTGTCACAGCCACGGCCACACCGCTCACCATGCCCCCCGCCAGCACCGCCGCCCAGCTGCCCTTCCTGAACCACTGCGGGAAGCGCCGGCGTCAGCTCTGCCCGACCAGAAACGGGAGCACGGGGGGCTGGAGGGGCCGGGTCCGGCACAGTTGCCCCTCACCTGGCGCTCGCTGACCCAGTCCTTGGCGGAGGCGAAGGTGGCGAGCTGCACGGCCGAGCCCACGGCCACGCGGGGCACGGCGCCCGTCACCCCCCGCCACAGCCCCACCACCCCGTGCTGCTGGTAGATGCTCCTGAAAGCGCTGGAGATGTTCTGGGGAAGAGAGGAAATTGGGGAAAATGGGAATGGTGTGTCCCACCTGGCCAAAATTTCCCACCCCTGTTGGTCATTGGTGACACGAAGCCACTATTGGCTTGGAGAGATCTCAGGGGGTCTGGATTCTCCGGATTCGGTATCACAGCCCCACGTGCCTGTCACACCCCCTCTGTTCTCACACTGTTATTTATAGCATCGTTACGGGGCCAAGCGGCCAAACAACAGCTTTAAATTCCTGCTGACCAAAATAGCATCGTCCCCGCTGGGGCCCGGAGTGTGCACGGACAAGGTGCCACCAAATCCTCTGTGTCCCCCCACCCCAACCCTGTCCCCACTCACCTCATGGTTGTGCTGGTGGCCCACGGCCATGGCCGACAGTGTCTGGGCTTGGAGGTGGGTCTTGACCTTATGGGGGACAATGCCAGGTGACAAAACCCCCCAATGCCCCTGCTGGGACCAGCTGTGGTCCCCCCATCTTCTTCTCAGCAGATTTTGAGGGGACGTTTCAGCCCCTCTGACAGATGTGGGGGACACAGCTGAGTCGCCACGTGGCAACTCCAGACTTTGAACCCCATTTCTTTTACCCCTTTCACCAAGGGCAAAGGGACCCTGCAAACACCCACTGCTGGAGCTCTGCAACCTCAAAAAACCGGGGAGACCCTCTAAAATGGGAGGGGGGGAAACCCCTGCAATTTCTTTTGGGGTTATTTCCTTATGAGGGAGTTCTTTGCTGGTTTTCTGAGGGGGATTTGGGGGAGAAAGCAGGGGAAGAGCATGCACAGCGCAGCCCCACGTTTTTGGGGGTTGAAGCGAAGCAGGGGAAGAGAGAATGCACCAAGCCAGTGTTTATAGGATGCAGCCAAGATGCCGAACCTTTTTGGGGGGGAGGGCGTCTCCAAAGCACCCCCCTCACCCCAGGGCTTTTGGGGCGGAGCAGCACTCACCAGGTACGCGGGGCTGCCCACGACGGCTCCCACCGCCCCGGCCACGGCCCCGGCGGCCACGGTCCCGCCGGGATACCCGGTCCAGCCGGCGTCCTCGGCGTGGGAATAGCAGTAGAAGCGGACGCCGTTCATGAGCCCCTGGTAGAGCAGCCCGGCCGCCAGCCCCTTCTGCAGCCCCCGCAGCCCGTCCGCCCGGCACACGGCCACGGCCGCCCGCAGCACCCCGCGGTACGGCCGGGGGTACGTGCCCGGGGGCTGCAGCTCGCCCTGCAGCTGCAGCCGCGTCTTCACCACCTCCAGCGGGTTGGTGAGGAAGCAGGCCAAGCAGCCGGCAGTGGCCCCCAGCACCAGGTCGATGGCCGGGGGCACCCCCCCGGCCGGGGGGCTGTTTTGGGGGTGGTACGGGAATTCCTGCCGGGAGTCGGAAGGGCAGGGGCTGAGGGTTCCTGCCGCCATCCGGCACCTGCCCGCGGGGGGGGCCCCAGGCCCCACCTTCCCCAACAACCGCAGGGAAAAAATTCCGGAGGGAGCGAGAGCGAGCGAGCGCCGCCTCCTGCAAACCAACCCCCCCCCACCCCCCAATCCAGCCCCCAATTTGGGGAAGGGATGTGGGGTAAAGGTCGGGCCTGGGGGTGCGTGTCCGGCCCCCCCCGGCACCGGCGCGCCCCCGGCAGCCGCGTCCAGCCGGGCCCGGTCTCACGTGATGGTCCTGCCCCGGCGCAAATAGGGAAAAGCAGGCAAAAAAAAAGGCGGGATGAAATCGAAACAGAAACGGAGGGAGAGGGAATTTTGGGGGGCACACGCAGTCATCCCCCCGCCCCAGCCAGCCTGGGGAGGACGATGAGGACTGGCCAACTCGCTGCGCTTGTGGCAGGGGCTTGCAGGGGGTCTCGCCCTCCTCTCCCGGTGCTCTGAAATTGGAGCTTCCCGAGGGAAAATGCTGCGGGCGGTGCGGGATGTCGGTGTCTCGCCCCCCGCAGTGGATTCCTATTTCTACGGCTGCGCAGGGACCCCCTGGGACCCGGTTACCCCATGGCCGAGGCACTTCCGAGGTTACCCAGGGGGAGGACCTGTGAACCTCCGCCTATCCCAAGCTTCTGCCCCGCCCGTGGCTGTCCCATCCCTAATATTCTCCCCCTGCCAGTGGCTGTCCCAGTCCCGATATCCCCCGAACACCCTCATTTTGATGTCAGCAGTCAAGGAGGGTTTATGGGGGACAGCGGGTGATGCTGGGGGCTGGTCCCATGGCTATTTCTCTCTTGTTTAGACTGGAAATGTCTCCCGGATCCAGGGGACTGGGAATATCTCTGGGATCCAGGGATAAGCAAGGACGAAGTATCAAAACTCTATGTCCTGATGGGAGATTCCCAGTTGAAGCCACTGACGTGTCCCACCGCAGGTTTAACACTCCTGGGGTTCAGTGAGGAGCAGGAAGTGCACGTCCTCCCCTCTTTTCATCCAAATGCTCCCTTCTCCCTGCCCCAGAGCCGTTCCACAGACTCCGAAGCGACGGCAGGAGGAGGAGCAGCAGCCCCTGGTGGCACGATCTGGCGTAGGGCCAAGGCTGAGTTATCAGGTCTATTTATTTGGGGAGGGGGGAAAGGAAGCAGATGTATGTACATATACATTCAGTCACGTACGTTTCCTCCCAGAAAAAGGCCCCGTGAACATATATTACATGAGAAGTTCTCCAGATTATTATTATTATTAATATTATTTAAAAGCTGGGGTTGTACCCCAAAGTGCTCGTTGTGGAGCGCGAGTGGCGATGGGTCCTCGCTGGCCTCGGATGCAGTGAGCCGAGGAGATGGGGACGTGCTTGGTGGCAGCCACGTGACAATGTCCCTCAGGACACCTGAAGAACGTGGGACTACATCTCTTCTTCCCCAGTGCGCAGGGCCAGCGTCCAAACCACAACCCGGCCGCTGAGATCTCCTAAAAACCATGTTTAAAGCCAAATATTTGGCCCTGTTCCTTCTTCCTTAACCTCAAATCTCCTGGACAGGCTGAGAGTGGTTCAGTGGTGTCTGGAGGCCCCGGGTGAGCTCTCCAGGAGAAGGAGGCAGAGCGGTGCCATCCTCTGTGATTGTATGAGCAACAAAACATGCACAGCAGCGATTGAGTGCTCCCGCCTTGCCCCAGCCCTGTTCGAAAATGAACAAGTCCTCAGTCCTGCTCCCCACCACAGCGGGGATGCTCGTCCCAGCCCACCCCGCTCCCACCCTCTCCCCCTCACTACTACTGGGATATTATTCTGTGAAAGGCAAATGATTTGCCCCGTGGCAGCTGGACAAGGAGGAAGGCGCAGGTGGTCCGGCTCTCCCCAAACCACACCGGGTGTCCCCGGCTGCAGGCACGGCCCTGGTGGGGACCAAGTGATGGCAGGAGGGTTTGGGGTGCCAGTTGGCCACATACAGGCCCTGATCCCCAAAAATGGGCCCCCGTGATCTGTCCTCCCCTGGCCAGGGCTAACACCAGGGGTCCCGCTCGGCCCGGCCCCGGCAGAGGCTGTCGCTGCGCTGCCAGGCGCTGTCAATGAGGCTCTGGGCGTCCTCACATTTCTTCTTCACAGCAGCATCCAGAATGGCCTTGTGCTGGAGATCGACCTGAAAAACGGGTGTGGGGTGTCAGGAGGGGAACAGACAACAGTCACTTCTCCCTCTTGCTGTAAAACTACCTCAAATCCACATGGGAAAGTCGCCTGTGTCATGGATATGGTGACAGCAGGGCTGACCCATGCTCCTCCCACTCCCCTCACCAGCACTGGACGCTCATGGCTTGTCTTGCCAGGCTCTAAATCCCACATCCTGTGGTTAGATGGACCCAGAGGAGCTCCATGGCTCTCCTGCCCTTTGTGGGAAAGCTGGGCTCACAATACAGGGCAGAATTCACCCCTCTGCACTCCCTCACCTGATAAGGGTGTGAGGCAGCCCCACATGCTCACCTGGTAGATGTTCCTCCACGCGACACTCAGTGCTGACAGGAACCTCTCCAGTTCCGTAGTGCAACTAAAATAAAGGACCCAGGGGGGCAGGAACTCCTTGCTGTCCTGAGCAAACTCCTAAACACCAGGAGAAAGGCCAGGTGGGTGTCAGCACTGGATGCTCACCCAGTCCCAGGCCAGCAGGTGCCAAGGCCCTGCACTCACCAGGATACAGTACTCCTTGCCAGCCTCCGTGGAGACGGCGCTGACGTCCGTGAGCTCGGCGGTGCCCAGCGAGCGGAAGAAGCTGGTCTGACAGTCCTCGTGGCACGTGAAAGCCTTCTCATCTGTCAGCACCAGGCAGCAGGGAATGCACGGCGTCGGGGCAACACCCTGGGGGATCACCTGCATGGGGTGGGGAAGGGGGGGTAAAACCTGGCATGATGGAGCCCCACCTCCATGGGGTGCCCTGTGGGGAAACCCTCCCGGCTCAGGATAAAGCTGCCTGCTCCAATCTGCCAGACATTCCCGCTCCCTTTGGCAGTGCCAAAGGGGCTCTGGGCAAAGGAGGGGGTCAAAGCACCCACGCTCGGGGCCTGTCCCCAGCTCACCCCTTTGGAGACAGCCTGGCAGAAGTACTGCATCCAGTCTGCCATGTCCTCCTCGTTGTCGGCGCTCAGCTCCAGGGAGGGCCGGTCTGTCAGGATCACCTGGAAGGAGTGGGGCCGGTCGGTGGTGTTGGAGCGCCGGCATCCCCCACACTGCTCACCGCTGGGAGAGAGGGGGAGGATGGAGATGAGCGGGATGGATGGGCCAGCACCAGCCTGAGAACAGCCTCTGACTGCCCTCCCTGGGCAGCACATCACCCCCATTCCCAGCAAACACTCATTTCCCACCCGTGACATCCCCTGGGATTGCTCCAAGAACCATCTCCAGGCTCTGCCCATTGCGGGAGAGCTGGAGCTGAGCACAGTGGGTCTCCCAGCATGGCTCTTGGAGGGATGCACCACCCTTCAGAGGCCAAGGCCCCATCCAAGGAAGGAAATAAGCCCATTTCCAGTGACATGCACTGGAGCCAAAGCAAAGGAGCAGCTGGGATTCCTGTGGAATGGACCAGGTCATGATCCAGCCCGGAACCCCTCCCTGGACATCCCAAGTAGCTCCAGCTCCCCAGATCCCCCTGGAGTCTGGGTGCTGTGTCCTACCAGGCACTCACCCCATGTTGATGGAGAGCAGAGGGGTGACATCTGTGCGATCTGGGTACTGGTACAAGATCCCATTGCTGCCGTTTGGGAAGATGAGAGAGGGGGTAACTGGAGTCAGCTCAGCTCTGGTATCCCCTGCCTTTGCTCCCACAGCCACCCCTGCCCTGCCCTGCCCTCCACCCACCCAGCCCTGTGGGGTCATATTCCTGCTGCTGGGCACCCACAAACAGTGGCTATAGCCATCAAACCAGTGGCTTAGCCCCTTTAAGTGCCAAGATGAGTCCTCTCCACCTCCCAAGCAGCTCCCGGGCAGCAAACTGCTCCCAGCACCTTCTCCCAAGAGCCCTGTCTGACCCCAGCCCCGACCCACAGCCCCAGTGCCCACCTGAGCACCACGAAGCAGGGCTTCCACTGCTCCTTGCCCAGGTAGGAGGTCCCTGCCTTGTAGTGCAGGATGCCATCCTTGGTGACAGCGTTTTCCGCAGAGGAGCAGCTGCTGCTGGCAGGTCCCAGCGCCTCATCCATGGGGTCCTCCCAGTGAACGAGGCCATAGAAACGTACAACCACACTGCAGGCCTGGGAGAACCAGCAGAAGTCAGGGGAGTCTCCTGTGAGCCTTTGTCACCTGCAGTGATGGTGGGGATACCCAAACTCACCTCACACTTGGACTCCTGTGCCACAAACTTGGCAAGTGCCAGCTTCTCCATGGTGGCATCCGTGAGGATACTGGGATAAGGGGGCTCCCGGCACCCTTTGATCATGGCTGACTTCAAGGAGACCAGGAAGAACCTGAGAGGGAGGCAGAGATCTCTGACAAGGCTGGGGCAAACAGCCCCTCATCTCCCCCATACACTCTGGTGCCCAAGGGACTCCCCTTAACCGTGGGCCTCTGGTCTTCCAGACCAAAGAGTCACAAAATCTGCAGACCAAAGGTGATGGGAGGTTGCAAAGTCTGAACTCCAGAAAGGAGGTGGGTGACACTGGGAGATGGACACTCATCCCAGCACAGATCCCAGTATGACCTGATGGTCACGTCCCTGAGCTGACAGCACACACAGAGATCTGGGGACATACCTTGGAACTCAACAGGTCATCTCTACTCATCCCAAGTGACACAAGGTCTGCATTGCCCAGATCCCCAAAGCTCAGACTGAGGGATGGGGTGACCACTTATCCAGGGAAGTTACTTTGGTTGTATCCATACCTGGGGCATTTCCAGCTGCCAGCTGGGTTCAGCCAGTGGCATCAAAACCAACCCCCAAACCCCCCACTGGTGGCAGGACTGTCATGACAGGCTGTCTCTGGAGTCTCCCACAGTCCCCAAGTCCAAGAATTCCAGAGTCCCATGCTCCAGTTCCCCACTCACTCAGTGAGTGCCACGTCGGCGGTGTCGAGCAGGAACTGCTTCCTCCGGTTGGTGCACACCAGGGTCACTGTCTGCTGGTCCAGCCCAACCTGTGCCACACAGGAATGGTTAGGGAAGCCAGGCACAGGATGAGGGGCAACAGAGCAGGGCTGACCGGGCTTCTGGCCCCAGGGAGAGTGACAGTGGTCACTCTGCTGCCCATGCAAAGATGGGAGCAAGGTGGGCACCCACAGAGATGGCACTGGAAGGGGCATCACTGCCAACTCTCTCACTCTCAAAGGTTCGCTGCCCAGAGCACTCCCCATGGACACAAACACACCCCACTGTGATGCTCCTGGCACCCTCATCCCTTGGATGGGTGAGAACTGATCCCCCCAGTCGCCTGCAGCTCCCCTGGCTGCCCACCCTGGCTCACCGAGATGTAATCCAGCTCGTTGTAGGACACGGCCTCCTCCACCATGTACGGCTTCTCCGCTGCCCCTGGCACAGACACAGAGAGCCACGTGAAGGGGGGCACAGGACCCCCTCTGCAGCAGCAGCCATGGACCTGCAAACCGAGCCATGTCCCAGGCAGCACGGAGCCACAGGACACATGTCCCAGGGCTCCTCGGGGGACAAGTCAATCTGAGCTCCCTGCTGTGACCAGGGGACTCAAGGGAACTGGCAGTGAAGGCAGTGATAGCCTAATCCATGGACAACCCCAGATGGAGCCTCCCTCCCTGCTGCTGAGGCCAGAGGCTGCTGGGGTGAGATACCTTTCCGGATCAGGTACACGTAGCAATCCGTCAGCAGGACGTAGATCAGCTGCAGGTTCCCCTCCATGTGCCCCGTGCTCATTCGGATCATCTGCATGGAAAGAAAAGAGCTCTCAGCCCTGGGCTGATGCAGGCACAGAGCTGGTCCTTCCATCAATGGAGACCCCTTACCCTGAACAACTGCTCCTCATTCTCCCGAAAGACATGGATCATCAGCAGGAGCAGATGATTGTTATCCACCCTGCGGAGAGAGACAGCAGAGGATGCACATGGATGTGAGGCTGGGTGACTCCAGGAAGAGCAATCCCCTTCTTTGTTGAACATGTTCATGATTTGGACACTTGTTAGCTCCCCAAGACCTTCTCTTCCTGACCCTTTGTGCCTCCTCTTCGTCCTGGAGATGGATGGGCTTTGCCCCCCAAACCAAGGACAGAGGGGAAAGGCACCAACTTGAGCTCAAGATTGTTTGGAAGATGCTCTTCCTGCTGAGCAAACCCATCCTCACCTGAACTCAGAGGGATGGGTCAGCTCCGAGGGGCTGCCCTGCCCTTCCTCCACCCCAGAGTCCTCAGCGCTGCTCAGGGAAGGGCTGGGCTGCTCCTTCTTGGGCTCACAGGGAGCCTGTGGGTTGGTGGTTTCTGTCTGGCTAGTGTGAGGTTCATCACTCGCCCTGTCAGACTCCTCTACTGCCCCAACTGCTTCTCCCTTTCTGCCTTCTTCTTCTTCTTCAGGAGCCTCAGGGCTACCAGAAACATGTGGCGGTTGGCCAGGCCCTGGAGGGTCATGGTGGCCACCACCTGGTGCAGCAGCGTTTGGACTCTCGACGGTAAATCGGTAGAAGTCCATGGGGGCTGAAATCCCCTCGCTAAGGTCGCCAGAGGACGATCCATCGGGGGTCTCCTCTGGCGTGCCAGTCCGAAAGGGCTGCCCGGGGGGCTCCAGGGCAGCGTTCCAGCCCCCGGGGTCCAGCTGCCCGTTGAGCCTGTCCATGACCTTGCTCAGGGGCTGCCCCACGCTCTCCATGGATGTGTCCTTCATCTCGGGGATGCGCAGGGCCAGGGGGCCGAGGGCAGCGCGCTCCCCGCCCTCCTCCGGCCCGCCCGGGGCAGCGGGGCCCTCCTCCCTCGGCGGCTCCTCCCTGTCCCTCGGCTGCTCCTCCCTGTCGCTGAGCCCGTTGATGCCGCTGTCCCCGCTGGCCTCGGGTGCTGCTGGTGCCAGGCTGTTCACAGCCTCCTCAGTCTTCACCTTCTTCTTCTTGCCTGTCTTCTTCTTCTTGGCTAACCTGTGAAAGAGAGGAACGTCACTCACTGTGCCTGTTTAGACTCTGCAATATGCAGCGGGGTCCAACCCTTTCCCAACAACATTCCTTTGCAATTTCCCTACTGCAGAGAATTCCTTTTATCGAGAACATCACTCAGTGTGCAGCCATGTAGAGCCCTCATCTCTGTCATGAGACACAAGGTATGGACACTTTTTCCTACCTATCCTAAAAAGAGGCGTCACTCCTGACACAGCACCTTGGGCTTCCTTTCAGCTGTAAAGGGATCACAAATGGTTGTGGAGCTAAAGTGATGTAAAGGAACTAATCCCTGGTTGAGATCAAGAAGATCAAGAAGGGAGGAGGTTTCTAGAGGTGGGAATGCCGTGTCCTCGCCTGCCAGAAGAGGGAGATGCAGGCTGGAGCACTCTGGGATGTGCAGTAGAAATGTTCTGGCACCCAGAGCACCCAAACTGCCACCAGGTCACCCCCGTTTGGGAGGCGAGCCCAGTGCTCCCCTTCCCGGTGTCTCCCGTGTGGGATGGTGTGTAAAACCCAGCTCCCTCTGCTCCCTCCCTGGGAAAACTGGGCACGAGAACAAAGCACAGCCCTGCTGGGCGGGTCCGGGGAGTCCCCACTGCTGGGTGTGAGCAGACAGAGCCTTGAGCTCTTTGTCTGCATTGAGGGCTCTGAGGGATACCCTGGGGATCTCCTCTGCAGGAGTCAAACACCCAAACACCGGCCAGGAGCTCTGCAGAGGCATCTCCCACGACAGGTTTGGCCACAGCTCAGTGACAAACAGGAGGAGGGACAGGATGGGAGAGAAGATCCAAGCCCCAGAGCTGCTGCTAAGCTTCCAGCAGCTGGAGAGATCTCCAAATAAAAGCTCATGGATTCCTCTGAGCCCTCTGACACACACTGGCAGGGAAAGGGGGTGATGTGGAGTCAGCCCAAGGGACCTAGCCCATCTCCATGGGGCTGAATGAAGACTGCAGCACGAGACCATCCTCACTGGGATAGAAGAGGCAGCACGTCCCCAACATCTGCCACCCCTTCCCAGGCCAGCAGCTCCGTCCCTACCTGATGACCTCCAGCTCGGTGCAGCTCTCGGACTGGTCGGTTCCCTCGGGGGTGGCCTCGGCCCTGTCCCTGTCCCTGTCCCGGGAGGCGGCGTGCACGGGCGTGGTGTCGGCAGAGGACACCAGGGTGTCCTCGTTGAAGGGGTTGTGGCGCTGCGTGGGGCTCCTCGGCGCGGCCCTGCTGCCGTTGGCCTCCGAGGCCGTGGAGCGCGGGCAGCTGAGCGTGTCCGTCAGGTCTCCATCTGCAGGGACAGGGAGGGGAGAGCACAGTGACACCAGCTCGGGCTGGTCTCCATCTGCAGGGACAGGGAGGGGAGAGCACAGTGACACCAGTTTGGGCTCCTGGATGAGCCAGCTCGAGGCAAGCCGTGTGCTGGGGGCTCGGGGCACTGCGTGGGCACCGCACCGCTGGCAGTGCCAGCTGCTCCTGGTGAGGAGGGACCTGCACCCCCCTGCAGTTCAGAGAATGCCTCAACACAACAGCTCTGTCACCCAGCAGCCAGACTGGGGAGCACAGGTGGTGTCTGTGGGAAGAGTCTGAGGGCTCTTGGGGCCATTGTTCCTGAGCAAGGTGACAGCGAGCAACGAGGCTGCTGCTTCTCCCCTGCCCCGGGGCTGTGGGAAGGTGCTTGCACAGATGGAAGGGCAGACACAGAGCCAGCCCATGGAGCAGCAATCCTGACGGAGCTGGCTGCTCTCCTCTGCTCATGTGAGACACACTTGGGGGGCTGGAGTGTGCTGGGGGGGGGACAGAGCATTCAGAGGGGTCCGAGGACAGCAGGTGGCACAGACAGGGCAGAGCACAAACAGCTGGGCCTGTGTTAGTCTTCAGAGGGAAAAAGAGCAATGGGGAAGGGCTGCAGGAGTCATGCTTGGAGTATTATTATCCATCCAAAACCATGGTTAAAGGAAAGTTACCCACGCCCTTCTCTTCTCCAGCACCATTCCTGCTCTAGTGGAAGGTGTCCCTGCCCATGACAAGGGATTGGAATGAGATGATCTTTAAGGTCCCTTCCAACCCAAACCATTCCATGACTCTATGATTCCTTTCCACAGCTAGCTAAAAAGACACCTTGGGAAGAGAACCACAGCCCTGGCAGACTGATTTGGGGTATAGGATTTGTAAAACTCTTGTAAAACTCCAATCCAGGCAAGGTCCTCCAAGATCTTCCAAAATGGCACTTTGTTCCCCTCTGAAAAACCTGCCCTGGAGCAGGGAGGGTGTGAGCTCTACCAGGGAATTGGGTTTTAATATCTGCATTAAAGGGAAATTCATGGTATCACTTAGGTTGGAAAGGTCCTCCAAGATCATCGAGTCCAACCATAAATAAAACATTTAAAAGCTATTTCAGGCTTGGGCTCCCAGGCTGCACCACTTAAATCCATGTCACTTCTTTGGTCTAAATCCCACTGGTTCTGCTGAGACAAAACGATTTTTGTCCAAAATACAGAATTTCATCCCAAAATGCATTTGCTGAAAATGGGGAACAACTTTCTTAACCTCTGCTCTGTCCCCACAGTGAGGAATCCATCTGTCAGCTGACCTGGTAGGGGCTTCTGATGACAGTTTCCCTGTGGCTGAGGAAACTCAGCCTGGAGCAGTGGTGGATGCCACCAGCACCACCCTGCACATGGGAGCTGTGAGTGCCCCAAAGCCAGAGGGATCTGTCCCCAGCAGCCCTGGGCTTCAGCCTCCACCCAACACCCACACTGGAGCTGTTGGCTGCACCTTGGGTTTGGAAATGTGGGTTGTACCCTCCAGGGACAGGTTAAACCACCTCTGTGACATCCCTGTGCGTGGGGTAAGAAAGAAGCTGAGAGGGAGCATGTTAGAGCCCGAGAGCAATCCACATGGAATTCAGGCAGATTGGCCCAAACACTCCCCAAATATTCAGGTGGCTCCATCCAGCTTTGAGCTGCAAAGGATGGAGTGTGGGTGTGTTTCCTCTGGGGGTGAAGCAAAGAGGCTCCTGCTCCAGTGGAGGACATGCACAGGGGCTGCATGTGGAGGAAAAACAAATTCCTTTAAACTGGGCAAGTGCTCTTGGCCACAAAGGCCAGAGGTAGCTGGTAAGTGGGTTTAAAAAGTGGTAAAATCAATAAAAATAACAATTGTAGTGACCCAAACTGAGCACGGCCGTGCGCTGGATGTTGTGGCTTCATGGGAGAAGTTTTGACACAGGGAAAACAAAACCTCCCAAATTAATCCCTGAAAAATGCCCAAAATTAAAGGCAGCAGAATTAGCTCAGCTGTTTTCCAGGGCTTTCAGGAAACCAATGATGGTGGATCAGTTTTTCAACCAGCAACCTGTGTGCTTTACCCCAAAGAGGAAATCTATGGCGTGAGGGCAGCTGGCACATCCCACATTTTGGGCCTGTACAGAATTCCATCAGGACAGGGCATTTGGGTGTTAAAGAAACAAAGATGGGAACATGCAGCAAGCTCAGGGGGCAGCAATGCAGAGAGAAAACCAAAATGCTGTAAGAGATGAGCGTGTCCCACCTTCCCAGTCTCTGCTGGGCATGGTCTGCATTGCTGGAAAGACATCTCCAAAATCATAATCTACAAAAATGAGGGATAAAATTCAGGATTAGAAATACAGCTAGTGGGGAGGGAAGTAGGGAGAGTGTGAAGGGGATTTGGGGAGGGAGGTGGGAATGGGGAGAAACAAAACAATTGTCCACTGGTATCTGAAACACATGAGAAAACAGGGAATGTGGATGTGAGTGGAAACCAGCTGCACCAATGGCTGTTCCTTCTGGAACAATCCGTGTTATGGGACCAGGGGAGGGTGAAGGCCCCTTTATTCCAGCTGCTGGAAAGCTCAGCCACATACACAGTGTCACCTAGGGCCTGATCCTCTGGGAAGCAATTTAATCTCTCTGTGCCTCAGCTTCCCCACTTCACACTTACCTCCCACAGATACTGTGATGTTTGACTCATGAACGTTTGCAAAGCCAGGGATCTGATTAAAGGGGAAAACTTGTCCTCTTATCCTACAATCCCCAGTTCCACCTACACTCTCAGGGTAGAGACATGTTCCTGTTGAAATGGTGAACAGGGCAATAGTTACAGGGAAAGGTTAAAGTCCTCCACACCAGAGGAGCAGCAGCAATTCCTGCCCTCCTGGGTCCTGGTCCAGCATTCCTGCATCAGCACCAAACCCCTCTGTGCATGGGGAAACTGAGACACAGAGCACAGTCACTGTCTGGACACATGGAATAGGCTGAGATGATGCCAAACCCAAAATTCATCTCCAAAATCTCCTGGATCTCTACTCCAAAGCCCTCTTCTCTCAACCATTAACAGGCCAGAGACAGTCAGTGATAGGGACAGGCAGGAGATGTCTGGCACCAAGACATGCTCTGCTGAGGGAGAAGCAGGAATACAAACCCAGGCATGCAGCAGAACAGTTGCTTATGCCAAACCTCTGGGGACAGAGAACCTTCTTCCTGTGATTTTTATCTCTAGGCTCCTTGTGCTGTCTCCAGCTTCACTGGGACACTGGAGATTTGGCATGAGCAAGTCCCTGAAATCAAACTCCTTCCTGAGTGCAGATGTGAGCCCAAAGTAGTGCTGTGCTTCCAAGTGCTTTGTTAAAACAGCTCTAATGCCCACCCCAGGCTGTTCCTTCTCAGCATCTTTAATATCTGCAGGTTCTGTCTCGCTCATAAAAGGCAACTGGTGACCCTTGTCTGGAGGGAACCCATCTGAGTGTGGGCTCAGTCCCAAATTCCCTGCATCCATCTAACAGTGCACTCCATTACAATTCTATCCCAGAATCCCTTTTGCTCAAACTGACATAAAAACCAGGATTTTGGGTTAGGAACAGCATCAGCAGAGCTGCTGATTCATGTGAACATGGTGGGTGCAGGACAGGAGCTCCCTGCTCTGGCTGCAGAAGATTCATGGGGCACAAGGTACGTGTCTGCCCAGTCCACCAGGAACAACATCCAGCCCCTCTGAAGGGACAAGGGGATGAGTAGGACAATTTATCAGGCTGCTCAAGATGTGTAAAGAGGAAAAACCAGCACCTCTGAGACCACTGGCTGTCCTTCCCCCAGACTGCAGACACAAAGAAGACTCTGGAAACTACTCCCCACCAGGGCCAGCACTTACAGGTCTCTGGACTGCAAAACGAGCAGTGAAAAATCTCCCCTGCAGCCCTGTGTCCCTGCTGACCTGGAAGCCACATTCAGATACAGGCACAGCCTTCACTCTGTGGGGAGACTCCTCCAGTTCTTGCTAAAACCCCCAGGACAGGAACGTGGCCTGGAGTGACTGCAGGGAAAGTCCTTCTCTCCCAGTCTGAGGCACAGAATCATCACAGAATGGTTTGGGTTGGAAAGAACTTAAAATTCACCTGATTCCACCTCCTGCCATGGGCAGGGACACCTTCCACAATCCCAGGTTGTTCCAAGCCCCATCCAACCTGGCCTTGGACACTTCCAAAGACAGGGCAGCCACAGCTGCTCTGGGCACCCTGTGCCAGGGCCTCCCCACCCTCACAGGGAAGATTTTCTTCCTAAAATCTAATCTAAGTTTTCCATCTTTTTGTTTAAAACTCTTAGTTTAAACCCATTCTCCCTTGTCCTATATCTCAAGGATGTGAGACAGGAGAGACTCCCAGCCTGGCTGCTGGGTCTCTCGCTTTGGTCCCTTCCAGTCTAAAATCTGCTGCCTTATCTGAAGGGGATGTGGGAACAACACAGCCCTGCCCACACCACCCCCAGAACTCACTGACCCTCACTGGATGGAGCAATGGCACTGTCGTCCCATTCCAGGTTGGTAGAGGTGACAGAGTTGAAGGAGTTGAGGGAGAGGCTGTCGGAGCCGTGCACGGAGCTGGGCAGGCGCTCCTCGAAGTCCAGCAGGTACTGGGGCTTGTAATAATCCGGCATGTACGGGGCCAGGTCCAGGTATGGAGCATCCTGCAGGCCAGGGAGCACGGCCAGGGTCACTGCTACTGGCACAGCTGGGGGGAAATGCCACCCCACCAAAACACTGCCACTGCCCCTTGAAGGTCCCCTCTCTGTGTCCATCTCAGAGGAAACCCAGTGGTTTCACTGAGTGTTATCCAGAGGATTTGTGTTTCCTGGAGGGACATCAGGGTTTCATACCACACTTGGACAGTTCAGCTCCTTTATCCCCACCAATTTGTCCTGCAGCTGCCTTGTTCCACCTCCAAATAGTGAAGAACTGAGCAACAGGAATAAATCCCATTGTTGGATACCCTAAGACCTAAAAGTCTTCCCCAAAATCATCACCGTCACATTTTCAGCTGAAGGTCAACAGGAAGGTCCATCCTGGACCAAGTGGTGGGATCTGTCCCACCCTGGATTTCCCCTGCTGGACATTCCCACTCTCCCAGAGCCAGGAGAACAGACCAAACACTCACCAGGTCCAAGTCAAAGCGGATGAACTCCAGTCCAGACACCAGCGTTAAGAACAAGGTCAGATGATCGTGACTGCAGACCAGGGCGTTCCTGCCACAGGGAGAAACAAAAGAGCTTTACAGATGTGGGAAAGAGGAGAGGCAGCTACAAGGGCCCTTCTGTTTCTTTGGAGGCGTCTCTGAGCTGCCACAGATCAGCCTCAGAGCTGGCAGCCCACTCCTTGCCTCCGTGAGCAGCCACTATGTGCTGTCCCCAAGCTGAGCTCCAGCCACATCTCCAGGTGTCCAGCAGAGCTGGGTGTCTGCACAGGAGCTCAGCAGCTCCTTGGAAATAATGGAAAAACATAAAGGGAACTTCAGAGTAAAAGCTGGAACTGGGAGAAATGCTTGCAGGGCCTCACAGAGATAAGAGGACAGTGCATTCACGTCTGGGACCTTTAAATTAACCACTTAAATCCCACAAGGGAAAAAAAAAACCAAATCCTGATCAAGTGCTTGTCCCCCACTGGCAAATTCAGGCTGGCTTCTGACAAGGAGGGATGTCAAACATAGCCCACAGGAGAAGAGCTAGGATACTCACTTGACATAGTACTTGTGCAGCAGGCTGAGGTTCTCCTGGAACAGCCTCAAGTAGCTCTCCAAGGAATTTTCATTGAGGGCAAGGTACAGCCAGGCCCGGCCTGGAAACAGAGCATCAGAGATTTATCTGGAAACACCAGAGAAGTGACACAAACCTAGAAATAATCATGAATTAGTTAAAACCCCTCAGATCATTCATTCATATCCTTTGAGGGGAGCAACTGTGGGGGAAATCTGGGGGAGAAAATGCCAGTGATTCATGATTTGGAGCAAAATTGGTGAGAGACAGGTAAAGAAGTAGCCACACAACTGTGTCTCTCCAGCAAGGTGGGAGCCCTGCCAGAAATGCCAGGAGATGTGGAGGGAGAATCGCTGTGAATCAGCCCAGGTGAGATTTGACACAAATTCTGGTGCAGAGAGAGGTGACAGTGGAGTCTGTGCTCAGCTCTGCTCTCACCAGTACATGCCCAGGACATGATGGGTGTTTGGATAAGCAGGCACAGAGGATCTGGGCATGGTCCTGCATCAAAAGTGGCCTCGAAGGTCCCAAATATCTGCTATGGACAACTTGGAGCAGGGAAAATGCAGAATCATGCACATGACAGCTACAGAAAGATATGGGGCAAGAGGGGATGCTCCCATTTGCCAGAAACCCTCCCCAAGGGCATGGCCCCACAGGGCTTCCATCAGCCACAAACTCTTTCCAAGGGCATGGTCCTACAGAGCTCCCATCTGCCAGGAATCTTTCCCAAGGGCATGGTGCCACAGAGCTCCCATCTGCCAGGAATCTTTCCCAAGGGCATGGCCCCACAGGACTCCCATCTATCTGGAACCCTCCCTGAGGGCACAGCCCCTTGGGTTTCAGGACATTATTTCTAGAGACCTCACACGGTCCCAGCAGGACTCCCACCTCCTTGGCACAGGCTGCCCAGGGAAGTGGTGGAATCACTATCCCTGGAAATGTGCAAACTATGTGTGGATGTGGCACTAGGGGACGTGGTTTAGTGGTGGACATGGCAGTGCTGGGCTAATGGTAGGACTCGATGATCTTAGAGGTCCTTTCCAACTTTAATGACTCTATGATTCCTTTGTCTGTGACCTGGATTCCAATGGCTCCCTCCATCCACCAGCAGCCCCAGCTCCTCAGCACAACCTGGGTGTCCCCAAAGCCAGAGCTGGGGACACTGAGCACTCACTGCGTCCCAGGTTGGTGGCCACGTGCTGCAGCACCTCGATCTGTTTGATGGCTTCCCGGCGCGTGAAGTGAACCACCAGCACCCAGTACCCCGAGGAGAGATCCTGCAGTCTGGAGGAAGAAAAATCCCGGAGGAAAATCAAGCAAAAGCTTCATTATCTCCACCCCAATCCCTGCCTGGATGCTTTCCCCATGCTGAGGCCCCACACCAGGCTTTCTCCATGGGAAAAGCAGCATCCCAGGGCTCCAGGCTCACCCGTAGAGCAGAGCGTGGTCCAGGTGCTCACAGAGCCGCTGCAGGACCTTGTCATGGTTTCTGATGGCCGGTGTCTCATCTTCACAGGCAGCAAAGTAGCTCTGCAGCTGCAAAAAGAAGAGATAGGACTGTTGGAATGCCCTTCTCCAGCCAGGAGAGGAGAGGAGAGGAGCAGTCAGAGGTGCCAAAATGCTCATACCCAGCATTAAACAGTTCTTTGTGATCTCTCAGCTTGCTTAACTCTGATGTACATTTTACTTACGGGCTGGAGCTGTTGGTTTTGAGAGGACCCTAAAGGCCATCACTACAGGGAGAACTTTTCCCAGTGTCCCCACATCTCCCAGCCCAGCAGTGGTGGCTGCACAACCAAGTTCCCCAATGCAGAGCAGCCCCTCCCCTCCCAGCCAACACTACAGCAGGGTCTGGTGGTTCCTCTGCAGCCACCACAAAGTGGCTCAGAGCAGAAATAAACCCCAGCTCTGCTCTGTTTCTGGCTCTGACATGGATGAGGCCTCTCCTCGCTTTTGCTGGAAATCCTACAAATCCCCTTGCACCCAAATCCTATATCCCTTCCCCGCTGACCCACCGGCCTCCTCCTGCCCCTGGAGCTTAGGGATCTATTTAGGTCCTGTCTCACACATCCTTGGCATCCAGGCAGGCAGATTACTCTCCTGGGATGTAATCTCAGCTGGACAGGCCATGGCTGTTTGCTGGCAACAAGCAAGAACAGCTCAGCTGAGCCACAACAATATTACAGACAATATATATGTTATTTTAGTGACCTGACACATCTTTGCCAAACCTCACCAGATGATAGATGTGTAAAACCCAAAAACTTGACATTATTGTGCTTGTCCCCCAAATCAGGTTTCTCCTCCAGAATTATTACAAGAGAAGCTCCTTTAGAAAAAAATCATCCAGTCTTGATGTGAAGTTATCCAGGGGTCAGAGAACATCTCACAGACCCTGGGAAGTGATCCCAACAACACTGTTAAGAACATGAGCACATTGAGCTCCAGCACCCTCCTGCCCTGAAGACCTTGAATCCCTCTGGAGCTCTTAGGTAAGATGGGAGAGCCAGGTGTGTTCCTGCATGGAGCTGGTCCCAGTCTGTATGTGGGGAAAAACTGCTGAGCCTGGAGAATCACAGCCAGAGTTCCCCTGTCCAGTGGCACAGCCCTGCTCTGCCTGTCCCTGTCCCTCTGTCCCAGCAGCTGAATCCCCTTGGGAAGCAGATACTCAACGAGGTGGTGTTTGCAGAGGCACCTGTGGGTGCTCCAGAGATCCACAGGGGCTTTCACAACACTCAGGTGAGACCTGGAGCATTTCAGCTCAGCAGCTCCTACCCATTTGTGGGAGGAAGCTGTTCCAGAAGATTCCCACTATTCATAGGCAGCCCAGACTGAAGCAGAGAGGAAAATACCTTCAAATCCCACTATTTAACAAAAATTTCAGGAGGCATTTGCAGCCAGTGTTTGAAGCTGCAGCAAGGACACCAGAGGAAGAAACGTGACAGGTAGATGGAGACATGGGGGTGATCTCAAAGAGCTGGAGCTCACTAAAATCCAGGCAGAAGCAAAGATCTAACAGGACATGAGCCAGCATTTGAAGGCAGAAATTCCCAGCCTGTCCCAACCAGGCTGTGGGCTCTGCAAGCAGCTGGAGCACCCTTGGAGGAGGCTCTGGGTGTTTCTGCAGGCTCTGTGCTGGATTGGGGAAATGCAGCTGTGGGGAAGAGCTGAGTGGAACAAGAATAAATCAGGCATTTCATTAGCTCACCACTGAAAAAAAGGAGACACAGCTTGGGGAGGTCAGTGTGGAGGGAACTTGGAGCCTGTCTGTGCCTCTGACTGGAGGAATTCCTCGTGACAGAGACGCTCCAAGCCTGGGCAGTAAAAGAGATGAGGAAATAGAAGTATTTCCTCTTTTTTCTTTCCTCCTTTCCCCCAAAATAACTCAGAACTTTGTCACGCTCCTTCCTGCAGCCAGTGCACAGTTCCCATCCCTCTCCATGGATCGACCCACTCCCATCATCTGAGGGTGCAAACTATTAGCAAATGGTGGCTGTCTCCACCTAAAAATGGATTTCTCTTCCCTAGAAAAGCCCAATCTTCCCCCAGGAAGGGGTTTAGGTTTTGAAGGGCTCGTTCTATGTTACACCAAGGGCTGGTGTCCCTTTTAGCTGCTCTGCAAGGAGCACTGAGTCTCCTGCTCTGCACAAAGCAGCTCCCCCTACATCCCCCTTCCTGGGGAGGCTGCTGGAAAACCCAGCCCCATGGCCATATCCAGAGCAAACCCACCCCAAAAGGGTCAACCCTGTCCCTGTGGCACATCAGGAGCCAGAGGATGAGCTGGTGTGACTGTGCTTTGCTCAGAGTCATGGGGTCACACCAGCCCAGCACGCTCAGCAGTTTGGGATGGGGATCCTGGCACTCCCAGCCATGGCCTTTAGGAGCTGTGGGTCACAGGGAAGCCACCAGGGCTCACTCCCACTGAGATGTGCCAGCACACAGTCCCCATACAGCACTGCACCCAGGGATGGTGCCATTTCCAGCCTCCCTCCAAAACAAACACAGCCAGCAGCTTCCAGCGCCCAGCCAAGGGTAGGCACGGCAAAAGAGACCAGCCAGGTGAATCCCTGCCCTGCCACCACCTGTCCAGGGAGGAAACAAGACACAGCAAGCCTCGGGATCTCCTGGGTGGAGTCATCCCTCCAGCCAGGGTGGGGAAAGACTTGCAAAAGCTGATGGGGAGGAGTTTCTGGCTTGGGAAGAAGGGTGAAGACACACAGAGGAAAGTTAGGATGAAACAGCTTTCCCAATTGGGGAACAAAATCCAGCAGCACCATTTTTCAAAGATCCAATGTCTAGCTGAAAATTTGTAGGAATTACGACCACCAGCATCATGGGGGATGATCCCAGCACCCGCCCCTGAGTGTGGTGATGGCAGCAGTGATGTGGCACTGCCCCAAAAAATGGCATTTTATGGAGTGTTTATATACAGTCTCCTGTAAGGCATTATAAAACACACACGGATAATTGAACCAGCCTCTCCCCCAGCAGTCAGACCTGTCTGGGAGGTGGTGACCAAACTTCATGAGGCATCCACAAAGCAGCTCCCTGGCACAGCTGGGCTGGAGGCGGGGACATCAGGAAGGAGGCAAATAATTGTGTTAAAAACATCATCCCTGGGTTTTCCAGAGAGATGCTCTTCCCCTCGTCTCCTCTGTGCCCCAAATCCAGAAGGAAGGGCTGAAGGCTGGCTCGGATGCAGGACTCATGAGGGGCACAGCAATGCCTGGAGCCCTGACCCAGGGCTATTTATAGACATTCCTGTGGCCAAAATAAGCACTGCTGGCATGCAGAAGGCATCCCAGCCCTGCATCCACCGGGACCACTCTGCAGCCCCAGCCAGGTCCGAGCACCAGCACTCGTGGGACACAACCTGCCTGGGGACAGGGCCACCACAGCCCAGCCACGGGCTGAACACACCTGGGACAGCCTGGAGCAGCAGGGTGTTTGTCCAGCAGGAACAGAGGCCTGGCTGGCACTGGGGAGCACTTGCACCTTGTCCCCACCGAGGAGGAGGAGGATTTAATTGCTGTTTATCAATCACAAGGTCATGTTTTTGGCAGTGACACACCCCACCCCACGCTGGCACACATGACAGAGGCTAATCCTTGCACAATTTTATAACCTATTAATTGCAGTGGTTCTCAATCAGTGTGAGGCTTTCCAGGCTGATCTGCAGCGCTCCTGTGTTGCAAGGGAAGCCAGCAAATAATCAGGGAGGTGTTCTGTAAAGCCCATTCCCAAAGTGAATTATTCTTGTGGTGGTTCCTTTGAAATCTCTCTGGTAATTCTAAAAACTTACTGGAATACTGAAATAGTCTCCCGACCTGGTCAGGGCTGGCCACAACCCAACTGAGTCCACATCTCCCCTCTGTAAATCTGCCCTGCAGATGTTTCACCAGCAGCTTTGCAACATCAGTTCCATTTCACTTGTTCTGCTTGGTATTTCCCTGGCAGGACAAACACAGCAAAATAACAACAAACACCCCTTGCATTCCTCAGCTCCTTAACTGGGATAGGAGAGGGGAGAGGTGCTTCAAAACCCTCATTCCCACCCACAGCACATGGACTGAAACGAGGGGTTCTCCCCAGCTGGAAGAGCTGAGCACCCTCAGGAGCAATCCTGGAACTCCAGGGAGCACAAAAAAGGGTGGCTGACCTTGTCCCAGGTGATGCCAGCTCAGTGCCAAGGGAAGACACAGTGGGAAGGGCCAGGACAGAGACCTCAGAACTGTCACCTTCACACCTGCTCAGGGGGCACAGACATTCAGTGGCACATGGATAAAGAGGAGGCTGAACTCCTGTGCCTGGAAAACTCCTAGTGTTCCATACTATCCACAGAAGCGGGCTCAATTTCATGGCAGGGGCACTAGTCTGTCTCATACACTTGTACAACACAAAGTCTTACAACTCCAGCTCTAGCAGCACATTTTGGAGGTCACACACATGACCTGACTCAACATTCCTCACAAGCTTCCAAACCAGCCTCAGTGCCCAGCCTCCCACTTCATGCACCTCACCTGGATTTTGGGGATTTTTCCAGAAAAAAACATACCAGGCACATTCATCAGCACCTGGAAGGCACCACGAGTGCCACTGGAGCAGCCTGGAGATGTGGAGAGACAGGAGCCTGACACAGGTGAAGCTGAAATCCACAGCAAAGTCGCTCCTTGCTGGAAACACCAAGCTTTGAAGAATTCCCAATCCAACACCAGCAAGGTTGTCACATCATGGGACACATACACTCCTCAGCTCACATCCCCCAAGGCTTTTCTTCACTATTTCTAAGCAGCAAAGCTTGCAGCAGGCTGGAGCCATGTGTGGCTCAGACAAGGACAGGATTTTTTCCAGTGGGAATGCTTAAGGAGCATCTTGTTCCTCTGCCACAGCAAGCAGAGCAGTGGCCAGGCACAGAATTGGCTGCAGCAGAACAGGATCCCTGAGCTAACCAGAGCCAGGTGGGAAGGTCACATGCTCAGCATAACAAAAAAAAAAAAAAATTTAAAGGGGGAAAAAACCCAAGTCCAGTGGCAAACATACCAGAAGCAAGCAAGGTGCTGCTGTTGCAGGGAGCTGCTGCTCCCTCACATGCTGGGTATTGCAGCTCTGAGTCCCTCCCCTCTGGCCCGTGGTTAATTCAGTTACACCTCTTGGAGCAGCTCACAGAAGTGGGGACAGCTGAAATCACTCAACAGCCAGCAAAATTGTGCAATCAGAGGCACAGAGGCTTGGAGGTTTTGCTTTAGCTCATTGGGAAAACCATGGCCCAAATTCACGCTCCTAAACCACTGCTCTGCCAGTAAAACACTTTGTCTTAGAGGAAGGAGAACAAATGGGATTTTTTAATTCCCAAAATATTATCACAGCCTTGTTCACTCTCAGCTCCATAGCTGATTTTGGGTGTTATGGAGGACAAACATCAGTTTAGGTACCTGCAGAACCCAATCCCCTTGAAATTGTGGACAACAAACCTCCAGTGGCTCCTGGATGGCCAGGCAGGGAAGTTTCCTGATTACAGGGATGAGATAAGAGGAATTTCTAAAGAGATAAACCTTTAAATACTCAAGCAACACAGCTGTGATGAGAGCAGAACCACAGCACCACAGAGACAAATCCCTTGGAGGCCTACCAAAACACATCTGTGGACTTGTTAAAAGCACCTGAGTGACCCTTGTGTCTTGTCTTCATGGACAGCTCAGGAGCTCCACGAGATTGCTGCTACCTTCACCCACAAGCTTTTGGCAGCTGGCAAACCTGGTACACGTGGCAAAGGAACACGCAGGGCTACCCTCCTAATGTGGTACCTGCAGCAGCAACAGATGAGGCCTGGAGAGATGTGAGTGAGGAGAGGAAAGACCCTGGCTAAATAAATCCAGCCAGGCAGAGATGAGCACATTCCCCACCTGATTTGAGTAGGGATGCTCCACTCTGGCACTCCCTGCTCCTCTCCACGGCACGGGGGCACTAAGCCGTGCCCAAACCCACCCTCCCTCACCGTGCAGGAGGAGCAGAGGTGTCACAAGGCACAGCTCAGCAGCACAGGAGCCTGCAAAGGTATTTCAAAGGTACAGGGCTAAAAATCCAACCGGAGACAGGCAGCAAAAGCTCAGCATTAACTCGCTGTGAGGGCAGTGGAAACCTTCCCAAAGTCATGCAGAAACGGAGCAGAGCCAGAGCTTTTGGCAAGAACTCCTGCAACGTCAGCAAAAACCGCTGCTCCACCTGATTGACATGCACCAAGGATCAGCTGCTCCAGAGTTCATGGCAATGTGTGTCCTTCAAAGCCAGCAGAATGGCCTGAAAACCAGAGAGGAGTCCCAAAATCTGGGATTCTGACCTCTTTTCTGATTTTACATTCAGCACCCGGAATTGTCAACAATAACACTGTTTAAGGAATTTGCATTTTCACCACTTAATCCCTGAAGCCAGGGAATGTTCAGGGAAAGCCAAGAGAACACAAACCACCAGCTTCACAGACCAGGGAAGCTGTGACAGCTCCTGGCTACCAGGAGATACTTGGCCAAGAATGGATTTGAAGTTGTTGGCATTTCTGGTGTGTTTAAAATCCACCTGGGCAGCACCAGGAACCTGCTCCCATCCCACTGCCACTACACACAGCAGCATTTCCTAGAAGGAAACAAGCACTTGAGTGAACAAGAGCCTGCACACTGAGCCATAACGTGCCCACCTCCAGCCTTCTGCTCCAACAAAGCCCTAAATCTTTGCAAAAAACAAGGATTAGGCATCACTTTGTGCAGTAATTTGAGCTGGAGCACAGCCCTCTTAGCAGAAGGGGAACTGAGTGGGAAAAGGGAAAAGAAATGGTCACAAAGCAGAAGTAACACTGTCCATGTGTGCAGAAAGCATCACCCTGTGAATTGATTTACAGCTCCCAGGGAGGACACAGAGGACAAGTTGTACATGGGAAATCAAAACCATGCTCCCAATTCCCTTGGAACTGAAGCAGGGACCCAGCCCTCAGTGCTGAGCATTCCTTCAGCCTCTCCTGAAGCCACCAAGAGCAGAAACCTCTTGACATCTGTCTGACTGGAGAAGCCTATTTTGTCTAAGTTAGGTGTTTTGCCTCACTTTTTGCAGTAGAGGCCTGACTTCATACCTCCAAAATCCATGGCAGAGCTACTGCTGATCTCCTCCTAGTACCTGGGAACCACACAGAGAACCCCACGGGCTGGAATTATCCTCTCCAAGCACTTTTGCCACTTTTTCATCTGTGATCCATCCCTCATGTCTTTCCAGGAAAATAAGATAAATGGTCCTGTTCACTGAGGTTTGAGGGATTTGCTTGGAATCAAAGCATTTTTTTGATGTGGGTTTGTACAGAATTCACCCACTGCTTGTGCTCAGATCCCCTGCCCCTAAAATCCAGCAGCACCTGGTAAAAACTGAAATCACAGCCAGGTACAGTCACAGCCCTGAGTGTCAAACCCTGCCCAGGGCTGTGCTGCTGCTCCTCTCCTCCCCCATCAGAGGCTGACAAGCACAGGGCACTTTTCCCTAGGCAACTCCATGAAAATAAAGCATTTTTTCTCCTCTTTGGGCCTGCAGCTGAGAAAAGAAAACCCACACCATCACCACAGACACATCCAAATCCCCCATTCCACACCTGCACTGGTGGTGAAAGTAAGGAGTGTGCATCCCACACTGTGAGGAAGCTTTTGAAATTGGAGGCGGGATGCTTGGAAAACTCCTCCAAGCCCCATGACACAATTCCAGCACCAAGGAGTTACTCAAGACGAGGATGACAGAGAGTAGGATTCCCCAGCAAAAAGCCACTTGCTGCCTTAACCTAGTACTTTACTCTTGCCACTCACAGGGAAAAAGAGGATCAGAGATTTCAGGCTGAAGTCGGAGAGGTAAGTGCTGGGAAAAATGAGCAGCTCCACAGCTATTTCCCTGAGGAAGGAGAACTGTGTTCTGGAGGTAAAAAAGCAGGGTGGGATTTCACCATGGCCTGAGTTTGGTTTCACTGGGATGGTAGAAATTAATCCATCAGCCTGAAGTAGGTTCCTACACTTCCCTGAGTTTTGCTCTGAACAAGAATGAAGAGGCAGGATTGGAAAATCCCAACATTTTCACTGCTGGACCAAGACAGGAGTTGGCAGGGATCGGGCAGGCCATGCTGTGTTGGCAGAGCATCTTGATTTTTTAGCATTTTCAAATGCGATCTTCCAAGGATTTTCTGAATGCAGATAAATTATGTCCAACCAGTCCTGGGGGAAAAGTTGTATTCCTTATATTACAGGAAAACTGAGGCAGGAGCATTGCAGAGCATTGAGACAGAGCAGGCTGAACATCCAGTGATTTCCAGACAGATACAAGATTATCCATAATTCTTAGAGGACAAAAAGGCAAGAGACCAGAGGTCAGGGTCATCCACGGAAGAAAAAAGCTGGGAGAGGTTTGCACATCCATCCTACACCCCAGAGGCAGTGTCCAGCCATCCCTTTCTTATTAGCACCAGGAATTCACTCGTGCTGGTCTTCATAAGACAAGTTTTCATGAATGGATCTGTGTCAGGACACACTGCAGAGCACTCCTATTCCATAAGGCAGAGGAAACACAACAACTGGAGAAACAACAGCAAGTCCAGACAGTCTTTCCCCCAAAACTTGGGGCAAACACAAATGAAACTCCTGTTGTCTCCTCAAAGGGAGCAGGGGTTCTTTTTTCGAGGATGGTTGGAGCTCACATCCTTACAATTCACTCCTTTGGCCTTCCCAAAGATTCCAGCATCCTGGTCCTCTCTGTGCCTATCCTGTTCCCTTCTGTGCCAGCTCACAGATGTTTCCACTACCAGGCTTTAAGGAACCATCCGAGGAGAAACCAGGGGCAAGGAGAAGGTGAGAGCACACGTGTTCAGAGCCCTGTCTTGAGGGCACAGAGCAGGGCACAGGAATGAACCACACATCCCCTGTGTCCGTGGGGAGAACGTCCCAGGTCCTGCCCCCTTATCCCATGCCCTCCACAGGACATGCCTGGCCGGAGGGAGAACCTCTAGAAAGATGGTTTTAGGCTGGACTCCAAATCTCTCCTGAGTAGAGCCCCAGGAAGAAGGGTCCCCCCAGTCCCATCCTTTGAAAAGGGGAACCCTGGGTAGGAGAATCCCAGTATATCCCAACCAGCTAAGACAGAGGATCCTGGGGGTGACCCCAGCAGTGTCCCTTTGGCAGGGTGGCTCCACACCCCAGATGTGCCATCCCCACCACCAGAAGGGCTGTGTCCAACCTCACATCCTCAGCACAGGGAGCCTCCAGGGACACCCCCAAAATTGCCCACCTCCGGCAAAGGGGATGCTGGCTGCCCTTGACCCCACATTCCTATCCCAGAGTTCATCACTATCCCTGCGATGTTCCTTGGGTGTGGGGGTCTGTAGGATTGTCCCCCAGCCCCACGCCTCAGGCAGGGGGTTCATAGGGACCCATCCTTCAACCCTACACCCATGGCAGTGGTGTGTCTGGGGGGTCCCCAGGAGTGTCCCCCAGCCCTAGAACCCGGCAGAGTGGGGTCCCCAGGGCTGTCCCAGGCCTGTCTCCAGGCCCACATCCCTTGCAGAGCAGGGTCGCCAGAGCCATCCCCAGGACCACAGCCCCGGCAGAGCCGGGTGAGGGAGCCCCAAGGGCTGTCCTGGAGCTGTCCCTAACCCCACAGCCCCGGCAGAGGGACTGTGNACTGCCCGCCCCGGGACGGCAACGGGACCGCCCCGCCCGGGGACGCGGAACCGGCACAGCCCGGTCGAACCGAGCCGAACGGAGCCGAGCCGAACGGGGCCGAATGGAGCCGAACGAAGCCGAAGCCAGGACGGCCGAGCCCAACCCGGCCGAACAGAGCCGAGTGGAGCCGAAGAGAGCCGAGCCCGGCCCGCCCGAACCCGGCCCGCCCCACTGGCGCCCGCGGCGGGGGGGGGGGGGGCGTCCTGGCCCCGCGAGGGGGACGNCCAGGGCTGTCCCAGGCCTGTCTCCAGGCCCACATCCCTTGCAGAGCAGGGTCGCCAGAGCCATCCCCAGGACCACAGCCCCGGCAGAGCCGGGTGAGGGAGCCCCAAGGGCTGTCCTGGAGCTGTCCCTAACCCCACAGCCCCGGCAGAGGGACTGTGTCCCCCCAGATGTCCCCAGCCCCAGCACTGGGGTGTCCCTACCCCCACAAGGGGGTTCCCCACAACACCGCCACCACAGCACAGCACAGCACCGGCCGTCACCGGAGACTCCAGGGCTGTCCTGGGGCTGTCCCCAACCCCGCAGCCCCGGCACAGGGCTTCCCCAGGGCTGTCCCCAACTCCCCCCGCCCCAGCCCCAGCCCAGGAGTGTCCCCAGGCCTAGTCCCCTCAGCACCGGGGGTCGGTGTCCGCA
>VZTZ01012275.1:79992-105912 GCA_013400955.1 Drymodes brunneopygia
GGCGTCCTGACCCCGCGAGGGGACCGTGAGGGGAGATGGCCGTGGATCCCTCATGAGACCCTGAGGGGAGGATGGCGTTGGAGACAGTCGAGGGGGTGTGAGGGGATAGTGAGGGGACGCGAGGGGATGTGCCACTGCGCACAGTGAGGGAAGGTGGCACTGGGTCCCTCACAGCCCAGGGCTCAGTGAGGGGACATGAGGGGAGATGGTGTTGGGGACAGTGAGGGCATACAGGGAGGTGGCATTGGCTCCCTCACAGCCCTGGGATTAGTGACGGGATGTGGGGGGAGATGGCACTGAGGACACTGAGGGGCATGAGGGGGGATGGCCTTGGGTCTGTCATGACCCTGAGCTCAGTGAGGGGAGATGGCATTTGGGACATTAGGACAGCATGAGGGGACACAAGAGAAGGTGGCATTGGTTCTCCCACAGCAAGGAGGGATGTGAGGGGGATAAGGGGAGATGGTGTTGGTTCCCTCACAGGCCAGGGGACAGGAAGGGACAGTGCTGTTGGGTGCCTGCTGAGTGGACACACAGTGGGTTTGGGGACATGAAGTGCCCAGCCCTGCGAGCCAGCCTGCAGCTTTGCTGCACTTTGGGGTGCTGGGGTGAGGAAAAAATAGGGGATCCCTATGGCACCCCACCACCTCAGGCTTCAGCAGTGCTTCCTTCAGTTCTGCTCAGCAACCTGAAATGGGGGATCCAGCTCCTTGCTGGGGTCCCTGTGCTGGCTGGCACCATGGATCCAAAAATGGGCCACATTGTTGTTCCAACCTAAGCCTTCATAGGTGAGAAAAGTTCCTAAAAATCTCAAATACGAGCCCCACTTGCCATCACAGGACAGAGACAGGAGTTGGTGCAAAGACTTAAGATAAATTATAAATAAAACCTGAGGCTGAGGTGAAGGGTTGTGACTCGGGGCTGGCTTAGCGCCTGCATCACCCGACCCTGGTGACAAAATGGAACTGAAAGTAAAAGCAATTTAAAAACATGAAAGCCAGCAGCTTCCAGGAGCACATTCTCTGCCATTCCCACCCCTTCCTCTGTAAATAACCTGCTGGCAGGAGAGGGCTGAGCAAGGGCTCGGATGGAAAAATCACAGCAGGCCAAGCCTGCTCTTTCCCTGCAGGAATGGCCCAGCCAGTTTAACAGCTTTGGAAACCATGGGAGAAACTCCCAGGGAAGGGAAGGGTTGGGTTAGAAAGAGCCAAACCAAAAAACTCTTTCCCCAGCAGCCTCTGGAGAAGCAGAAACATTGCATTAAGGGAGATCCCAGGGATCAGAGCTTGTCTTGGCACGTGGGGAGGAAGGTGATTCTCTCCTGCTGAACTGAGGGGGAATGGAGCAAATCCTGAGCCTGAAACATCCAAGCCTGATCCCCAACAAGTCAGCTCCTTTTAAAGCAGCCCAACAGATCCCACACACCAGGTTTTTTTCCTGGTCAATTTTAGGATTTAAAGCATAAAGTATAAGGCAAATGAGCAGTACAGTACCAGCAGGTACGTGCGCCCATTTGCATTCCAGGTGCAGCATCTACACCTGTATAATCCCGTGGGGGTTGGAATGAGCTTTAAGGTCCCTTCCAACCCAAACCACTCTGGGATCCTCTGGTGGAACAGACTTCCTGGTGTCCTGCTCTTTTCCTGAATGTTTTGAATGCCCCAAGTATTTGTTTTACTTCGAGTAAAACGAGTTGGTTATAATCCCTTAAAGCACCCACCACACAATTATGGATTTACATGGAAAACTCCCCACTCCCACCATTTAAACAGCTCCCATTCTCCTTAGAAAATCTTGGGAGGATCCATCCCACTCCCGCCACATGCTGGGTTGCTTCCCACCCTCTTCCCAAGAGATTTTTAACTCTTTGCTCAATATTTGCAGCCCGAAGTTGGCATGGAGAACACGATCCCCAAGGAGAAGAGCCATCAGGCGCCTGTCACGGATGGAGAGTGAGGAAGAACAGAGTGAGTCACTGAGGGGAATCACCTCCTGCAGCAAGGTGTGTTATGTGCAGTATAATCCCAGGACACCAACTAATGCAGTGCAGTCATAGGGCACCTCAGTAATGCTGATCCGGGGGAAAATTAAAGAGGCACAAGAAACATTTCAGCAGTAGCAGAATGGATTCCAGCAGGAAAAAAAATTAGTATTAGGAAAATCATGGAAGGAACTGCTGGGTTATAAGGATAACTCAATTGTGAGCACACCTCCATTTCCACAGCCAGGCACAAGTGGGTTGGTTTTAAACCCCTTCCCATTTCCATTTGTTAACAAGGAGACTGGGAACCAGACATTCCTTTGGCAGTGGCTGTTGGGAAGGATTTCAGTCACCAACCACTCACATCCTTGTGTTTGACTCAGTGCTTTATTGGCAATCATGAGAGCACCCTGTAATTAGCATGCATGGTTGTTGGAGGTAATTATGTCACAGAGGAGTGGTTACACTTCCGGGGGTCAGGCACCCCAGGGTGCAGAGCAGATATAAGGTCACAGTGAATCAAAAGCCAGGTGGGCCAGCAGGATTTCCCAAATCCCATTCTGGTGTCAAACCTGCCCAAAAAGTGGTTACCTTGGCAAAGCCCCACTAGGTACACGCTCAGACCTGGGACTGCAGAGAGGCCAGGCAGGGGCTGATGGGAGGCACTGCAGAATTCCTCAGCAATGGCTCAGTCATTTTCTTTCTGCTGACCATTCCTTGAACTATTCTGAGGCAGGAAATTGCATGAAGGAACACTCACCTCTCTGCATCCCTCTCTTGCTCTTAATGCAGCTGCTGCATCCACGTGACTGCTCAGAAAACCTTCAGTTGTTATTTTTAAACTTCAGACCTCTGTGGGAAGTCTTTAGGAGAGACATCTACTCCGAAAGGCCCACAAAGGATAACCAAGGAAAATGAACTTGGAGTGCACATTTATTGCACAGGGCCTCACCCTCTCTTGGCTGTATAAAGACTGCAGATTTCAGGGTGCCAATGCCCCAGTTCATAGAATCCCAGAATGGTTTGGGTTGGAAGGGACCTTAAAGGTCATCCCATTCTACCCCTGCCATGGGCTGGGACACCTTCCACTATCCCAGGCTGCTCCAAGCTCCATCCATCCCAGCCTTGGACACTTCTAGGGATGGGGTAGCCACAACCTACCCTTGTTCAGCTTCAGGACATCAGGCCAATTCAGACTGGGACAATTTCAAACGTGAACACAACTGTGCCATTAATAATCATTTTTATACATTCCCAAAATAAAACCATCTTCATCAAGCAGAACAAACAATGACCAAGTGCTCAAAATAGTTCTGAACTAGAGCATTCAATCCTTAAATCATCTCCCAGCAGAAATCACAGCAACCCTTTGGCCAATGTATGATGGGAGTGTAGCAGCCCCACACATCAAACCTTCCCTTTTCCCACCCTGAGACCTGAATTCAAAATGTAGTTTTGTCTCATAATCAATGACCTCACTTAGCTCTAACAGTGACACCAGCATCACGTGCAGAGCTCTGAACATGTGAGGAGGAAACCACTGCCCAGTTTGTCACAGCCACTGAATCATAACCCATTGTGTTTGTCTCTCTCACCTGGCATCAGCACCGACAGCTCTGGTTAGCAGGGATTTAAGATGGCCAAAACCTCAGTGCTGCCTCAAGGAAAAGCGAAAGTTTTTCTGGATCTGAAAAAGGAATTGCTCCTCCATGAGAGGACCTTAGGGTTAGTGACTATGCCCCAAGTTTCAGAAGGAATAATCCTCTACTCCTCCCTTCTAAAAGCTGTTCTACTACATGACACTAAGAGAATGTGGACTTCAAAAAAGCTATTTCTAACTAAAACTCTCATAAGTTTTCCAGGGATTTAAATGCCAATTTTTTTAATGCCCCAAGAAATTAACTTCCAGCTCCAGAAAAATAAAATCATCAGCTAATTGGGCTGGAAATGAGGTATTTAGGTAGGAGACAAGGATGTCCTGTTCACCTTCCCAGCAGGCAGGGCCTGGCCAAGTGCTACATTTTGTGTTTACTCTGATGCTCTTCCAAGTCCTCCACGAAGGACTCAACAGCCCATCCCCAAAGAAAGGGAATATAAGAATTTCTCATGCCTGTTCTCAGGCCCTCCCATCTGGAATAATTTTACCCACAGATTTCTACTCATTATGTTCAAAATTTATACAACATTTATATAAAGGAAAATCCATTGGCTTTGGGAAAAAAGGCAAAGAAAGATTTGAGTGCAGTGCTGCCAACCTCAGAAATACAGACAGACCAACCAAGCAACATTATGATAAAGTGTTTATTCATTTTTTTTTTAAATATCAAATTTTTTTTACACATAATTTGTTGATAAACAGTCCCCCAATATTAAAAAAAAATCAAAAAAAGAATCAAGTGTGTATTACTTTGGGCAGAACCACATCCCATTGATGACACAGCCACTCCTCTCTTCGGCCGCCTGTGAGGCCGCAGCGTGTTCAGCCCACGAGAGTCAATGACACAAAACACAACCAGCTTTAGGATTCCTGAGTATTGATTCCCTCAAGTTCCCTAAGTGAGTCTGTAAAACTCTGAAGCATCAGTCAAAGTGTGACCCAAAGCACTGTGCTTTGGATCACGGACTAAGCCTCGTCTACACAGTGCAGGAAGAAATCTCTTGAGCGCTTCAGAGGGGAATGATGTACATGAAACCGACCCCGTTTCCCAAGCTGACTTCGAGAGAGGCAGGCAGAAATACCTCTGGATTCCTCCTCTTTGAATTTCTGTGAGAGTTCTGGGGAGCCATTTGGCAAGAAGTCCAAGTCTGGTGAAGAAACCTCTAGGACCTGCTCCTCCTTTTGTTCGTCAATGGCATAGTTTTACAGAAAACTGATCTGAAGTTGAGCATTCAGCAAGTACACTTAAATATTGCTACTTTTGAGAAGAGGAGATGGCAAGAGGGAGAGAAGGAAGAGGGGAACATGGAGGACGTACAAGGTTAACAGTCCTGGAGACCAAGTGTCTACATAGAAAGTTAAACATACACAGCAAGGAGGCAGAGATTGTCACGGTAACAGCGCAGCTCAGCTCTGTCCTGCAGCAGGTAAACATGCCAGGGACAGTCACCAGCAATATTCCCTCCTCTTGTCAGAATTATCTGTGCCCAGGAACTTCCAGATGTTGGGATTTCACTGAAAATCACCTCTGTGTTCACCTGCGGCCTTGTGTACACAAACACCCAATCACCAAGAGGCCAAGCAAATTCCTTCAGTATTTTTAAGGAAAAAAGTAAATCTCAGAAACCAGGAGTGACTCCAGGGCACACCCAGAAAGAAGCTCTACAGACCCACATGGGTCCCTACAAAGCAGCTTCTGAGCACTGCTTTACTCTTCAGAGCTGGACTTCCATGGTGAAATCCCTTTGTTAAGTGATGCAGCAGTGGTTAATGAGGAGGGGGAAGAGAAAAGAACAAAGTGCCTGATTTTAGGCCAGGATACCTGGCTGCTTGGAAACCAGAGCAGCTGTTGGTGGTACCTTTATCCCTGCTGTAGCCAGTAAGCCATAGCACTCTGCCATCCCTCCTTCCCTATAAATTCTCCCACTCTGTGGGCCAGGCCAGCACAGGGACCAGCAAAGGGACTGCTAGAGGCTGAACAGAGGATGTGCGTGTGCATGCAGCAGAGAGGACACACATTGAAACAAAGACAACTTTTAGACAGTGTTTGCTAAACGCACATTCTATGACATTTTATTTTAACCTTAAATACTCACCACTGCCCCAGTTTTATACTAAATCTTGCTCCTAAAAAAATTATTCACTAATTTAGCAGCACATAGCCATTCACTCAAAGCAAGGCTTGGAAATGGAGAGAGTTAAATCACCAGGCTTGGACCTACTTGATAAAAAGAGTTTTAGAAATATTTATCAGTTGGGGGTCAGCGCTTGTTTCTAGCAGTTTGGAGAGTTACCCATGGAATTCTAGCACTATGGATAAATGCTTCCATACAGCTTTGGCAGAAGGGCAGGATTCAAAACTTGTATTTGACAAGGAATAAAAGTGAGCAGTGAAGCAGATTGGCTGATGCTCTAAAGCTTTTATAGCATAAATTCTGTATGCGCAGCCTAAGTCAGCGTGGCCGTGAGAGCAGAGCCTGTCACCAGCTTGGTGCAGAGCCTGTCACCAGCTTGGTGCAGAGCCTGTCACCAGCTTGGCCCAGCTGAGCAACGGCTTCTAAAACAGAGAGGGTGATACAGGGGGCTAACACTGAGTAGCCAACATCTGCTGCTCCCAGCAGCTGGCAGTAGATCCACCCACAGGCGAAGGGCACAGGTTCAGCTCTCCCACATCCAAGAGAGCCACCCTGCCCCTGGCTCCTGTGTTACCTTGCTCCCAGGGCCACCCCACCAAGCCCCATAGTGCAAATCAGGAGTAGATTCAACCGTCTGAAGTCGCTCTGGATCTGGGAACCCCACTGCTACTGCTTCTGATGGTGAACCAGATGCAGACAGGAATGGATCTGATAGATCCTATTTCCTAAGGCTTCTAGAGAGACCTGCTGACACTGTACCAGCTCAAGCACTGCCCTTCACAGAGGGGCTTCTGCTGATTTGAGGTGCTCATTGCAAGGAGAGTATTAAACCAAACCTTCAGCAGGGGTAACTCAACCAGCTGCCCAGTGAAGATGAGAAAGCTGCAGTCTGGCCTCAGTAACTCCTTTTGAGCAGAGCCTCAAGTGAATCACTGGATGCTGCTCCAGACAGCCAAGCACTGCTTCCCACATGGAGCAGTGCCTGCTGCTGGCATCACAAGTAGAGGGATGTAAGCCAAACCTGTCTGGGAGCTCCAGGTCTGGATGGTACTGTCCCAGCTCATGGAGAAGCTCCATTTGACAGCAGAATGCCTTAAAGCCCTTTATGACTCCAAAGGATCTCCTGGCTGCCCAAGTGTCTGAGGCAAACCTGACACCAGCACTCAATGACAGCACAACTCCTGTGAGGTGTGAAGACAGATGAAACCAAATCTGTGTTGTTTTTAAATGCCACCTGCATAAAAACAGCCCAGCAGAAACATTGGAGACCTGCTAAAGCAACAGGGAACACAAACACCAGGACACAGGCCTGAGACAACGACAACACCACATGGAAGCCATGAACAAAAATGTATTTGATGCCGCTGAGCCATCACTTCAGGTTTAGCTCAACACCTCAAGCTCAAGATGAACGCCTAACACAAAGCCACTGCTGAGATTTGCAAGTGGGACTAAATCAAAGTTCCTACTTAAAATTTGGTTTCAGCCACACTTTCCTTTCCCTTCCCCAGCCCCGACAGAGTTTTGGGGCTTTGCGGAGCATCACAAAGGAGCTCATCCCCTCCAAAAAAGCATCTGGAAAGGGCTTCCTACAGCACAGCTTCAGTGAGGCCTCACCACGCAGGTGCCTCACCAGAGATATCCCAGAAGGCCACGACGGTTTTAATGCAGGAGCCACATCAGTGCATTTGTTCTGTGAACCCTGCTGGGGAGCCCTCGCTCTTGCCAAGGTGTAAGATCAGCATCCCCAGCCATGGCAATCCACAGCCCAGAGGCCAAGCAGCCTCAGGCATCCAGACAAACCAGAGCAAAGCAGATTCTTCATTCTTCCAATCACAGCCCTGCTTGGAGCCACTGAGATGAAGTTGGTTCCTCCCCAAGCACAAGGAGCCATAACAAACAGTTGGTTTGTTAAACAAATTCATCGTTAAGGTTTAGCCTTAAACTGGTTGAACTTGTTCTTTTTGCATGAGGAAAAACATGATGTGGGCAATGCTAGGAAAAAATGTCAATACTCTTTTCCCCCCCCACCCCCCCATCCCTACAATTAATACCAGCACATCTCCAAATAAGTTAAAATGCATCTTATAAGTTTTGGTAGCACCAAATTCTATCCCTTCCCTTCTTCTATCCCCGTTGTAAACTGGAACACACTGGCCCAAGAACATCACAGAACATTCTGAATTGGGAGGGACACACAAGAACCATTGATTCCAACTCTAAATCAAAGCATAAAAGGGTTTGGCAAAAATAAGCATCAGCCTTCTCCGTGCACACACAAAAACCCACACTCCCAAAACCCCCCTCACTCCTCTGGCATAGCCTTACACATCCATGAGCATCTACACACCTTTAGTAGGCTGCCAGAATAATTTCAACAGCTGGATATTGGGTTCCAAGGAGCTGCAACAAATCCAGAGTCCACACTGCACTCAGTGTGCACCTCCTGTCCTGTGCACACGTGGCCAATTCCCATCACAATCTGCTTTGTGCCAGACAGGGCAGTAAGCACAGTGGCTGCTTCTTTTTATTCGTAGCATGGGAGCTTATTCTAAAATTGTACATTTAAAAAAAACCAGTAGGTTTAATCCAGTATGCATGATTAAAAGCTATCCCGTCCACACAATGCAAGGACGTTTTCTTTCTTTTCAAAGCCCAAATCTAATGAATGAAACAGAAGAGATGTGTTACTTTGGCTGCAAGTAATTAAAAAAATCTGGCTCGACATTCTGCTCGTCCATTGTGGTGTGTAATTGAGATACTCCTGTAGAAGAAAAGATCCCCCAGTCAGCTCCCTCTTCCGCAGTTATGTGGGAACAACAATGCTCTTGGCTAGCAAAATGAGAAGAGCAAGATCTGCATTTCCATCTGCTTGTTCCAAGGCCTGGAGAGCTTCCTGTGGGGTAAAACCAGCACCGAGGATCCGGCTGACATCAGCTGCAGGGAAAGCAGGGGGTGCAGAAGCCCCTGTGGTCAGTCTGGTGTAGGCAGCTGGTGGGCTCAGTGGTGGTTCCTCATTCCCACCCACCAGACCTTCAGGAGCAGCACTGCCACTTCTCCCAGGTGCTCCTGTGAACAGGCTCTGAGTATCCTGCAGTGAACCTTCACCCAAAGCAGGTGTGGAGGAAACAGGTGTGCTTTGCTCCAAAGTTGGACTAGGTGGACTCTGAGAGCCTCCTGCCAAAACCTCCCCCTGCTCTGGGCTCTGCTGCTGATCAGGGGTGGCTGCAGAGCTCACCACGGCCACATCACTCTTACCTGAATCCTTCTGCCTCTCTGAAGCACCTCCCCCGAGCACAGGCTGCCCAGGACTGATGGGCTCAGTGCTGATGTGCTCTCGGCCAGAATCACAAGGCTGGCTCCCCTCTGCTCCTCCACCCTCAGACCTCACCTCAGCAAAGGAACAGCTCTGTTCCTGGCTGGCTGGATCTGAGCCTTTCTGCTCACCTTCAGGAAGCCCCTTCTGCTCCACTGCTGGCTCTCTGTGAACCATTTCCAGCTGTGAGACTTCTTCTGAGGCAAGGATCTTACATTCTCCTTTCCGACTGATAACCAAGAGTTTGTGAAGCTCTTTCAAGGCTGATGCTAGAGGGAAACATGGGTCTTCTGAAGGTCTTCCTGGCTCTGTGTCCAGCTGGTGGATGCTGGAGGGGGAAGAGCTGTCTGCTGCCAAATCATGATACTCTGCAGGAATTTCAGTACTGCTTTCAGACTGCAGGACATCACTGGTGGAAAGTGGATCACTCAAGGAGGATGCAGACTTCAGCAACTCCACCTCCATGGAGAAGGCCTCTGAGTTCAGGCTGGATATACATCTGTTCTCAGTCTGCTGCTTCTGCTCCCTTGCTGAGCTCTGCACTTCAGCTGCAGCCTGCTCCACTACATCTATTTCCATGGAGGCTTCCATGTGCACATGGCTACAGGAGGCTGACAGTTGGATACTCCCTTTCACACAAGAAAGACCTGCTCTCTCCAGTCCATCTTTCATTTCTATGGGAGGATTTTCTGGCTGTTTGGGTTCTGCCACAGCAGGTTTCTCAACCCCACCAACACAGCAAGGAGGTTCTGGGTCAGTTGTCTCAGTTTGCTCCTCAAGATGTTCCTTTTCTGGCTCTTTGCACATCCGATGGTCTGTGGGAAGCTCATGCTTTTGCTCCTGCTCTAAAGACAGACAGATATCTTTATCCTGCCTATGCTTGGCAGCAGTGTCAGCCAAATTGACTTTTGTCATTTCCAGAGGAAGTTCTTGACCGTGATCTTGTCCTTTAGCATTACATTCCTTTAAAATGTCAGCACTAAATGTTTCTTTGAGTGTCTTCTGTGAAAGGCAAGCTGGATTGGAGCAGGTTCCATCTCCGGTGTGTAGAGAGGGGTCATTATTTGCCAAAGAAGAGCTATTGGAATGATGCTGTAATACCAGAGGATGTTCTTTTCCTGGGGTTATCTGGTGTTCAGGTGAAGAGTCAGAAGTCTTGACAGCTCTAGGATCAATGGGCTCTGCGAGGCTGGATTCAGATGAGCAAATTGAAGCAGGGGCAGAGACAGAACGATCAAGTAATTGATTTGTGGGATTACAGATCTTGGAATTTAGTCCTGAAGACTGGACTGGATTTTGAAACCCATCAGAAGCTGGTAATGAGGGCGTTTCCAGTGAGGTAGTTTCTTTGTCACTATTCTCTACGGAAGACAGAAGGAAAGGAGCAGTCAGGACACAGCAGAGGCACCGCTGGCACCGTGGCAACACAAACTGGATCGGGTGGCTCTAAATACCTGGTCTGTGGCCCACTCCAGCTGCAGTAAACACACACTACATGCATCAAGGCTTCCGACGTTCTGTTTGGATTAGGAAACAAACACACCAAACTCGTGTTAGCATTCAGAGCACACACCATGCGTGGTTACAGTCCTGCACAGCTCCCCTCCCGACCGTCCGGCACAACGGCATGGAGACTGCAGGAGCTCCTGCCTCCCAGAAGGACTCTGCCAGGAAAATTTGGCACATCGAGGCAAAAATAACTCTGCCAGAGCACAATTTAAAGGCTGTTCTGTGCTGTCCAGGTCACAGAGCAGTCTGTGGGTGATACTACACACTTGGTAAACTCCATACAGTATAACACGTGTCTAGTGCTGTACTGGTTTGTTCTCCCTTTGGCTGGAAATACTCGGGAGACACATTTCAGGGATATGGGAACCGAGATGGCAACACAGTTCTTGGGTTGTGCTCCCAGCAGTGCCATCAGACCCAAGAGAAAGTGACCAAACACCAGCTGGCTGCAAAAGGGAAGTGTACAGATTGTAGGGGGAAAGAAATCCCCCAAAAGAACTGCTGCCCAAGGCTGGGAAGAGCAAAGCAAAGGAGCAGCCAGAAGTCAAGCCCAGTTTGCTCCTTCCTTGTCCTCACAGAGAGCAGATGAATTACAGATCTCTATCAGAAACACCAAACACTGGCTGTGGTTATCGGGGAGATTAAATGACCTTATCTTGCTGACAGTCCAATCTCGCTGATGTTTCAGCGCTCTCACGCTCATTAAATCACTCACACGACCTTTGCAGGAGCGCCTGTGCTGCCACCACAGCCCTGCTCTGCCCAGGATCACACACCCAGGCTCTGTGCTCTGTGATTTGCTGCCCTTTCCCTTCCCAAACTCAGTGGTCTCAGAAACACACCACTGGTTTTCCTGGAGTCTCTTTCTACAGGGGTACTGGGGCACAGCTTGCCATGCTCACACCTCCAGCCAGGGTTCCCTTTAAATTCCACAACACAACAGAAATCTGCCTTTCTCTCTTCAGCCTAGTTGCTTTTATTCTCTGTTAACTAAAACCAGTGCAGTACCTGCTGTGACACCACCCCACTGCTCATCTTTCCTAAGGGTGGCAAAGACCTTTGTGACAGAGGATAGGGATGAAAACCAGAGGGATCCTTTCTGTTTCTATGTGAAATAATTACATTCATGCTCTCTGCTCTCAACCCAACCCTTCAGGGAGGAAGCAGAACTGTCTTTTGACCCGCTGGATCATTAATAAGGGTCTGATCAAACACATCAGGAATTTGCATTTAGGTAGCAGCAGTTTTCTGCCATGCACTCCTCAGTGTCATCCTTCTGGGGTAGCTACAGGAGCTGAGCCCCAGTCCCACCAGGGATATTGATCCAGCTAAAACCGGGAACAAACTCTTCCCCACAAAGTGCACCATCAGGGAGAAATTCCTCTCTGTACCAGGAACAGCCTGAGTTGTTTGTGGTGGCAGTGACTTGGACTGAGGCTGCCTGGATGAAAAGGTGTGTGGGATGAACTGCCTGGCTACACTTCCTCCTCAGCAAAACAGCTCCAGTTTTGCTGCCAGGTTTGTAAATCCTCCATGATCACCGAGTTCCCCAGTGCTGGGAAATTGGCACGAAAGAGCATCAAAAGCCCTCAGAAGTAATGAGAATGTGGAGGTCCCAGATCCCAGAGAACCCCACCAGGCCTCCACCACCACCTCAGCTGCCTTCCTTAGGTGCTGAACCATCAGCAAGGCAGCTGACAGAAATCATGAGGCTCCTAAAGTGGGCTTCAGGGGATTAAATAAAGCTCAAGAATAATCCAGGTGCATTCAAAACAAGCACTTTAATAGCCTGCAGGTGAAGGCAGCCATTTGTGTTGTACCATCTCCTGGAAGCCAGCAAAAAGTCCTGCTTCTATAAAACAACACACATCTTGTCAGGAGCTGAGTTTCTTGGGAGCTGCATCACATTCTCTTTCTGTCCTTCTTCCGTTTTCTGTTTTTTCCTTTCTTGGTTTTCCTGGTACCACCTAGCAGCAACTCAAGTTTTGGAAGAGAGAAAGAGGGAACGTGCTGACATTTTAGGATCCAGCCAACAAAAGCCTATGGGCCAGAGGCTGGTACTCTGTCTACAACTATCAGGACTGTCACAGTCAATCTGAACAAGAGCCACTTTACTTCTGTGCCTTGGTGTTCTATGAGCATTAAGTGAACACACAAAATGGATTTCCTTTTCCCATAAATCTTTTACATTCCTCTAGGGCTCAGCATCAACAGAAAGTGTCTGAGTGCTGACTAGCCTGAACAAAGCCTTGTGGTCCTTAGAACTGTATGTGATACATAAGCAGCTTGGATTTAAGTAATTTCAGGCACTTTGCTTTTTAAAAAACTTGACTAAAGTGCTTTTATTGTAAAGACTCAGAGTTTGGGCTGAGGCTTGTTTGTTATTTAGTTATCTTTCAATGGAGAACTAAAGCCAACCAACTATAATATCTGCAAAGTCTCATCCAAACTGGAAATATATTCCAAAAGCTAAGCCAGTCTGCATCAGGCTCCAGGTTTTAACAGGAAAAGAACTAATATTTACACCTGCCAGGCTGTGGGAACAGACAAGAGCCCAAGCTCCTGAGCCTGACCTTTAGCNTATATATATATGATATAGGGATATATATATAGAGAGAGATAATCTTAGTATCTAATAAATATATGTATATATGGCCAAATCTTTTTATCTCATTTCAAATTTAAATATGGGCACGCTAGAGTCTTAAAAAACTAGCAAGAAAATGTTGAAACCAACTTGATCAGCTTAAACCTGACCCAGCAAAGAGTTCTGCATGTGTGTAGGAAGCAGAATTTACTGTGTTCTTTCAGAGGAAAAATGAGCAGTAAAACTCAAAGGTCTCTAAAGAACTCTTGGATATAAAATATTATCTTTAAAAGTTTTGGAAAAGGCTTAAGGAATACACCCTGAGGTATTCACAGCTTCACTGAACAGCAGAGAAAAATTAATGAATTTCCCCCTTAGCTAAAAGCTGAATTACGGGAGGAGTTGAACAGAAAATTTGAGTTTCAGACTGTTTTTGGCTCATAGCTCAGCTTTCAGCTATTTTGGCTGAAAATAAAATTACTTCACTAAATTTTGCAGCCACCAAAATCTGCCGTAGCCCAGTCACCGCAACTGTGCAGTGTTTGGATTCCAGGGATACTGGGAACAAAACTGCAGGAAGGTGAAAGTTCTCTTTGCAGGTCCCGTTTAAGGCTGAGGATGTGAATTCAGCTTTTGAACCTCAGAGCAGCTGCAAGGAGGCAATTCCCCCTCCAAGGGCTCGAGCACCATTCCAGGGAAAAATGCTGAAATAGTGCGAATTCTAAAAATCGTCATGAACCTTTGTCACTGCTACAGCTGCTCTATTTTCACGTGGTGCAGCCAATAAGAGCAGGGTTTTGGGAGCCTCCCCAAAGCTGTGTCACAGGAGGCTGCAGCAGCACCACAGCTGAGCCACATCCCTGCCAGGCACCACAATGTGATCCCAGCCACAGATAACCATTAACCTCCACGTCTTGAAAGCCAGGAAACCAGAGCAGGTGGGAAGCTGGAGAGCACAAATTAAACAGCAAACAGCCCTGAGTGCCCCTGTGCAGGTTTTGCAGCCCAGAAAGGAAGAGAGAAGTGCACTCAGAGGCCACGAGCAAGAATAAAGCCCCTTCTCTCCACCCTTTACTGGCTGATGCTGCTCCCAAGAGCTGTACAGGGAACTGCTCACAGCCATCCTGACATGCAGCAAAAACTAATGCACGGATTCCTATTTCAGCTGGGCTCCTGCTGGTACCTGCTTCCTCTACGGATTTCTGTATTGCCTCTGCGAGCTCCTGGTCGGCGATGTCCTCGGGCCGCACGTCGTCGCGCCCCGCGCCGTACGCCAGCCGCGCGCACTCGGGCAGCTCGCCCTCGGGCAGGAAGGAGGTCTGTGAGCCCGTGGTGCCAATCACCAGCACGTTCTTCTTGAGATCAATGGAGCACTGTGAAAGAGCAGAGACATCAGCGCCCTGCCGAGAGCCAGGCGCTTCCCAGAGGAACAGAGAGACACGAGGTCAGGCAATCTGTCTCCAACGGGAACAGCTCGCAGCAGGTGAGGGTGGGCCAGGAGTATCGGCTCTAACCAAAGGGCCCTGTTTGACTCAATTTGTAATAAACCATTCAGCTGAAAAGCTCTGCATCTTTGATCAGAGCAAAAAGCTCCAGGCAGCAGCCAGGCACCCCTAGAGCTGTCCATGATGGATGTAGTGAACGTGCTTCCAGGCTGGAAGATAATCCACCATCAACTCTCCCCAGGAAAATCCTAATGAATTCACAGCCAAGGCATTTATGTTGCACTTCTCACTAAACCTGCAAGAGCCAGGTAACTGTTTCAAAAGAGCTTTTGATACCTGATGTCTCTTAAGCATATCCAGTCCTAGGAGCATGTCCATGGGCTGCTCTTCAAGGATTGAGAAGGAGCATGCCAGGAAATCCCCTTCGATCTGCACCTGAGCTGAAACACAAGGGAGAGAAGTTCCCACTACAGCACAACAAATCTGCTTTCTGCTCTTCCACCTCCTGGGAAAGGTCTGGGCAAATCTGAAACCAGCACTCTGATGCACTGTTTTAGTCACAGAAAATCTGGCCCTGTGCAAGCCCCAGGACTGCCAGGTCTACCATGGTCCCAGATTAATTATTTAAAAGCTGATCTGCCTAAGAACCTCAAGTCCTGCTTCTCTGACCCTCCAAGCTTGAAGGGCTGCAACCAGTTTATTAGAGCACAAGTCTAAGCAGCAGCAACAGCAAACAGAATCGATTTTTCAGTAATAAGAACAATCACCTCCATCCAGAAAAGCTGCACAAGGGCACAGAGAGGCTTCTCTTTCCAAAGAACAGCAAAGACTGCACTGTGCTGGAACCCTTCCTGAGTAGCTCACCCTGCCCACCCGAAACAGGGAAGGTCATGGTGTTTCACATCCCCCTTGGGTTTTGCCCCCAGAGAACGTGTCCTCTGCATGTGCAGGAGCTGGCACTCCCTCACTTTAAAGTGTTAGAGGAATGCCATTAAAATAAAGCATTAAATGAGACAGAAAACAGAGTTCTGTGCCCAAGACAAACAAACACATTGCAGATGCACTTTGATTTTACTCTGCAGGAGCTCCTAACAATTACAGCACCAATCCTCAGTGCCAAGATTGTGGGAAATGCAGTCAAATCCCTGCTGAAGCTGACCCAAAAATGCCAGTACTTACCTAAGTGCACTCTGCCAATGATTTTCTGTGTCCCAACACCCTTAGCGATGCCAGCCCACCGCCGATCCACCAGCCTCATGATGTTGCACCTTTCAGCACAGGCTTGGCTCATGATGGTCATCTGGGCACCTACCAGCAACAGAACTCCATTAAATCCTGATCCTTCAGCACAAATTTATATTTTCTTCTGGAAGAGTTTAAGATCTGGCACTCAGTGGCTGGGAAACCAACCCACTTGTCCCAGGGCATAAAGGCTTCCTGCAAAATCCCACTGTGCTGGCCTGGGTGTCCACACATGGGGCAGCACTGACCATTACTGTAGGGATGGAACAACCCCAAGAACTTCCCCTTGTAGGATGTGAATGGGAACCATTTTTAAAGGCATGTGAAATCCCCCCATCTGCAAAATGAGGTAAGACACACGCAGATGGCAGTGACGTTCCAGGCATGGCAATCCCAGAAACTCTGCCAGGAGCCCTAATACAGGGTGTTCCCACACTGCTTCTCCCAACGATTTGCTCTGCTTGCCCAGGCTGTGCTCAGGGTTCAGTAAAGTGCTCCAAATCTTGTCATGCAGTGCTTTACTACAGGATTTTTTGGGGAAACTGCCAGAATGGTTACTGCTGCCTTCAGTGGAGCGTGGAGAAAGCACCTGAGTCCACAAAGGCTTTCACGGGGTGTCCGTTGACTTTGCAGTTGATGTAGAGCATCACCACCTGCCCAAAGCTCTCGGGCGCCTCTTCCATCGCTATCGTCATGTTCTCCTCAATGTTCTGTTGCCTGAATTTCATGGAGAAGAGAGAGAAAAATCAAAATTTCTGTCAACCAGACCTTGTAACATCCCTCTGATTCACAAACAGACCTGGAAATCCCACCTGCTGCTGCTCACCTTACAAACAGACATTTAAACCACAGCAAAAGCTGCTTCCTTAGTGAAGCACAGACCTGGGAGCTGAGGATTGCTAGGTATGATCTCAGCTTAGTCCACAGACACTGAGTCACTCCCCAGCAGCCACTGCCCCTTCCAACCCCTGCCTAACTCACACCTCAGCTCCTGATAGCCTTGTGTTGCCAACAGGAACCTGCCATCCACGTTAACCTGGAGAACAGAAAACCTGTGGATTCATTAGTCATGCCAAGGGCACACGGAAGTGTTGCCAGTAGCTACATCACTGGAATCCCACACAGCAGCTGAACATTAAAATCCTCTGGTTTCCCTGGTATCTTTCCTTTTCCAGGCATAGAAAATGAGGGAGGTGAGCAAAACAGCAAAAAGAACACCACCACAAGCACCAGCCCTTGGTGCAAATTCAAGCTGACAGAAAAAATGCTCTTCAAGAAGCCCCTCATGGCCCCAGGAAAATCCTGGAAGTGATGGGTATCCATAGTGGCTGCATCTGAAACAGCTTTATCTCCCCCCAAAAAAGGGAAAAAGGCTCCAATTTTGATGCCATTTCATTTTTCACTGAGTGGGGTGTGAAATCTGGGGACGGCTCAGCCCAGTGTTCCCAAACAGCTGCAGAGCCTTGGGTGCATCCCCTTTATCTGTCCCTCATCTAAGAAAGAAAGGAAGCATTCCTGTGCCTCCGAGCAACATTTCACTATCTACAAATGTCCATTTTCTGCATTGCTGCGTGTTTCTCTGGCACCAACACCTTGTCAGTGGTAATGTGAGACCACTCCTATCACCAGTGAATTTTGGTTCTGACCAACAATGGGTCTGTACCAGACAGACACTCTTGTTACTAGGGGAAAACCACCAGCCATAAACTGGCTCAAGAATTTACCACTCAGCTGAAGAAATCAAGCCTCAGCTCAACACAATCACATCTGGAAGGCAGCAAAAGGGAGCGAGCTGATGAGCAGAATGCATTTCTGCAGAACCTCTCATCAGTGAATCAGCCAAACACAGAACAATTAGCAGGATGCAAAATCAAATCTCGAGGGCAGGAACGACACCGTGCTGCTGTGCAGAGCTCAGCTGGGAGACAACACCAGCCCAGCTCCTGGCTTCAAACCACACCCCAGGCACTGGAGTCACTCCTCTCAAGAGGAGATGTGCTTTCCACAAGTGCTCCAGTCTCAAGAGTGACCAGCTCAGGCAGCTCCAAGACATCACACGCACAGACAACAGTGCTGTCACCTCGTATCACACAATCCCAGAATGGTCTGGCTTGGGAGAAACCTTAAAGACCATTCAATTCCACCTCCTGTCGTGGGCAGGGACACCTTCCACTATCCCAGGTAGCTCCAAGCCCCATCCAACCCTGAACACTTCCAGGGATGGGGCAGCCACAGCCAGGGTGCCAGGGCCTCCCCACCCTCACAGGGAACAACGCTCTGTGATCTCAACTGGACACATCTCAAGGATGGAGTGCACTTCCACATTCCCAAATCCCAACCTTCCCAAAAGCAAAGGTGGCCCAGAGCATTGCCCTGCAAACAAACTCCTTGATACAAGAAACGTGTTTAGATTCTGCCTTCTCTGAGGAAAAAACACCACGGATGGAAGCACACAGCAGGTTTTTTTGCCCAGAGAGGATCCCAAAGCCTGCAAGCCACTTTGGATTGTTACCTTATGTCTTCTTCTATCTTGGCCTGTGCCTCGAGATCAAAGGGGTCAGCGGAATAGAGCCGGATTCTCTCCTGCTCCCGCCGGGCTCGGTCCTGCTGTTGCTCCAGCAACACCCTGGTGAATTTCTCTGCGGGAACGAGGAGATAAAGAAATGCTTTTTACTGGAAATTACTCTTGCAAATCAAATTCTGGCACAGCAAACACTTCTTTTGATGCCAGCTGAGGAATAGACTCAGCAGCACACGGAAGAAAGCTTCCTCTGAGAGCAGTGTGGATGGACCTCAGAGGATTGGTGGCAAACTTGGGAACCTGCCGAGATGAAAAGCAACTGGACAGAGCTTCATCTCCTCGTGTCCCTACCCAAACACTGCACAATCAAACTCAATTTCCTGGCACATGCATTTTTATAGGGAAAAAAATAAAAAAACACCACACAAAGGCTAACAACAGAACTTCCTTTAAACCCATGGAACATGGCAAAGCCAGAGATTACAATCCCTAAAGATGAATGCCTACCACTGGAACCAGGAGGCGTTAGCCAGGTTTAAATGCACATTTTAAGACCACAGTTTTTAGATTCCCACTTTCTGGATGGCCTCTGGCCATTTTTTACTGCTTGAATGGGATCATGTACATCCCCAAAAAGGTCTGTGCACAGGGAAGGTTTGGGTTTGCTTCCAGAGATGCCATCCCCAGGAAGCAGCTCTGGCTCAAAGGCTGTTCTGTGCTCAGGGAGGTGCTGGGTATGTTTGACTGTTGGATTTTCAAAATTAGGCTTCAGTACAGCAGGTGCCTTCATCCAGCACAGCCACAGGGCACGGATCTATGCAGATATTTGGGAATCCAAGCTGGAGCTGAACTGGATCTGTGCCCAAACACTGCCAGTAGCAGCAGTGCAGCACGACAAGGGCAAAACCTGCCCAAATCACTTCCTCCTGACAGCCCAATGCAGCAATTTGGAACTGAAACTGCTCATCTGGGTCAAAGCTTGATGTGCACAGACCAGGCAGAGCAGTAGAGGGGCCAGTTCTGGGTGTCTTGGGCTTAACCTCTGGTTTCCTGTGCCAAGAGCAGCACCTCTGCTCAAGGTGATGGGAAAAACTCCCAGAAAAAGTGTGAAGAAGCCTGAGAGTGCAAAGAACATGGCTTCAGTTCTGGATATGAACTAAAGGCAAAGTTAAAAACGAAACAGGCTGACAACATCCATGGAAGTTCCTTTCTGGCTTCCTTTGACAGCAAAAAATCACTTGGATGTAACCCTGAAAGTGGATAAAGTCTCCTGCTAGAAGCTCCTTCTCTTCATTTATTTCTCTGAACTCAACAGGATTTATTTCTCAACTAAACATCCTGCAGAGGTTCAGGAGCTCATCTGTTGCTACCCAAAACTCCTGTCTTTTCATACTGAAAGGACACCAGAGTTCAAATCTCTCACCTGCAGAGGAAATGAAGGACAAGGCTTCAACTGTGCCCAAAACACAGGGACATGTCCAAGATTAAGAGAAACTTACACATTCATGACTATTTCTATTGAGAAAGTCCCTAAAAGCCATCATTTCCTTGCTCCTTTCCCTCTCCCTTTCTGCAGTTCATTTCCACAGCACATGATCACTATGGACAGAGCTGGGTTTGGAGTGTGCTGCTCTCTGCTGAGTCCCAGCAGGATCTGGAATACAGCAAACACACCACCTTTACTGGAAAATGTGCAGTAAGGAGTGCCTTAGTGTAAAAATCGAGAGCTGAGTCACTTGTGTTCACAGACACCCAAATTATCTGTGCATCTGATATTTCTGAGGAGGAGATATTAAAGAGGATATTAAAGATGCCAAGCAGGAGAAATACACCCAGAAACGGAAGAACTCTGCCTTGAGTGCTCCCAACTGGCACCTTTTATCTGCACCATCAAGGAATGTGCAGCACATCCCAGCTCGTTCAACACCCGGGGAGCCGGCCCCGCCCAGCTCCATCCCAACTCACCGAGGTCCCCGCTGAGCAAGGCCTCGGCCAGGGGCGGGTTGCGCTCCTTGAGCAGGGACAGCTCGTGGGGGTTGGCCAGCAGCATCTCCCGCAGCAGCGCTGGGTTGTCCAGGCCCTGCGGGAAGGAGGGCGCGTCCGGGGGCGAAGGGCGGGGACGCTGCGCCGGGGGCTGGTGCTGCTGCGTGGATGTCCCGGGAACGGCGATGCTGCTGAAATCTATCCTGGGCAGACCTGCAGGGAGGAGGAGCAGAGGTGTCAGTGCTTCACGGTTACAGTTCTGCTGGAAAAGCCACAGGAAGGATGAGCTGCCCCCAGTGCTGCACGAGAGCAGATTCCGGTGTCGGAAGCGCAGCCACGTCCCCGGGTTACTGGGTTAGCAACGCTGGCGCATTTATGTAACTGGTCTCGTCTGTCTGCCCCATTTTTAATCCCCTGAAATGCACTTGCTGACTAGTTATTCCCAGCTTCACAAACGTGAATCCCTCATGGAGGGACTGCAGGGCTAAACCCAGTGGCTCTGAGGCACTTTGGAGGCTCTTGGGTTAAAAAAAAGCAGGGGAAAAAAAAAGCAGTAACACTCCTGCAGACCTGCATTGCAGGTACCCATCCTCCAGCTGAGGCAGGATGAGGACCTCAGCAATGCTCCCACACCCTTCTCAGCCTGTGGCACCTTTTCTAGGGGTATTTTATGACTGGGATTTGCTACGAGTGGCTGTGGAAGGCAGGACAGAGGCACAGGGCTCCACTCAGGCATTCCCAGAGGAGCCTTTGGCATGCACACATAATTGAGCCACTGGGTTTGGCAAGATGTGGCTTCTCAGCAAATTTGCCACGAGACAGGTTCAGGACACACATCCATAGAGGCTGTTCCTGGGTCTGAGCCACTCACACGACTGTGCCATCACATCCAGCAGGAAGGGAACTGGCGGTGGTAGGAAAGCTCACACACCTTTACCAAACCTGTTCTGAACCAGTCACCTCCTCACTGCCCCCACACTTCCCCAAAGAACAGTAAAATGGCACTGGCTTCCTCAGAATAGGACACTCAATCAGAAGCCCTCTGGGTCATTTACAAGTCCCCCCTGACTCATCCCAGCCACCCTCCCTCCCTCAGCACTTTGCGCAGAAGGTGCTAAAGGACACTGACAGGAGCTGGGGTTGGGTAAGTGTTGCTGAATCTCTGCAGGCTGAGGCAGTGCTGGCACGGGGCCTCTCTCACCTGGGAAGCGCATGGAAGGCCGTGGCTCCACCGTCTCCTTCTGGCGCAGGATCACCACGTCCCCGTCCTTCAAGCCATAGGAGGCCAAGGACCTGTTGTTGTCGGTCAGCGGCCGCTCTGCATAAACAATCTGTGCCAGGAGAGCCACCAGCACCACCGAGCAGAGAAAAGGTTAAAAAAAAAAATAAATCAAGATGTTATTTTGTTATAGGAGAAAAAAACCCATTCCAGTGAATCTTCTGGATCCATTTTCAGAAGGGACGGCGTGCTGTCCTCACAGGCCCAGCCTCAGGCACGGCAGGGCCTCGGCACAGGTGGTGGTTGGACAACACGGGGCTGGTTGTGCCCAAATCCAGCTGTGGTTTGACAGCTGGAACCATGGAGGGGGGCTGGTCTCCCCTGAGCAGAGGCCAAGACCATTAGAGGGAAGCAAGTCTTGACCAGGCCTGTCTGCCCACGTTCCCAAAATCCAACCTCTACGATTTCACAAGCCACAGACATTTTCTGCAGCATTCCCTGCCCCCAAGTCAGCACCACTGACCCCAGACAAACTGCAGATGAGCCAGCAGCACCAACCCAGGGATGATCCAGCCCAACATCCATCACTCTTCCCACAACACAGCTCCCCTGAATAACCAGTTTTACAGGGACCTCAATCATTAGCTCAGTGCTTTCCAGTTCACTCCAGCGATGTAACTCTGCAGACTCAGAGCACCCAAAGGCTCTGCTCCCAAGACTAACATCAATCCATGGAAGTAATGAACTTCTTGTGACTATAAAACACAAAATCACACCCATTTCTATTTTGATAACCTCGTTTAACAAGGGGTCCACAGACTGGACATAAAAACACTGAGATAAAGGTGAATAATCACCATGGAACATTTCCATGAACATCAGACCTGTAAGTCCTACAGAGGCCCTAAGTTATGGGAAAGCCCAAAGGGTAACATAAAGCTGGAACAGAATTTCCCAGAAATGGGATCTGGCAACAGGAAGGTTTCTGTGCCGTGGCTGGAGCTTGGCGAGAGCGGGCAGCTCGGCCCAGCCGCCTCCTGCCCTGGCAGCACTCCAGAGCACGGAGAGCTTGGACTAAACCCCTCAGGCACACGATCCAATTTCACAGTTACCACCTGGTGTAGCCAGACCGTCTCTTTGGGGCTGGAAAAGGCCAGTTCAGCAACAACACGTTTGCCACAGGTTGGGACTGGCTGAGCCATGTGGGAGAAGCTTTCCAGTCCTGGCGTGGATGGGCTGTGGCTCTGCCTGATGCTATCACAGGGAGCAGATGCAACAAGATCCCAAAAAACCAACCACTACCTGTCTTAAGCTCTGGATGACACTACAGACTTTCATTCCAAAATCTTACACAGACTCCCTGCAGCACTCAGCAGTGGAGACCCATCGTCAGCAGTGGTGCCAAAGCAAGGCAAGGCAGGAGGAGCACAAATGACCAGAACCTCATAGGGCAGCAACCAGAGAATTGGGGAAACACACACGATGGAACCAGGCACGAGCTTCCCACCTCCTCCCTGCCAGCACAGAGCGCAGCCTCAGTGCCCTGACACACCAGGTCCCTTCAGGGCCCGTGTGCAGTGACTTGGAGGTGTGTGGCCTCTACCCCACACGACAGCACCAAGGTCAGCTGGTGCTGGCAGAGCCCCGGCGCAGCCTCTCACGTTACTGGCCTGAGTCGGTGCCACCGCAGTGACAGCCAGCGTGTCATAAATCCCAGCTGCACACCCAAATCTGAAATGGCAGATTCCCTGCACAGACACTCTGGAAGAGACGAGTTAATCAGTTTAAGTGAGGCTTTACCTCTGTCATCTTGCTGGGATTGGATTTATGAGCGTTTGGCCTTACATCCCAGACAATGAATTAAGCACCTGGCACCCGCGCCACGTCCATTAGCAGCACGGATTAATCCACTCCTGACCCATTCTGCTCCACTCTTAAAACAAACTGATTGGATTTTGCTGCCTTTTGATTGTCTGGTTCGTGGCAGTTCTGCCGGCTGGCAGGCACCAGACAAGGGTTCTCCTGGAGGTGACTCAGACAGGGGTGCAGGCACTGATGGATTTGCTGTGCGTGATGCCAGAGGGTAGAACCTCCCTGTGGAGCAGGGAACCCCAGCCAGGAGTGCTGGATACCACCTGCAGCCATCAATCAAGCCAAATCCTGGACCCATCAAATATTCCTGGGCATGGATGGAGGGCACGGAGAGAAAACAAAGGGAGGGAATGAAGAGTGTGGCTCTGCTGAGGGCCTCACATCGCCTCTCCCGGAAAGCCACAGCCTTGGTGTGTGGAGGAGACTGTGCAAAGTCAGATTATTTCCCTCTCCTCGCCCAGCTCCTCTTATCACCACAGCCACCAGCAGCTGCCTCTGCTATCTCACTGACCTGTGCCCACAGCCCTCCCTCAGACACCTCACAGCTCCCTGCCCCACCCCAAACTGCAGCAACCCGAATTCACTGCCCAAACCAGCAGAGAACAAGGCTGGGATTAACCCTCCTCCACACACGGAGTGGTTTACTCCACCCTGCATGACCCTTACGATGGAATTCATCCTCTCTTGTGCCAACAGAGCACCTTCAAGGCAACATTCACCTTGCTTGAGGAAAAAGGGCAGAAAACAGCCATGTTAGGTAAACGTGAAACTGCCTATTTGTGGTTTAACAATGCAAAATCCTTCCACACAAGGAGCTGCTTCACTGATAACTTCTGTAACTTTCTCACAGAATCATTGAGGCTGGAAAAGTCCTCCAAGATCATCAGGTGCAACCTGTGACTGATCCCCACCTTGTCACCAGCCCGGAGCACTGAGTGCCACATCCAGGCCTTCCCTGGACACCTCCAGGGATGGGCACTCCAAACCTCCCTGGGCAGCCCCTGCCAAGGCCTGAGCACCCTTTCCATGAGGAGATTCCTCCTGATGTCCAACCTGTTCTCCCCACCAAAGGTCCCCAAAACACCTCACAAAGGGCAGAAAGAAGGAGAAGAGAGAGGAGCGATAAGTAAGTGCCTGGAACACACGACACGACGCGGCACAGGATGATGCACGAGTGGCAGATGGATGAGCAGAAGGAAGGCAGAGGTGGCTACAAAAGCACAGCGCTGCTCCCCTCGCCTGGGGCTGGCAGCACCCAAACCCCACACAGGTCAGCTGTGCTGGAAAAACTCAAACAAGGGAACTCCCGACAAAAAATACATGGAGAAGTGACCCCTCGTTATCCTAAACCAGACCCAGAGCTGCAGGTCACCATGACACAAGGGACAAAGGTGACAAGCGAGGAGTTTATGCTCCAGTTCATGCCTGGAGATGTCGAAGCCACTGCAGAGTCCCCCACACAGGGGGGGACACAGTGACACAGCCACTGGGGGGTTGCTGGAGCGCAGAACCTTTGTGTGAGGTGGGTTCTCCCTTTCCACCTGCCCAAAATCAAGAGTTTTTTTCCTAAAGGAGAATCCGCCCTACCTGGATTTTCTACCCCTGCTCTGAGACTGTTTCTCTCTCATCACCAACCAACCAACCTCCCATTCCAAAAAACAAGGCTCTCCCAAGGCAGAGGGAAAGCCAAACTGGGAACCTGCTGGGTGAGGGACACCCCAGCTCCAGGGCTGCCCCTGCAGCAGCTCTTCCAGCACTGACTAATCTTGGTTTGGCTGGAAGAACACTTTGTTAATTTAGACTGGGAAAAGACTCGGGGAAGCAAAAGCCACCACCAGTAAACTCCACAAACTCTGCCAGGCATTGGCCGGCGCCGGGAAAAGGAGCCGACACCGCCCTGCCCAGGACAAACGGGGAGGAACGGCCAAAAACGCGGGACTGAACCCAAAACATGAGCAAACCCCAGACAGATGGCCCAGAGCCGCCCTCACACGCAGCCTCCCCCACGTTTGGCACAGGAGCGAGCCCTGAATCCGGGCTGGAGGGGAATATTTGCTGGGAAAACCACACGGATGAGCCCCTTCGGACCCCACACCTGTGTGGAAAAAAAGGGAGGAAAAGCCTCAATGTGCCCTTTCCGCCCCAGACCGGGCAGGGGTTTGATGGCATCAATAAACCCTTTCCCGAACATTTCAGCCCCGTTTCCTGAGGCATGAGGAGCCCACGGGCCACCACCGTCCCCGCGCTCCGGCTCCTGCTCCCTTCGCTCCAATTCCTGCCCCGTTTAAGCACCAGATTCCTCCGAAACCTCAACAAAAAACAAACCAAAACAAACCCACATTATTTTCTCCCTTTCAGCTGCGCGGCGGGCGCGGACCGACCCTTTCCCGGAGGAACCACAAAATACCGGGCACTCGGAGCCCTCTCCCGAGAGGATTTTGAGGGAAAAGCGA
>VZTZ01012337.1:0-21620 GCA_013400955.1 Drymodes brunneopygia
TGACTGCTGTGTGATAAAGGCTCTGGATTAGTAAGGCAGACACATAAGACAAAGGTACAAAATGGAGTATTAATTCAAGGAGAGAAAAAACAGCCCATCAGCATTAAATTGGTAATTAATAGGATAAAGCATTATCTGGTGCTCCAGAAACATCCCCCAAACTCCTCAGCTTGTTTAGTCTCTGCTAATTGCCAAGAAAGGTTTGGAGAAAAGCCAAACTCAGCTTGATGGGTCAAGACAGGATGAACTTTAATAGAAATAGGGGCCACCACCACAGCAAGGGATAAAGGCACAAATCTGTTTACACTCTGGCTATTTAGCAGAGGTGCCATGTATCCAGCCAACTCTGGGCTGATTTTTTCAAGGGAGTTAAAAAAAAAATCTGCTTTCAGATACTGGTTCAGCTTTGGCATGGCATCTGAACCATCAGGACTTTGAAAAGCATTCTAGGCCTCAATTCTTTCCACAGCTGAACAATTTGCTCCAAATTTCATCAATTCATCCAGAAAATGAGAATTACCAATCTGGTACTTTTTCGGCAATACCTCTCCTTAGAACTTAAAAATATCAGAAGAAAATCTAACTTAACTTATTTTGATGAACTGAACAACTAGGTTGAGGAAAGGGGTCAAATCCATCCAAATTCTAACACCAGTGAAAAAATTATTTGAGGTAAGGATCTATCCATTCAAATACCTGCCAAGTATTTGGAATACATGCTTTACTATGGAAAGAAACATCTTTAAAAGAATTAAATAAAACACTGAAGTTGTGTGTAAGTTATTTTTCTTGTAATCAAGAATATGATAAGATGTCTATATCCTTCACTGCCTAAATAAACATGTGTTACAAACTGAGATTATTTGAAAATCCTATATAAAACAATAGTCAGAGAGAGGTGAAAACATTATCATTATGGCAAATCATGTCTTTAAATAGGATTACTGTTTTTGACAGCTGAAAGTTAGATGTTAACACTGCAGGAATAAGGAAGAAGCAAAAGATTTACAAATCATAGGCAATGACTAATGCTGCCCTTCAGCAGTTTTTAATAAATCTGTTGTCATTTAAAAATTAATGCATATGGGCATCAAACTCATGAACATCTCCAGAGTGTTCAGTGCCTTGCATTGATCTGCACTTGAAGGATAAACTCATTTAGTTGTGGATGAGCTATGGACCAAGCCATTCAGATGTCAGCAAAGCTAACAAAAGCCTGTTAATGTATTGATAAATGCTTTGTAACACATCACATCCTCATGAAAGAAAGAATCTGAGGCCAGCCAAGTGCAAGAAATCATGCTGCCTGCCGAGGTGTGTGGTCATAATGCGATAGCAGCACATTATAAAGTACAGGGTTAAAAGTTAGTGCAGACAAAAAGTTCTCCTTAGGGCAAAGGAAGGTCAAACATGAAGGCAATAATTCCTGCTTTAAATATGGATTGTATTTTTGACAGTACCTTGATTTCCAAAGCTGGTATCAATACCAGAGCCATCCCACGACTCCACTGCGCTGTCAACACTTGGGACCGTGGTGGAATAGATGTCCGAGAGCTTGCCAGGTTTCTGTGCAGCAGAGCTTTCATCTTCAGCATCACTCAGCTCACTCACGTGACCCGCAGGCACAGAAAATTTCTTGGGACTAGTAGCTGAATAGGATTATATAAAAAAAAGGTGTTGATCCTTGCTTTACTGCAGTTCTGAGAATCTCCTGATACAAAGCTTTTCCATGGATGGCCTAAATGCTTGTTAATCTGCAATAACACACACACTAAAGACCATGGATGGTACCCCTGGCCACACTCACCATCTGTTTGCTTCTTAATTTTCAAGGTGACAGTTTCTCCTGCCATCTGTAGTAAATGAATGGCTTCACTCAAAGGTTTTCCTTTCAGACTGCTACTGTTTATTGCTAGGATTCTGTCTCCTATGTGAATTGCCCCAGTCCTACAATAACAGAGAGAAGTAAAACATTGAGAAGAGAGTGTAAAAGGCAACAAAGGCAATTTCGTTGCATTTTGGAACATGAAAGTCTAATCTCCCTTTCTTTCTTTTATTTTGCTTTTATTGCTGTGTCACAGTGTAATTCTTTTGTTAGAATTAAATGCTTAAAGCAAGTCACCTTTGTTGTAGTGACAATAGCAGAGCTGAGGCATGATGTGGATTTCTGTGTTACTGTGACACCTTAGTTAATCACCTGTGGATGATACTCACTGCCGCCCACCTGCTTAAGAGCAATCTCAGACAGCTCAGTAAGTCCTAAAATGAGTCAAGTTTCTAGAAGTCTCACAACATAAATAAAGGCAGTGTGAGCAAGCAACCAGCTGTTTCACAAACCTGGCCTTCAGAATGAGTCAATCAAGAAAAGAAAATAAAGTATATTTGTGTAAATGCACTGTTGGTTCTGGCTGTGCACAGTATCATGTTCTGTGTGCTGTAAGTTCTTTCTGAAACCACCACCAAAAGTACAAGTCTCAAAGGCTCAACCAATCTGAAAAATAACTGGTGACAGAAATGCTTATCATTTTCATTATTCTCTATCTATCACTTACCATGAGGAGCATTTCTACTCCTCTGATAATGCTTCCTGTGGTGTATGTAAGTGCACATACAGATGCAGTGGGAGATAACTGTATGATAAGTTCAGATAAACTTGGACACATGAAGTGCTTTCCTTACTTATTGTACTATACACAGCTCTTGGTTTTAAAATGCTGGTAAAAATGTTCTGGTGACTGAGCAGTTTGATTGATTAGGTTTTCCTTGGTGATTAATAATAAGGACCACAATCCTCTGCCTTGTATAGTATGCACATCCTGGTCATGCTCCTGGAGCTTGGCAATGATCAAAAAACAACAGCAAAAATATTACAAACTCAGATTTGGAGAATTATAAAAAAATTAATTGCTAAACCATGAAAATCAGTGTAGCTGCCGTGGAGGTTTCCTTGGAAACCTCCAGGGGAGAGGGCACAGAAGAAGAAAAAGATAACTGGTGGAGGCCCTCCAAGAGAGCCAAGCTCCCCCAGGAAAGTGAAATCACCATGGTCTAACCCAGGAAATTCCAGAGTAGCCATCTGGAGTGTCCATCATTTCCTCCNCAGTTTTTTCAGGTAAACAAAATGAATCTCCATCTTGACAGAGAGAATATTTAAAAATAATTTGCTTTCCAATTTACCTTTCAGCTAATCCTCCTTTCGTAAGGCTGGAAATGATTATGGGATCAAAGGGCTCTTCAGTACCAGAGATTGTAATTCCAAGAGGCCCACCATAGCGCTTGAGCTCCACAGTATAAATAATTGCTCCAGAGCTCTCCTGTTCATCTGCAATAAATGCCAAGGGGATGCAATTGATTTCTTATGAAAGACGGAATTAAAAAATAGCACTTTCAGTCTAGTGACTGGTAATCAAACAACATTTTCAAAGGATCACATTTCAGGTAAAATTCTTAATCATATTACACTGGACTACTAAAAAAAAAATTAACTTTTATGCATTTTTTATTGCCAAAACCTGGACACAATTCAACAGAAAAACTGCCTTTATTCTATTAAGACTCAATTTTACTCTCATTAAAATCTTTACATCTTCTTTCCTATTAAAGTGTAACTTGAGGCTATTTTGTTACAGAATCATTGCATTACAATGCATAACAGAACTCTCTTTTTTATCTCCAGGTAAAAATTCTGCTCTTACAGAATCCACAATAGAGAAGACACAAGACCGTTAATAGGTGTAGGTGTACAAAATTATGTCAGGTCCATTATTCCACTGGGCTGATCAGATGTGGCTCCTCCATCAGACATCCAGCACAGTGTGTAAAGTGCTACTTACCTCTAAACATGTAAACAGTTGTACTGAAGTCAAATTTTTAAGTTTATGAGCAAAGCATGCACTACATCACTTTGCTGGAGAACTGAAGCCTAGGGATCCATGCTTTGCTAACTACGATTCCAATCTTAAAAGCAGAGAAAATGCCAATACTCTGGTAAGAAACAGACCAACTTTAAATGGCTGCACCTGGGGGCCAATTGTCATTTCAGCAAACTGAAAACCTAATTTTGCAGTGCCGCTCCTGCAAGCAATATAGCCAGTGAGAAAAGTCAATGCTCTATATACCATTAAAATTCTTTTTAGGTGACATTTTCTGATTATCATTAGCATAAACCAGACATGTTTAGAAAAAAACATTTCACTAGGATTTAAAAGAAATCCCCTATGTTCTAGAAATCCTGAAAGTACGCATGAATCTGCAATAGTCTTTGTTAATACCGGAATTATCTTCATCTTTGCGGATCTTTAACTTCACAAGGTCCTCACAGTGCTGAAGGATCTGGACAGCATCTTCCATTGAGCAGTTGTCAAGTCGAATATTATCTATTGCCAGCAACTTATCACCCAGTTCGAGTGTCCCAGTTCTGTGAATAAGCAAACTCTAGTAATGTTAAAAAAAGGTATCTCAAAAGGTAGACACATTATTATAGAAATGAGATGGACTTTTTAAGACAGGTTTCTAAATTGCCTTCTATTTTTTTCTTCATAAATATTTCATATGCCTTCTATTTGCTACCTTTTTACAAAAGTTTTGATTAAAAACAAAAATAAAGTGCACAGTCCCTTACAAGCTCTCTCTTGTTGAACTTGAATTTGGCTGGTTACACACATAAACAGATTTTTACTGGGAGCTCTAACTTCTTACCTGTGAGCAACACTTCCTTTCTTGATATCAGAAATGACCAGAGGGTCCCCTGGTTTTCTGCTTGATGGAGCTGTAATAAAGAATATATACAGACATGCGGTTTTATTTCTAGATATGCAGATGGACTAATTGTGACTATAAACCAACGCTTCATACACATTCTTTACTTCTATTGTATTCCTCCCCTACCCCTAAATTATCTGAAGTTCAGGTACGAACAAACACCAGAAACACATTGGCAAGACCGGACAGTCCTCAAAAATTAGAAAATTTCAGAATTGCAGTGACTGGTACAAAGTGGATTTAGCCTGATGTGTCTGACTTCTGCGTTAGACCAGAACTGAGCCATGTGAAGACAACACAGCATAGCTCCAGTGATCTATCATAAAATGCTGTGTAGCTGTAACATATAAGGAAGACTTTCTGCCATTAGAATCTTTCAGTGCAACTACTTATGATGATCTTTTGCCAGAATAAATCCTGTTATACCATATCAACGACCAACAGAGCTGCTCTGGCAAAATATCTAGAATGGGCAAGTCCACATTCTTTCCCTCCCCTTCTGTCCCATCCAGTGCTTAAGGCAGAGGTATGAAGGTAATGCTTCCTGGGTGAGAAGGAGAAATCTACTTTTCCCAACTTTATACTGGGGATACCTACTAGAAGTACTGCAATTCCTGTCACTTTGGTAAAACTCCCACTTGCACACTTAACTCATGTCTTTTTGGAAGTATCTGACATTGATGGCAAATTTTTCTATCTGTCCCTCATGGTTAAAAATATGCTCTTGCTCTTCAATGCCAGATATTGCAATTCTTTACCAACTTGTGCAAAAGGGCTTGACAAGTTTCCCTTGGCCCAGAGATTTGCTCAGCAATTTTGCTTGACCTTTAGTTGCCTAGGAAGCAGTTAAATACCCCAGAGGAAGACAACAACGATCACTGTCTACTTCCAGAGGATTGTTTCTTGAAGTGGCTTCACTGAATGCATTGTTTTGAAGGGTTCATTTATTTGCTGACAGAAGACTGTGCTGAAGATCTGATATGGCAAACAGTGGGCTTAGAACCTGAGGGTGATGAAGACACATTTTTAGACAACTGTGTGGCACATGCTGTCTGCCTTTGGGAAGAATATCACCTACAGCTGCTCTGTCCAGGAGGGGCTCCATGTGGTGAACACAGACTGACTTTTGGGACTGTTACCAAAGTGTGTGCTGATATTCAAACATTGCCATGTGGTATAGCACTCTCAGCTCTCCTGAAAGCACTAATTAGTTTTGCACATTTAGGGTTCTTCAACTGCCCCCCACCCTTTCTGCTCTGTGTACTGAGCCCTCTGCATTCTTTCACAGAAGGTACTTTTCCATTAGTCTCCCACACCTGAACTGACAATCACCCAAAAAGCTGCCCATATTGGATGATCACCTACAAAATCCTGATGTCAGTGACTTTAGCAGCTCATGAATCTTCTCTTTGATGCAAAATGACAGATCTTCACCTACAGCAACCACATGGTAAATTAATAATGACATTTCCAACACAATGCTAACAGGTCTTGTTAGCCTTAGCTGCCCTGGCTGAGACAGCCTTGGAATGTCCAAATTCAAGGACTGCTAAATAGCCATATTTAAAATGCAATGTCTTGAAAGTCCAGAACACAGACATGCAAGGACTTTGAGGAATTTTTGGAAATTTGTCTAAAGCAGCATGCTTTCAGGAAATGATTATGTGGCAATTTAGAGAACAGTAATTACGTTTTTGCAAGATATATAATTTTCATACCTTATATCTCATACATGCATGACATGGGTCAAATATATTACAATTCCATAATTTAGTTGAATCCTTTGGATTTGTTTCACCAATTAGTATCTTGTTAAAATTTTAGAGTATCACTTTGGTGATTTTTTAATTATATGGTTTTACCCTCTGGGTTGCCTTACTCTGAGGTTATATGCTACCCACTGTACATTATCTGCAGTCTAGTGTTTAGGTTTTGAAATACTTTTTATGAAACTGTCTTAGAAAATTACCAGAACTTAAGAAAACAGTCCATTATTGCTGTAAAAAGAAGAGAGGAGGAGCCAATATGAGGGAAAGAGCACAGCTCAAGGTGCAGAGCCACAAAGTACATGTGGATACAAAGAGCATGATACTGCACACAAAGCTATCACAGTTTCAAACTAAGTAAGGGTGAACCAGCAGTATTTTACGAGTTCTCTTGGGCTATTATTTGGTCTGGAGAATGAAAACCTTTTTGTAGGCACCAAACAGCTCTGTATGACATGAATCCCCCCATGCTGAGAAGCAGATACACCACACTTTGTTTTGTTATTGTTCAATGCTCATGGCAAACTTCCTACAAAGTATTAAAGTTGTGTTGCAGAGATAAAATCATTCATTTCCTCCTGAACTTTTGTACCTTTCTGCACACCACCATAGCCCAAGATTGCCTCCCAAACACTGGTGAACAGATGCTGTCTCCAGCAACAAGATTGAGTACTATTATCCTGATTTTACAGAAAAGGAAAGGAAACATAAGAACATTTAGGTCAAAGTATGACAATTTTCAGTGAGCAATTTGAGATACCCATGCCTTTGTATCTCACAATAGTTTGTAGACTGTAACAGCTTCTATGTCTGTAACATGACTGGCATTTTCAGCAATAACTGCAAATGAGCAGCATTTCTGTGAGTGTAACCCCATGATCTCAATGTTTCTGCATGAAATCAAGCAGCCACCTGTGAAAAATCTCCACCCCCACTCCCAGAATGACTTGTCTCAGCACAAGTCTTTTGTAGAGAAAAGAAAAACCACCCTGATTTCTCCAGGGTAGCATTAAACCACCTTGACCATGAGATTGCCTCCTTTGTCTTTCTGCAATCCTCCATCTCATTCATTATGCAGCTTCCATCCCCTTTGTTACACACCACTGTTTCATCTCTCCCCAGACAGCAGAGAAACAGGAGTTCCAGTGGGAAAGCAGTATTTGACCAGTTAATATATCCACATCAATTAATGCAAGCTTGAAGTGACACTGTACAGCTTCAAGTCTCCATTTCAGAATTATTTCTGGTTTTAAGAGGCAGCTAAAAACAAAGCACCTTACCACTCATCCATGTCCAGCCTTCTTGTTCAAATCCCAGTTGCCCCTAATCCTGATCACCCAGTCTCCCCTCATCTCCTGTCTCTCTGTTACAGCTTTCCCCTTGTTTTCTCTCCTTGTCCAATGAAGATCTCATCTTTTCTCCTCCCTGATCCAGCTGTTAGTCTACCTAATGCTCAGCTTTTGTAGAAACATTGGAGTCTGTATGAATAATTACAAGTGGACTGAAGAGTGCATAAAGTTGTACAGGTACGAAATTCTGTGCTGTAACTGAACGGCTGCTCTTAAGCAAGTTGTTTTTTCTCTCTCTTTAAATTACTTTATAATCCTAGATTTCCACCCCAGGTCTTTACCCTCTTCTACTACACTTCCCTAGACACCTGAAAGCAAGTTCAATGAAGTGCTGTCAGTTCTGTGTACCAGCTGTTCCATTATGTTTAAAAAAAAACCTCAAAAAATATTCCTTCATTATTACACTGCTAAATCAAAGAACCCCCACCCCCAAACTGACTTCAACAGATTTTGGGGCTGACATCTTACCTACCACCCAGACAAAACTCACTACTCTCAGCCTGGCTTAAAACTTCGGAGTTTGATCAAGCTCTGAACAAACTGAACAAGCAAAGGAAAATGCCCATGTGATGGAAAAATACTTTTTACACAAAGTCATTCCTTTTATCCAAACTACTTGTTTACAGCTACTAGACATTTTTAAGAATAGTGTGATTATTAAATAGATGCAAGAGCTTTTTAAAATTCCACTGATGCAGCTCTTTTTGTTCCTTAAATATTGGTTCATGTGGAGCAGCTGAGAAATACGTTGATATTTTTCTGCCTTGAAAAGAATTACTTGTAATGTTTCAAAATTAAGTAGAGCTTGCCAGGTGAAATCCTGAAATATACACAAGCATGTTTTAGAAAATAAATTCTCACAGTCAATGCTAAGTATCTGTAGATATTTACAAAGCCTGTTTCTTATGAAATACAAAAACAATAAAGCAGACTACAGTATAGCTGCTAGTCAAAGTGACTCAGAGAAACTGATGACAGTTTGGGTAAGATTCTGATATTCTTACCAGCTTTGCAGCTTCTTATTCCTTGAGTAGTCCCATTAGCTTCAGAAAGATTATTTATGAAGCAAGGTGCTGCAGTTCATTACCAGTAAGGATATCAGAATCTTACATAAGAAATAAAAAAGAAAAGGAAAGGAAAAAAAAGCTGTTAATTACAATTATCAGAATCCTCTAGTAAGTAATCTCATTGGACATCATTCAATGTATTTAACAAAAAAATAATTAGTCTGTGATAAAGTACCCAGTTGCCTCAAAAACCTTTAAAAAAGGTTTTTGTCTTTAAAAGGGAAAATCTAGATTCATGACATGGTCTAAAGTCAATGTCACTGGCAAATAAATTGAAACAGCTTTGAGCACTACAAGCATTACTTGAGTCATCCTCCTTCTAGGGAATGATTCTGTTATAAAAGCATAATCACATGAACAGGAACAGTCCTGTGCTTTATTTGGATGATATAATTTTAAGAACTGAGACCTTCTATTTGTTCTAATCAGGTAACTGGGTGTGAAACAAGTGATATGTGAAGCATTAAATATATAGTCACATGCATTTGAAAAATAAGAAATAAGATCTTTATTGAGTGGAAGTATCTGCCATTTGGAAAATTAGACAGATACTGCAGACATAAGGGAAGAATGAGAGGACTGTAAAGTCTGTATGAAGGCAGCAATGGGCAAGATCAGTACACTGGGTGGTAACTGACATGAACTATACAAAACTGAGAGCCCTGGATTAACATTAATAATGATGCTCACGAAACTTTCTTCTGTCCTGCTTTTAAGTGGTTATGCTATCTAAAGGGATTTTTAATTTTTTTCTGTTATTTTTCTCTCACACTAATAAATCTGAAACTAAGGAAAGCCTCTTCTCCTATTACAAGCCCTGTTTTTCAAAGACCATGAATTAGCTTAAATGTCTTTACTGTTGTCTGTCACCTCACATGCCTTCAATAAAGCTCCTGGTTGTAACTCCATGCAATCACACTCGCTGTTCATTACCAAGGAAAACAATTCCAAGAAAGAGAAATAAATTCCTCTTCTAGGATGTCTGACTCCTAACAGATGACCTAGAAGAACTCCTGGACCTATAAATAGACATATGTTCACATGCCAGCCCAAAGAGAAGTTGCATTTCCCATCTGACAAAAAATATCTGTCTTGTCAGTCAGGTTAGGTAATTTCCTGACTTTCTCATACAAATCCCAAACGAAATGAGGGATATGGAAAGTAAGAGAAGTGTTTCTCTGTAATGTTTTAATAGCACTTCCTCATTCACCATTAACTCCACTAACTTGAGAAGGACAAGGATGAAACAGGACTCCAGCACTTTTAAGAGATCAAGGTCACAAATGAATAAATCTGATCACCTCCATCCCCCCTGTTTAAGACTGGTCATGTCAACTCTGCCAAGTTTCCCACAGTATTTGTTTCTTAAAAGAAATCATACAGCTTTCTGAAAATATCAGTAATAAATGGCATGCTAATGTACTACAGTGTCCTGACCGAAATTTGACAAAATGAATATAAATCGTTTATATTCTTCAAAAGATACTGCCTTATTTAGGAGTTAATTAGGTAAAACAGAGCAAAACACTGAAAAGCAAGCACGAAATGCAGCAATTCAAGACTTGCACCAAGCAAATTTACAAACTTGCAATTATTAATATAAGCTCTTTAAAACCATGTAAATAATTAATCCCGATAAATTTCATATGCATTAAATACTATTAATGAGATTATTACATAGAATAGATAATTTAATTTAAATATTAAAGATACTGCAGTATATTCAGAAGAGCAGAGCTAAGACCAACTGCATGTTACTCTGATTATGTAAAGCACTAATTTTATAAAGCACTAAATTTTGGAATTAAATTCCAGATCGGTAAGGTATGTGAAGTTTGGAAGAGGAGTGCTAAATACTAAATTCCAAGGACTATACCTTTCCATTAAAAGTTTATTCCTACAGACAAAAAATGGTACAAGATACCTGCATTCCCAAAAACAACACAAATCAAATTACTGGGAAGACCCTATATTTTCACTAACCTTACAAACCATTACCAATCCTAAGAATAACATTTAAATAGAAAAGTCTCACTCAAGGTTTTTGCATTTCTCAATATTTTCACTTGCGTGAATACATGTAGACCTATGACTTTGCTTCAAGCATCACATCACATCACACAGAGTCTAACAGTTACTCATTCAAGTGTGTAACACAAGCAAACAGGCCTGCAGTGCCTCTCATTTGTTCCTCAGCTGTAATTCTCAGCACTGAGATCTCTGCTGTACTTTTGATTAACCATATTCAATTGTGCTGGTAAAAGCTTCGAGAATACAAGTCAAAGCACAGTGCTCCCCCAAGACACATGAATAACTTCTGAGAAAGACTAATAGCCTAAGAAAGGCCACAGCCATAAAAGAATGTTAATTCCAGTGACACCAGATTCTGCAGTGTCAAGCCCATTAACTCTGATATAGACTGCTTTTCCTTTCATCAAGAGCTGAATTCCGTATGCTGGAGTTTACCTGGTCAAAATCCAGTTCTAACACATTGGTTTACTGTCTCCTCACAAAATAAGTATAAAAATTTCAAACTTTTAATTTAAAACCACAGCAACAAATACTTTTAGAGAAAGAGACTGATGCAGATCCTTGTGACCTTCTTTAGCAATCTTCAGAATCCCTAGTGAAAGGGGATTTTGCTGTTACCCGCCCATTCGACTGCTCACAAGTTCTAGAGACTGACGACGTATCTGGGTTCTGAAGCAGAAAATAACCCTACCTGTGTGGATCCTCATGTCTGTGTGACCCTTGTGTTCAGTGGGGTTCTGTTCAAGAGCCTGTGAGAGACCCTGACAGACTCTGCTTTAAACTATAGAAATACTTTTGCATGGACCTAAATCTGTTGACATTTTTTTAAAATAAATTATTTTAATAGGAGTTAAATATGTACTATACATGGAGGAATAAGTCAAACACTGGATTTGGCGAACTTCTGGATTTGTTAACTAGCTGAAGAGGACTATAAATACGTTACAGAACAGTATTTCAAAAGAGAAAAAGCAGTAAAAGAAGCTAGGAAAAGGAAAAAGAAGTTTATACCAAAAGAAATGTGAGTCCATAGCCATAAGATCTACTACCTGCATATTATCCCATAAGTGTGGTCTGAAAAATAAGCACTTTTACTTACAACTTATGGTGATGCCAAGTTCCACATTATGCTTCTTTGGTAGTTTCACATGAAATGTTCCACTGCTTGGTATAACTGATTCTACAAAAAAAAATTTAAAATGTTAGATAATTTGTAAGGTGCAGCAATTCCACGAGCATGGAACTACACATGTAAATTGATGAAATCACATCAGAATTGCAAGGCAGGGATGAAACATGGGTGCTAAAATGAAGGAGGTATGATTTATAACTCTGCTGGTAATTTCACGGTAACTCAATTTTTTGTAGGGTTTAACTGAATTTGTGGAGATTGCATGGGCCAGCAGCCAGCTGAGACTGCAGGTTTTTAGCTTGTATGCAAGTTCTGTGAGCACACAGGAAAATTTTACTGCTGGCAGACAGCTTTTAATTAAAAGGACAGGAGATTGAGTTGTAAGGATTTCCGACCTTTGTTGCTGCAGAACTAACACTTATTTTTAACTGTCCACTAAGTTAACTGCCATGGGTTTAACATCTAGTGGGAAGAAAAGGAATCCAGTGGGGAAGTGCACACATGTAATGTGTACTTGTTTGATATACACAGTTTGTGATTTCATGGGAATATTCTGTATGCTTAAACACATTACAGAATAAAGGAATGCCATTACTAATACTACCAGAAAAATTAACAATGATTCTTCTGGCCTTTTTTAAGTTCAGTTTCTACTATTTTATTTAGAGGTACTTCAAGTAAAACACCTCAAGAAGTTTTTGCTTATCCACCCTTTTTAATACTTTTCTGTCTTGCAAAACATTTCATTATTTGGCATGTAGAGGATTTTTCTCTGCTTCGCAGAACATTTCTATCTCAGAGCAGAAAAATGTCTGGAAATAACTCAGAGGAGGGACAGTCACCAGATCTTACTACAGGACCTGTCATTTCTATTTGCTTTTTGAAGTACACTGTAGGGCTGTATGAAATGAGAAAGCTGTACAAAAAACACATTTCAAATAAGTCACTTGAAAACTGAACGGTGCAGATGTGAGAAGAAAGCCTCTACCTCAGATGCCTAACACTTGCAATGTACTTGGGATTTATTCCTTCATTTTTCTTGCAAGACAGAATAAGAGGACATTCATACCTGCAACATCAAATTCTATTTCCAAAGTGACCTTGTTGTTGATAGAGGAGTCTCTGAGCATTTGATTGGCCTCATCAAATGTGCTGTCTTCTGTTGGGATACCATTTATTGACACTATTCTGTCTCCTATTTGCAGCACCCCACACCTTGGTACAAAAGGATACAAAACAACCATCAGATGTGCATGTTACCAGAACCAGCAATATCACAGAATCACAGAATCACTTAGGTAGGGAAAATCCTTTAAGATCACTGAGCCCTACCATTAACCCAGCACTGACAAGTTCACCCTTTCTGTGTGAAATTGCCATATTTACATGTCATTTAAATACCACCAGGGATTGTGTCTGAACTATTTCCCTGGGCACTGTTCCAGTGCTTGACAGCCTTTTTCAGTGAAGAAATGTTTCCTAATATCCAATCTAAACCTCCTCTGGCACAACTTGAGGCCATTTCCTCTTGTCCTGCCACATGTCATCTGGGAGAAGAGACCAATCCCCACCTGGCTACATCCTGTTTCCAGATAGTTATGGGGAGCTGTAAGGTTCCTCCTGAGCCTCCTTTCCTCCAGCTTAAACAGCCCTGGCTCCCTCAGCTGCTCCTTGTTAAAGCTGTTCTCCAGACTCTTCACCAGCTCCACTGTCCTTCTCTGGACACACTCCAGCCCCTCAATGTCTTTCATATGATGACAGGCCCAGAACTGAACACAGGACTTGAGGTGCTGCCTCACTAGTGCGAAGTACAGGGCCATGATCACTGCCCTGGTCCTGCTGGCCACACAGTTTCTGATAAAAGCCACCTGACCAAACACATTCAAGCTGACCTTGAAGGACAATTGTGGCATAGCAGCTCAACAATCTATCTGGGCACAGAAGCTGCTTCCCCTTTGCACCCTGACACTATCAGGCACACCCAGAATGGGTCATGCTCCCCAGGAAGAGGGGTCTTCATGCTTCCACCCCACCCATGGACATCACCTGTGCCTCTGGCCCTGGCTGCAGCGAAATGGCAGCTGGTGCTTGTCTGTGCAACTGCTATCATTCTCATTACAGGATTAAATAAATCTATAAGCATAAAAATGCAATTGAGATAATTACTTAGTCAAAACTCTGGTATTTCCTAAGATTTGATTCTGTACCAAAACTGAACAGAGCTGGATATAGCTTTCCCCCCGGCATGCTCAATTATCACTATTTTGACTTCACAGATTTTTCTGATTTTTTTCTTTGTTTTGTTTTGTTTTGCATGAATATAGCTTCCAGTCTCCTTCTGGAGGACTCTGTATGGTAAGAACACTGGTGCTTGTCATTCTTTCATAGCTGACCGAGTCCATGAAACATCACTGTCAGGACAGAAAGTGTATTACTTGCCCCACTCCACTGAGCAAGGCCCTGCAATTTGTCACAAACCGAAAGAAAGCAACAAGCCCAAAGCACCGAGGAACACTCACCAAAGGTTTTCAGCAGTCAATTAAAGAGGCTCACCTTTCTGCTGGACTGTCAGCCTCAATGTAGGAAATGAGAGGTGGAGAAGACAAGGTCTCGGTAGCGAACACGCTACCCTGGAGCTGGATCCCAAACCCCACTATGGGGTCAGCTGTCAGCACCACTTCTGTGGTTTCTGTGTGCACGACCTGCCCAGCCAAACCAACAGTGCTAGAGGCTAAAGACACTATAAAACAGAGCAGACCAGGAGGAAAGACATTCACACACAGCAGAGATTCCATTGCTTTTTGAAAAAATTGATCTGTGTAATAAACCTAGTCAATGAAATATCTCTTTTAAAGTTTAGGCTGAAGTTTATAAATTATGTATAAACAGTTATGGCATATAAGATAATAGAAAGCATCTGGTTGTACATGAGAATGCAAAAATATAGCTCTTGTACTGAGTAAAATAAACGTGTTTGATATCCCCACTCTAAAAATTTCAGGACATCCTTGAATTCTGTTTGCATGGTTTGAGGCATGCATGAGCAGAACTTTAACAGGCAACTAAGGCAATTGGAGGCACAAGCCTGTTATTCAGGCAAATTCCTCTTTTGAGCATCTCACAGCAATGCATTGTTGTTAGCAACAAAGCACATAGAGCAGCCTTGCTTGCAAGCAGGAAGGATGCCTTCTTCTTGTTCATGTTTACTAAAAGTCAACAATTTGTTAGGCTAACTGGGTAATGTGAGAAAGTTGAACAAACCACTCTGTTTTGGCAATCAGTATATCTCAATAGATTGTGAGAAAAAAAGCTCTGTGCAGTCTCTCAGAGCCACTGGGGGACCCTTCTGTGAGTAACTCAGGCAGCTACTTCTGTTCTCCTGCTTTACTCACACTTTTTCTGAAAGGCTGCAGTACAGAACAAATCAAGACAAAAACAACATTGAGATTCAATACAATTACCTATGAAAGGAGGAGACTGCACCTTTGCTTCCTTGATCTCTGTCTAGATGTCTATTGCATTATTGTTTGAATTCCCCCAGTTGGCAATTATATTGCCAAACTACTGCCTTTCATTATGTCATATACAGAAAGCTGGAGTTTTTCAATTCCTGTTCAGCAATGATAATCCCTCCAATGCCAAGGAATCAGAATGGTTTTGTGTTATCAATCTATGTCATTACCTCTTCACCTCTAATTTCCTTCAGAACCCTTTTCTGCCTGCAGTAGCTGCTATGAATCAGATAAAATTTCATGGTTTATCTGAGGGATAGTTACCTGTGCATTTTTTTTCTCTCAGATGTGGAAAAAAAATTGACATTATAGATAATATTAGCACAACTGTACAAAGATGTCAGAGGTTATATAAGTGTTTTCCCACACTGTGGGGCTGCAAGCACTAGACTTTTGCTCTATATGAGTTAGTATAAATCTGATTGATGTGGCACAGTTGGCAATGAAGTTTTTTGCAAAATTTTCACTTGTCAAAAACCTCACAGGTTTGTTTTCTCCCAGTAAAGCTCCTTCCCACTCTGAAACCATCTTTTCCAAATTACTGTGAATTCTTCTTTGTATCTTGTTTTAATTTTTCTTTGTAAGAATTGTACATTATTTCAGATACTCAATAGCATCCTTCTCACTGTTTCTTTTATCTGCACTCAGTAAAACATGCTTATACACAAATGCAAATACTAAGAATCTGTTCTTACAAACTTCCATGAGCTTTAGCATTTACTGCACGTGAGAAAAAGGTTCCTCCAGCCCTCCCTGCTGCAAAGGCTAAAATATAACTAGACCAAATAAATTAACATAATACTTAAGACACCTTCTAGAAACATCTTAATTTAGGGTATCCAATCTCAGAAAAGTTCTATTTTCCCTTTCTTAAAGGTCATATAACAATTACTTGTTAACTTCATCTCTGTTTCCCATCGTTTATGTCTCTATTCCCCTCATGCAGCAGGTATCTAGCTAACTCTGTAACCTTCTTACTCTTTTTATAATGTCCTACCAGGAACCTAAATGTCTCATAAAACTTTTTTCAACTTTTAGGACAGTAAAAGTTTCAATTCACATTGGGAAATTAAGTCACTATCTGTGGGATTTAAAACTCACTCTGATAAACATTTTGATGATGTCAACACTTAAGTATGACAATTAGGAACTCCATCCACTCCCAAAGAAAATGAAAGAGAAACAGGAACAAAAAAAACTAGAGATGAAAATACCCTTTCATAATCATGTAACAATAGCTATCTCCTAAGACTCTATAAAATGTCACAGGTAGCCAAACCCATGACTTAGAGCATGCTGGGGTTTGAACTCAACAGTAAGTGTAGCAAGAAACACTGGTATTTTTTGGCTTCTTGATGGATTAGAATTTTTACAGGTCAGGAAGCCATGCTGTTGCTTTAGAAAGGGGACATGGATGTGTCTGTACTTCCAATGAACACTGGTTGCTGTAGCTAGGGGTACGTTCCAAAATACTTGTATAGTTCTTGTCTAACTCTCAGCAACATTCCTGGGGGCTGGTTTGCTATATGCTCTGCAGTTACGTAAATAATGATCTTGAATTTGAAGATTATGTGCTTGTTACTTTTATGCCTGCAGTTCTATGAGAAGCAGAACAAGATGTGTTTCAAGGTGCATATATGGATTATTATGTCTCCATTCTCCCACTCTGTCCTGTAAGAAACTGAAAAATGTTCACAATTGCTCCTGATAGCTGTTGAGAAAAGAGCACCCATGCATGTCTAACACCCTCTCCAATTTCTACCAGATATGCGACCCTAGTAATGTAAATTGGTATAAACTGTCTCGCTTCCAACAAGTAATAGGGAACTATTACAAAATGCTTCAAGATTTAAACTTTAACGAAATAATAATAATCTAAATGTTTCCACAATGAACCCCACACTTTAAACACACAAACAAACAAACAAACAAAAAAGTAGAGAAAGAATTAAAACTGAAAAAACTGGCATAAAATGCTTGTGGCAGCAGGGCATGCCCTCAATTTTTACAGCCACATATTTAGAAAGATCTTCCTAACTAATGCAATGATTGTTAAACCATGACCATAAAAGTCTTGTAACCCCTTGCACCATCACACTTCATCTTCATGAATTATGCTATGATCACATTATGTTATGCAAGTATTCTTATATAATTGGCGACGTAAACTTTATAGCAACCTACATGTTTTTATTGCCAAGTGACATTCTAAAAGATTTATTAAAATTTACCTTAACAAACCCCTCAAACAATCCAACTGGACTGGAGAAAAAAAATCCTGCTAAAATTAAGAGTGTGCTACTCCTTTTCCATGAAGAACACAGCCGTCAATCTACCTGGTCCTCATGAGTCTCCCACAAAGGGAGAGGGGTGAGGCCTTCCAAGTGTTGTTGATGGATAGTGGAAAGGTACAGGACTGGGCGTTCTCTATCCTGGTCCATTGAAGGACATTCAGGGTAGTGTGGGTCCCTTAAGGTGGCTGCTACTGCTGTCACAAGTATGGGCATAACTCTACTAACAGAGTAAGGAACTCTGCACGGGCTGATAAGCAAACTCACAAAAAGAGCAAGCATTGCCTGGCCAGCCACCTCCTCCAAAGCCAGCTCTGGTTCAGGGCTGTTGATGCAGTCACTGGTTGTAGTGAGGCACAGACCACACAGTGATAGGGCCAGCTCCATGTATTTTGTAATGCTCTGTATCAAGACCTCACAATGTGAATGTGTAATAAACTACTACACAACAAAGCCTCGTCCTAACTTGACCTATCTAGGGATTTGTTTAATCATAGCAGCTTGTCACCCTGAGGCCTTCTGACCTGAAGAATTTTTCAGGTGGGCTGCAGTGCTTATGTGACTGTCCCACCTAAAAGCCATGTCCCTGGCCTTGTTTAGAGTCTTTGCAAGATAAAAGGGACAAGCCTTCCTTGAAGGAAAAATATCTGAAAAAAGTAACAATGCAAGTTACAGCTGTGTCCAAGACCCATAACAGGATTATCTTTCAGGATTTCATCCTTTGTTGAACAGCTAAAATATAGCACAATTGACCAACTACTTTTTGCATTGAATTCACTATTCAAATCAGTTACTACTAGTGTAACACTACTACTGTTTCTCATGTGCAGATGAGAACATGTAAGAGCTGGACCTCTACTGATATCATAGCATGGCAGACACAATATCTCCCTGTGACCCAAAAGAATGCACTAGAAGCTAACATGTCAATAGATGAGCTGTGAAAAGTGGCTGATCGGATTAAAAATAAAAAATGCACTTACAGGAAAATGTTAGGCAAAAATATTGCTTTATGAAAGAAATAAGAACAAGCAAGCAACAAAAACTGCAAGAAAGCAAAACCTCAGTTCCTTTCTAATGTATTCTCACAATTCCTTAGTGACTGGCAAACTTAGAGCTGGTTTGCTCTGATTTTGCTATGACCATGGGGAATCTTTAAAACACAGCAGCAGTGTTGTAATGTGCAGCAGCTCAATTCTTTCAGAGTGGACTTCTGAGCATTGTTACCTAGCACAAATGATTTAAAGAGCAGTTCTCACCTCCCTGCTCTGGAGGAACTGAGCTGCTGTGGATCACACGAAGATGGACAAGCCAAAAGAGAGGTGGCACTTACATGGAGTCTGGGAAAAAATGCACTGACACAGTCACACTCTTTCTAGCCCAGTGAATGCTTAGGAATATGCAAAGTGGAACAGCCTGAATAGACCTACTCTGCCTTGGGAAATGACTGACTCATAGGCAATCCATGCTTTGAATCCCAGGGAGTGCTCAAACAAGGCTATTTAGTCTTCACTGTAACTTGTTGCTCTCTCTCATCAAAATAACTGTATTGGTCATGGTGTAGAAGTAAACATTAGAATTACCTAGGAAGTGCTGTGACAAGCTCTGTCGTCCCTAACATGAAAGCTTGTTGAGCTTACCACCAATCTGTTTTTGACTATTCAGCTATGAATTCTATTCCCTAATGGAAACTGGAAGAGTTGAAAAAGGAATTTGAAAATCACTTCAGTAACAGTATAACAAACTCTTCCAGCACTGTCTGAAGAAAATATTCCTTTATAAATTTCAGATGAGATAGTCATGCTGCATAGCATCGACTCATCTCATTTCAGCACTGAACAAATATGTTTACCCTTATGTTTCCCTACATCTAACAGAAACTCTCTTCTGCCTAGAATATATGTCTATTAATTCAGGTACTGTGTAACATTTTTCTGTATCTTCCCCCTCCTCCACCCATTAATTCACTGCACATTTTCGAGCAAATGCTGTTACCACCTACAGGAGCTTTTGAAGTCCTTCTTTTTCATCCTCCGCCTCATCATTGTCCCACGCGGGCTGGTGGAGTAGAGGCTGCGAGGTAAGGTCCCCATGTTCAGGGAACTCAGGCTGTATGCACTCATGGAGGTAGGAGAGAAGGATGAAGACACCAGAGCTGCTGTAAGAAATCAAACACTTGGCAAACAGCACTCAGTCCTCACAGAAGAGTGCAGCACACGCCTGTAACTCATCAATGAATCAAACATTGTATGTACAGGCTGTGTATGGTGCACAGGAATTGTTTGCGCACTTCCAATAACAAAGACATTAAACCACAAAGGCAACCCTAGGAAAAAGTACAGCCAGCATTTCATGACAACACTTGCTGGAAGCTAACAAAGTGAATGTAGATACAAAAAGAATATTCATAGTGTACAATTTGGTTTAAACAAAGCATGTTAAATTAAATTTTTCAACACATATCCCCAAACTAATGCACATCAATATATCTAGATACACTGATTCTAGAAATGTCTTTTTGTAGTAGGTAATTTCTGACAAAGATTTGTAAGCAATGCTTTGCATTGAAAAACTGTGCTTTATATACACTTCGCCAATCCAATGGTCGAGTCACACACAGAAGAAGAGCAGATTCATTCAGAATTTTCAAGCCTTTTTCCTGTCTACAAAAGCTGCTTTGTTACAGAGAGGAAACAGTGTAAAATGTCAGAAATAACCTTGGCATGGCTATGAGAAAGTGTAGCATCCATAAAACTGAAAAGGATTGAGAGCCTGAAATGGGAAAGGATGAGTGAAAGAAGGGAGGGAGGAGGAAGAAGAAGAGGAGAAGAGAGTATGTCAGCAGAAAAAAGCGTGGAACATTACGAAGGCTTTTTTGAGGAGGCGCTTTCTGGAATTTGAAGGCTGGCATCCTGCAATGGCCAGGGTGGTAGGTGTTATAATGGTGGTAGGTGAGGAGCCTGCTGTGGCTGCTGGCACACGAATCCCACGTAAGTTGCCTGTTGCTTCTTTGAACCTTCACTGCCCGCATGAAGGGATGGTGGAAAATCAGAAAACAAAAGGACCAGAGAAGAGGTAAAAGTAACTGAATTGCACAAACAAAACCAAAAAAAACCACAAACCAGAAGTGAAAGAAAGAAAATAAATTGAAAATAAAATAAAATAAAGAGGTAAAATAACCTGGTCTTATCTTCTTGTCAGGGGGCACTAACTCGAGGAGCAGAAATAATATTTTTTCCCAGAAAAACTGCTTCTGTTCTAAGACTGCAGATCTTCTCAGAAAATACTAAGATACTCCATATGACCACTAAGGGAAGGTTAATAAGTCTCTGCTTGCATTAATCTATTTTCAAAAGACCAACCAGATACTTTACATGACACTGCCTAGAATGGAGATGCTTGCTTGCCATTTCAATTTACTGTATTGACATTTTAATTTTGTCACAATCCATTGCTGGCATTATGCTATTCTGTGTGCAGTAAATGACTTCCCAACGCCAGCAGTAAGAAAAACTCTATCCTGAAAGCAGGTTAATAAAGAAAAGAGGTCTTATTGATTAGCTGGATGTGCAATTTAATGCTTCTGCTTTGTTTTTTTATTTTTTAACTTGATCTCCAAAACTTTAAAATGACCCTTCACTGGATGAAATTTGAGACTGTATTTGATTATTTAATTGCTGGTTCTATGAGAGCAGAGGTTCGGAGAGGTTC
>VZTZ01012372.1:0-24386 GCA_013400955.1 Drymodes brunneopygia
GTCCTGCTTGTTGAACCTGATTTACTTCTATTATAGGGTAACCCACCTACTTGCTCTTGGAAAATATGTAGGTGTAGTCTTTTCATACTTCAGCAAAACTTTGGATACTCTCACACAGAGTCCTTCTGGAAAAAAATATCCAGCACATGGCTGGATAATCACCTTATGTGATGGGTGAGCAACTGGCTCACAGGTGAGGTACAAAGAGTTGTAGGGAATGGGGTGACATCAGGCTGGCAAGTGTCACTAGTGGCGTACTGCAGGACTCCATCCTCAACCCAGTTCCCTTCAGCACTTTCATTAATGCCTTAGCCACAGGAACTGATCTATTCACTCTTGTGACCAGTGACAGAACCCTGAAATGACATGACTCTCAGTTGAGGGAGATTTAGGTTGGATATCAGAAAAAGGTTTTTCACCTAGAAGGTGGTTGAGCACTGGAACAGGCTCCCCAGAGATGTGGTCACAGCACCAAACCTGACAGACTTGAAGTGTTTGGACAATGCTCTCAGGCACAGTGTGGGATCCTTGCACTGTCCTGTGCAGGGCCAGGATTTGGACACTAATGGTCCTCATGGCTTCCTTCCAAATCAGCATATTCTATGATTACATGATTCTATATCCTCACATATCACAAAGCAATACAGATTGTTTCAAAAGTATATTTAAGAGATTTCTGTCCTCCGAATAAAATTCATCTGTATGATCACTTCTGTTTCTTAAGTCTTGTTAAAAATGTGTACATTGCATACAGAAAAAGCAAGCATAGCTTTGGTCAAGACATTCCATGCTCACCAAAACAAGCAGCCTAATGAGAATGCAGGTCAGAAGCACCTCACCTTTCTATAGGTAAAAAATGCTGATACACAGGAGTCACCTTACCTTGAAGGACAGCATGTACTTTTGAAACGGTCACTGTTCATACTAGTCATCTATATATATGAAAAACTTTGAGTGTGTGCCAATAAGTACTTAGGTTTTAGCTGAGCCATTACTTCAGTCTTCTCATCTCCAGTAAGGATCCCTTCCCAAAGCAATATATATCTCCCCACAAACATATGTGGAGTACTAATTTATTCTCATTTTACAATAACAAAGCAACAAATGATGAGAAAGGTTTTGTTGTATATTTATGTCAAATAAACTGAACAATAACAGAAGCAATGGAAAATTGAAGTACTTCAGAACTGGCAAGAAGATATTTGGGACATATGCTGAATATGATAGAGTCCTGCTGCTAGACCCAGAGCACTGGGTGAATTGCCCTTAACTTTACAGCCTGTAGCCACTTTAACCAGAGAGCCCAGAGCGGGTTGCAAAAAATTACTGCTAAATTATTGAGCTGGTAATTAGTTCTTACTGAGATTTTTGCTGTTCTAAGATGGGTTTTATCTTACCCTGTGCTCTGGGAATTAGCTCATGAAATTGCACCTCATACAATCTCACTGAATCAACCCTTTAAAATGTTGCAAAAAATTTTGAGATGGATTAATTTCTACTTATAAGCTGTCTGAAAATTAGGTATAGGGAAGAAACAGGACTCTTCATTTCCTTCTGTTATCAAAGGAAGGGATGAGTGATACATCTTTTTATGTTCTGCCTCTAGAATAATAGCATGGCTTGTCCTCTGGAATTTTCTTTATCTGTCCTCATTGTCTAGGACTGAGCTTGAACCAAATTTGAACTTTTGGATTCTTACACTGGGTAAAATTAATTCCATTCATTAATCACAGCAGTTATTTGAACTAATTAAAAATAGATTCAGTAGTTCTGTGTCACTAGTGATCACAATATATTAACTACAGAGGAGGAAGTAGTCTTGAAACATAGTCACAGGATGAAAAGGATTTTAGAACCAGTGAAACCAACAAACTTTTCCTGTCTTCATCTTGTAAAGTATATAGCTGTTTTTCAAAACAAACTTGTAAAAGATGTGAACCAGTTTTAAATGTCAAATTATTTGTAATAAGAAAGAAAAATAGTAATTTAAAAATAACATATGGGATTGCATACAATTTTTTATGTAAAAATTAGAATTTTTCCTATGTAGCAGACCAGATTAAATTACTGAGAACCACAATTTCTTTGAGATAACATTTAGATAATTACTGGTATTTGAAATTATTCTGTCAAAGGAGGCATCCTAATGTTATAGCCAGTAAGTAAACTCACACGCATACAGAAGAATAGCACAGCATGAGACAAGAAATCAGCTACTTCTATGAGTCATGATGCTACTATGCCAATCATTCTGTGTGGCACCAGCCTGAAAGATGAACAGCAGAAACTAGCAAACTACTGCTTCAATGCATAAACAAATAAATATAGTCTTTCATTATTATTATTAGTGTCAGGGTAAAATTGTACAATGGTATGTAAAAAAAGGGTGTAATTTTTATCTGCTTTAAATCTGCAGTTTATGAAATGCAGCTATAGTCTTACAAAATCACAGACTCAGAGAATGGTTGAGGCTGGCAGGCACTGCTGGAGATTATCTGGTCAAACTCTCCTGCCCAAGCAGGCTCACCAACAGCCAGTTGGATCATATCTAGACCGCTTTTGATTATCTCCAAGGATGGAAAGTCCACACCCTCTGGGCACAGCAACTTGCTACCCTCACAGCAGAAGACTTTTTTTTGTTTGTTTAGACAGGAACTCCTGTGTTTCTGTTTGTGCTCATGCTTCTAGTCCTTTCATTGAATATCACTGAAAAGGGCCTGGTTTCAAACTTTTTACACCCTTTCTTCAGCTATTTACATACGTTATAGAGGTCTCCCCTGAGTGCTCTCTTCTCTAGGCCAAACAGCCCCATCTCTCTCAGTTGTTCCTCTTGATGACTTGCTGCTGACTTCTCACAATGGCTTCCTTGTCCTTCATGTGCCTGGAAATTGCTCCCGGGATTAGGTGCTCCCTCCCCTTCCAGGAATAAAGGTGACACTGGCCAGCCTATAGTTTTCTGGGTCGTCCTTCTTCACCCTTTAGACAATAGCAGTGATATTTTCTTTTCTCCAGCCCTCAGTCACACCCTCCAATTGCCATATTTTTTTCAAGATAATCAAGAATGGCATGATTATTGATTGTCAAGACCTGCCAGTTCTCTCAGCACTTATATGCCAAATGTGTCTAAATATTTTCTGACCTGATTCCCTTCCACCAAAGAGGATTGTGTTTCTATATATGGTAAGGTATAGCTTACAGGCAGATCAGACTCTTGACAATGTGATAGGAGTTGCCAATTACCTGTCTAGACATATTTTCATAGTGAGTGATACAAGAACAGTTGAATGGTTTGACGCAGTTAATCTGATTTAAAATGTTCGTAAATTGTGTGGAGTCCAGTGCTAAAAAAATTAGTTGGCCCAAAAGATTCTATGAATCAAGAGGGTGACTGAAATACCTTGAAAACAAAGTTGTGTCAGCTTTTCATTTTGAGATTTCAGAGGTTCTTCTGTTGAATTATACATTTTTGATATTCACGGATTCATAAGACCAAATGTTGAGCTAGGCAGAAAAAAGCTAATGTAGATAATTCTCCTCTCAGGCATAGGTATGAAACGATGAAATGAGAAATGCTGAAGTACAGGAAAAGCAATATTGTTTCTGCATGTTTCGCAATACTTGAGCCACCTGTGGATTTCAAAATGAACATTTCTTTATAAAAAATAAAAAAATCACTAGGTATAGTGTATTAGTAGAACTATTTACTAAAATTATCCCTGAGATATGAGAACTATGCAAGCATATAGATTATCATAAAATACCAAGTTGGAGGGGACTTCAAGGATCAGCTGGTCCAATATTTCTTGGCAAAAGCACGATCCAGACAAGGTGTCCCATCACTCTGTACAGCTGGATCTTAAGAGAGTCCAATGCTGGGGAACATACCACTTTCCTTGGGAGATTATTTCAGTGGCTGATTGTTCTCACTGTGAAAATTTTCCTCTTGTCTCCAACTGGAATTTACCCAGGAGGAACTGGTACACGTTACCCCTCGTCTTCTTCAGGTGACTCCTTGTAAAAAGGAAGTCTCCAGGTTCTCTGGAAGCCACCCTATACATACTGGAACATGGTGATAAGGTTTTCCCTAACAGTTCTGTAGGCCAGACAAGCCCAGCTCTCAGCCTTCCCTTGGATGACAGGTTTCCAAGTTCTTTCATCACCTTTGTGGTTCTTCTGTCTACCCTTTTCAGTTTGTCCACAAAATGTAAAGTAGTTACAGGACTTACCATTATAACTCAGTGCTTTGAAACTGAGGATACGTAATGCCATGTGTGGACATCTTCAATCAACCATCCATATTTCTATTTGGACAAAAATCATATGTTCAATTACTGGCATGTATGGAAATACGGATTCTTCCCTGGTTTAGGCTTGACACCCTCAGAGGAAAATTACTTAGCTTACTTTCTTTAGGACTGTGTACTTTTCCTCTCTCTGAGAAGTTTTGTCCAGCCCAGAAGCACACTGCTTTGCAGAAGCAGTCTGTATGCAGAGGGGGAACACTCACATATTTGTACAATGTCTGTAATTCAGCACAGAAAAGAATGCCTGCTTCAGTGACTTGGAGAATGAAAGATATCAAAGTGTTTATAGCAAATAGAGAGATTAGCCAAGAATTTTTGCTTGCTTGTCCAGAGTACTCTTAATTTGCAGGTGGACATTGGAAAGAAGTGCAGACTGACAGCTGTGAGCTGCAGAGATAGAAGCACTTGGATGCACTGTGCAGCTTTTACAGGCACTTAGAAATTGAACACATATCTGACCTTTCTATCTCAAGTGTCATAAATAGCCTCAAGAATATGTTTTTGCATGGCAAATCTAGGAACATGTCATATACCATGGTCTACAGTTTGCTGGGGAACAACTCATGTCATTTATAGATAAATATTACTTTAGACTTTAGCTATGCTAGAGCAAAGAGAACTGGCCAGCACAAGAAGAATCCATTTCTAACTTTATTATGCCATTAAAACTATTTCTTTTTTCAACTGTAATTCATTTTACTTCCAGATAGTTGATTACTAAAATATAGCTGAAAAGGGTTTTTTCAGTCTGGGAAATATATTGCAACCTAAGTCATGAGTTTATCTATGCCAAGACAAAGATGCTAATGGATTATTAAAAAAGATGTGTACACATCCATTTAAAAAATTAATACTTCAAGGGCAGTACACAAGCTGCTTTCGTGGTGTTAAATAGACTAGTGAAAGAGATTGACCAATATCTATTTATGTGTAGAACAAATGCATGGTTTCAAGCCAAGGAATTGCCTTTAGGACAAATTGAGACAGTTGTTGTTGAGTCCAAGGTCAAGATATGGCTCAGTAAACCATTTATCAGAATGAGTGTTGAGCAAGAGGCTTAGTTCTGTAAGCAGGAGCTGGATGTCTGAATGAAATATATCTGAAACTTCCTTATGTGGAAGTAACTGCCTTAAATCAGATACACAGGCTCCAGTAAGATGCAGAGAACACCTGACACTTATGAAAGGAATCTTCAAAAACAGTTGAGTGAGGAATTGTATAAACTGTCTGACAGACCAAAAAAAGGAAAGATTTAGATTAGATTCCTAAAGTAAGGGACCATAACTCCATAACTCCAAATTTTCTTCTGCCATTAACTTTTGTATACTTGTATGCTTTTCAGTTTTATATGTGTATCATTCTCTCTGTTTCTTCCTGAGTGTATGTGTATACACAAGAGCATATGCAGAAGAACACACCCACATCCACACACTTATAGACTTCTTTTAAAATGCCTTTTATAAAGCTCATATTGGTCTTTTGCTTTGTCTGGCTCTTTGCTAGTGTAGCCTTTCATGTTCTCTTATCAAAAGAAAGTTAACTACTTTCTTTTCTCTGTGAAGATGATTTTACATTTAATTTTTCATTGCTGTTATATCTTTTTAACATCACCAGTCTTTTAGAAATTTCCACAAGTTTGGAATAGATTAATGAACTGTCTTCAAGCCTTTCTAATTGTTATAACTAGGATTCTTTGCCAGTGAGCTATTTGCACTAAACACCAGTCTAATGGATGTTATTTCAAAGCTAGATGAGTGTCACTCCCTGCTTTGTTGCAATGGTGAGCAAATGACAGGGTAGCGTTTATGAAACACTGCCCTCTTGTGCCTCAGTAAAATGAGATTATTAAGGGAAATATGTGTGGATTTTCTTCTCTCTCTCTCTCTTTTTTTTTTTTTTTTGGTTTGATTTGATTTTGGATTTGGTTTGTAGTTACAAGTAAATAGCATGATTAGATATTCAGCTCACATTTTGCTGGACTAGAGCAGCTTACTTCTTCCTTTGACAATTTCATCTTTTTTTGTAGGCAAAAGAACAAGAGATGTTTGCTTATAATTTCTGTTACTAGCAGATGAGTGGGAGAAGAAAAATAAATTCTCAGAACAAAAGTGGCAAGATGAAAAATTGTATAGCTGGGACATAAGTATGCAACTACAAATAAAATAAATATATGTAAATACACTAAAATTAAGAGAACACAAAAGGAAAAGAAAGTGATGATTTCTCAAAAAAACCCAACTTGATATTTTATTAAGTGGTGAGCAGCGTCCCAGTGGCACATTAGAGATGATGTAAATATATCTGTCTGATAATTAAATTTATAAATAATCCCATTAAGAAGAAAATAAATTAGCATGTATATATAACTAAGTTTTCTTTCTGAGTATAATAAGAAGGTAGCTACAAAACTGAAAACAAGAGAGACATTTGTGCTTTCTGCTTTGAAGGAGATCTGCCACATACCAAACTTGTTTCCAGCACACCTTCATTTCAGACCTTACTAAGAGCTATGACTGAAGAGACCAAAGACTGACACCTCCTCAGGACCAAAACTTTCAACAAGGCTTTGTAAGATTATCTTTTTGCTGGGTTCAGTCTGTATTTAGAAGACTTCAGGATGCCCTATCCAAGTCTTACAATCAGCTTGCTTGTAGCAAAACCACAAGTAAATTACATGAAGACATTAAACTTCAAAGCTGATGTTTCAGTGTTGATACTATTGGGAAAAGCCACAGATAAAAAAAAAACTTCCTGAAACCAAAACTCTTACAAGTTTTCCTTGTCAAGTCAACTCTTGCTGCTGTCCTTGGGGTGACTCATACAGTCAGATTTGAGGACAGAAAAGAATGTAAAACAGAAAGGGAATCAATAGCATTTTTCTAGTTTTCTAAAGCTCATGTGATCAACTTGCCACCACAGGTGTTCTTCACATGTTGGTTTGCACACATGGAAAGTGCAATTAAAAATGGAAGAAAAAGTTCTCAGCATTTACAAGACAGTTAGATCACTGTGTCATCTGTGTTTCATCACAGCATGTTTCCTTGTACTATCCCTCACAAAGGAGTTTCCATTAAACACTTCATTGTTGTGTGAAACCAAAACCTATAATCATGCCTGGGATCAGAGCTTTCCACATGATGCACCTAATCTCCTTGAGTTTGAGGATTGTCCATTGGAAATCTAGCACTGAAAGCAATGCAGTGCTTTCTGTGGCATTTGTGAACTTCTGTCTCCATTCTCAGACCTATTCAGAAGCCATTTGCCTAAGATTTGTTCCATGTTTTTGTAGTCTCTAGATTTTGATGTGAGCTTTCTATATCACAGAGAGCATCATCCCCTTCCTTGGGTTACGTTTGGCCATTATTCCAAACACAGTTTTTCAATGCCTTGTACATCTGAAATTCTACCTCTTCTAAATCTAAAGAGGGGGTGGGGAAAGACTGGACTGGAGCCTGTGTTCAAGCTTTCTCACTACTGACAAGAGGAAGAAAAAAACCAATAATTTTTCAATAATCTTGTATCTAAGTCAAGGGAAGTAGTGCAATCTGAGTACAAACTGTCAAAACATGAAGGTAATATTAAGTGTCAGATGAAAGTTTCTCCTGGAAGTAAAAATCCATCAAAATGTCGTGTGCATTTGAAGCTGCCATAAACGTCTTCAAATACAATCTTCAGAATTACCATGAGGCATCAAATTCAAAAAACTTACTTAAAACTATAATTTAAAACCCATTATGGCAAATTAACAGCAATCAAGAAAAATACATCTGAGTGTTTTTTAATTACTGAAAGTCAAAATTTCCTATAACAACTATACACAAGGAAATTCTATGACTACGTCACGTTCTAGAAACTTCACAAAATATCTTTACATTTATCAAGGTAAAAACCTAACAACATTTCTGATCCAAGATTCACAGTGGAAACCTATAAATAATATATATTATTAAAATACTCAAACCAACAACCCAAATTGGCTAAATGGACTAAATAACCAAAACCTCAAACAAACAAGCAAAACCAAAAATAAACCCCAACCAAACAAAACACACAAAAAACCTCAAACCCAGCTATAGTTCTGTTCAGGCATCTAGCTGATGATCTGCAGATCTGGATGATCTGGTCTGTGTCTGCTTAAAGAGTATTCAAGTCTTCATGTTGCAGCCTATGTTCCTAATTCCTTGATCAGACTATTGGAGTGTGCTAGGACTTCTGCTCCTCCCATTTGCTTAGAGATGCTTTCAAGGGAGAGCCAAGCATACAAGATGGCAAGGTACAAGGTTTTATTCTGATACAGAGCTGGGATATGTGCTGGCTCATGTATGGACAGGACCCAGATACAAGCTGCAATGTAAGTTAGACTCACTCTACTGTGTTAATACAACTACTAGTTTTTAGCAAGTGATGATGAAGAAAAAATTGGTTGCAAGTTTCACTTGAAAGATTTTTGTCTTTCTTCTAGAATTCTGTGGATGTCTCCAAAAGAGAAAGGGGTTTTAATTCAGTCAGATCAGTATCACTTCCTTCATTCATTTGCTGTAACTGTGAAAGATTTCTAATTGTTTATAGGAAGCAAACAGCTTCATGAATTAGCATAAAATATTTCTGAAAATATTCCATTTGGCAACACATATCACTCCAATGCTGTTTTTTAGCAAAGCTCTTTTTGAAGTTTTCAGCTGATAAGTATTTGTGAGGCAGAATGTTACTGAGTTGAGAGACAGTCAGTTTCTGAGTCAATGGTTGTCCTGTCACAGTTAAGAGAAGGGCAGCATTGTATCCCCAAAATACAGTACTGACAGCACTGCTGTAAAAATACTTTTATTAGAATGACTTGATCATGATTTTAAGTGCTTTTGAATAGAAAAGGCTAAAAATTGAAGTTAGTAAAGTTCAAGTGGAGAAGAAGGATAGAGACAAGGGCTAGGAATGGAATTAATTATCAGTGCCTTCTTCCAAGGAGCTAGGGAAATCCTCCTATGCTTGGCATAGCTATATCATATAATAATCTTATTTATATGATAGATCTGTGCTCATCTGTGCAAGTAGCTGTCAAGGAAGAAGGAACAAAAAAAGGTCTGTGTTTTCATCAGATCTCTCAGTCAAATCACACAGATGTTAGCAAAATTGTGGATGGAATCTTTGTACAATCAACAGATACATAAGGCAAAATACTAGAAAGCTGTACTTTCTTCAAAAGCACCTGGGCAGTTTGAAAAGTTGATCATGGCATGAATTTACAGTGTGGGGCTATGAGGATTCTAAACACTCCCAGGAATGACTGAAGGAAATGGGGACTTTGCAGCTGTATTACTCCACAACAGGAAGCTGCTAATCATAGGCTCTGACCCAGGGATCTGGCCCTATCCCACACAGTTCCACATCAGGGCACACCAACAGTCCTATATCATAAGGGTTTCCCTCTGCTCTTGAGCTAAACACTCTGTATGACATATATGTGGCCCACTTCAGAACTACAAAATCGATTCAAACATGCTTAATTCTGTGAGGCACAAATATTGGAAGAAGATGATACCCAGTATACAGAAAGAGTCCTCATATCTTTTAAACACAAAGAGCAAGCTTCAACTTCATTGATAAAAAGTCTCTACTGTTGACGGCTGTTTCATCCTGTATAGTAAAATCCATTTGTTATAAGGGTTCTCCACAGACTTAGAAATAAAATGAATGCTTTATTAACGAAGTCTTTCTTACCAAATTAAATAATCTCCCTAATGACACTCTGGAGTGACTAACAAGAATTCCCAAGTGAGTCACTGGCTTCAGACCCACATTATGCAGTAGCCACAGGGAAAGTAGGCAGTAGGAAGAGAGAAGTAAACAGAGACACACCTGTTAATTTTTTTTTTCTCCAGCTGTTAACAGATCATTTCAATCTCATGCCAAGTGTCTGCATTACCTGTGGTGTGAACCAAAAACTTCGTGTGTGTGACTCTACCCCAGTAACTTCCAGATATTCATGTCTATCAGATACCTTTTGTCATAAGACACTAAAGGCTTTTCCTGTAAGTCAAAAGTATTTTGCAGTTCTTCAGACTGGGAAAAAAAATTAGAATCACTACTTGAACTTTGCATAAGAGGTGAAGCATCTCCTTAGGTACAAAATGAGTTGCTAGTAAAGATCCAGGAAAAATTTTTGAATGACCAGGAATACTACTCCTGTTGTTTGTTTTCCTGGAGAAACTCAGTCCACTATTACACAGTAGTACACTAGCTTGATCCACTATTTTCAGGTAAATTGACTATTTACCTGAATATGCCTCCAATCTCTCCTATCTGTACTGAGGCATCCATATTCAATAAACTCTTCCTTCTCTTGTTCATGGACTGGAAGAAAAGGGCTGAGTTTTAGAAAAGTTCTGCACTTATTCAGAAAAGGTATTGAGCTTCTAAGTTTTCCTGTTTCAAACTTATCATATTTGAAGAAGGCTTGTAAACAGGCTAGGTATATAGCAATTACAATGTTGTTTTGAGATTGTGGTTTGAGAGCTCTGGGGCATTCCTTAATAGAGACTGGACATATGTTACTATAAGAAAATAAGAGGAATGCAAGGTATGTCTTCTTGTAATATGTGTTTCCTAACACCTAGAGGAAACAGTTCTCCTTTCAGAAAAAAAATCATTTTTCCCCTTAAGAATACTAAAACACCTAGGATGGCAGATGCAAGGACTAGCTACTGACACTCCCCAGATTCAGGAGTTATATATCCCAGATCATTGTCCAGTCAATGACGCTGTATAAATTCTATTTTGTATCAGATGAGAAATATGAGAAAATTTAATACTTTGAGTTAATTGTGAGCAAAAAGAAGCTCTGTTGAGAAAAATTGAAAAATCATATATGAGTTTTATACGGTTCCTTAAGCATTTTGACTGCCCATTAATCAAACCTATTCAATGGAAGGACAGAGGCAAGGTGATAGTAAGAAATTTGTTGATCCACAGGAGAAATGCAGAATATATTCCATATTTCTGAAATGCAGGGAATGTATCAAGTGCTAATATAGTGAAGCAATGAAGGTGGCTCCTAATCCTAGAATTCTAGAATGGTTTGGGTTGGAAGGGACCTTAAAGATCGTCTAATTCCAAACCCCCTGCTGTGGGTGGGGACACCTTCCATTAGACTGGATTGCTCAGAGACCCATCCAGCCTGGCCTTGAACACCTCCAGGGATGGGAAGTCCGCAATCTCTCTTGGCTAAAGATGTAGCCCCATTGAGCAGCAAGTACACTGTTTTCATTGTCAGTGAGATGACACAGTTTCTGTACGAAATTTAAAGGCCTCAGGACTGAGGCTGGTTGGTTTTGTCACCAGTCTCAAATTGTTATGAGAATGTGTTTTTCTTTGGTAGTAAATATCTCCAGTTATGATGTGGAGTACTAGCCTGGAATGATAGCAGGAAAAAAATAATGAGTCCACATTTCAGATTATTCAATAACTTTTTAAAGACCACCTATCATATCATGTGACTTATATTTGACTGAGGCACAATATTGTTACTGCCCTAGACTATGCTTGTCAGAAACAGCAAGTACACAAAGAATACCACTAAAATTATATTATTAAATTAATAAAAATATATTAAATTATACCTTCACTAAAAAAAGTGGCAGCAATAAATTAAAAACTGCTCTAGAAAGAGAAACGCTTTATTCTTAGCATCATTTACTTCAGATTTTTCAGCTACAAGAGCTGATAACAAATGTGAACCTCATTGTCAGACTTCCTTTTGTTCAGTATGAATAATTAACAGGATATTGTATACTCAGTGCAATGAAACTAGGAAGGAAAAATCTATACAAGGTAATTGATGTAATGCAGAACACTTGATCACTAACAAATGTATAAAAGGAAACCAAGACATGAGAAAGTAATTAAACTATTCCAAAATTAGGATTTTCATATTTAAAACTGGCTACAACACACAAATATGAAAACTATCCAGGGTATTCACATGAAGAAATCAATCTTGAGATGTATAAAACACAAATTGAACACAACTACAAAATTTTTAATCAAGGTTTCCCCCTTTCTTTTCTTTTGTGTATGTCATGCCCTATAAAAAATAATTTCTGAAGAAACATTTCATGAAAGACATCAAACATATAAGCAATCAGACCTGCCAGGAAAGGAAATGAAGATGAGACTGGGACAAGTTTGAATCTCATTAGAATCCCTGCCTGGGAGGTTATTGTTAACCTATTTTCCTTTCCTTTCAGAAGCCATTATTTGTGTCAGTTAGAGGAATAGAGAGACGTAAAAGAAGGAAACACAATGAAGGTCTTCTTAACCTTTAAGTCACACCTATGTAAGTAGTTTGACTTGTGGGAGTTACTGATGTTACGTATACTATAATCATCTTTATCTAGAAACACAAATGCAAAATTAATGTGACAAGAAAATTATTTAAAATGAGGTACATTGTTACTACATCTAAAACTGCTAAGATTTATGTGAAGCATATAGATAGAGCTGCTTCAACAAAAATTTTTATACATTCTAATCTCATCCACAGACTATGGTTTTGCCTTTCACTATGTGATAACTGAAATAATAAAAGTCAGTAAAAGCACAGTTCATGGGAAATGTGAGGAATGCAGTTATTGCTAGAGATTACAAAACCTCTCCCTCACTTACAACCTTATAACCTTTTTTTAAGCACAACTTTTGAAATTAAGTCAAGTGAGCAAATATGACATTATATTTGGCTGTGTTACTACACAGTGCTTTCTGCAGTTGTTTTGCCACTTCAACATCTATTCCCATGTAAGAAATTTCAAAATAAACCCTACAAAACACATTTTGTCCAGCATGTGATAATTTCATCTTGATAAAAAGCATAGGAAAAGCTAACAACTTTATTTTCATTCAATAGATGCCTAGAAGAGCTATAATAAAAAACTGTGTCTCAACTGTCGTAAGTCGTTGTTCCTCAGGCCCACATATATGTTTTACATAGTCAACAATCTTGCTTTCTTTGGTCAAGAAGGAAGGAGGTCCAAAATGTGGCTTAATTTCTCTGAAAAGCTACAGAACTATTAGGATTTAGACAGTCTAGGTTAGCTTGCTCAATATTGACTTTATGTGCTATTATACACATCTTTTATTCCCATCAATAGATGTACTCTTGGCAAATTATTGCTGTAGCAGACAAGTCAGTGGGAGCAAAGATTTTAGGCAGAGAGAAATATTAATAGAAATATAAACCCTCTTTATACACATATACTGAAAGTTATTGGAGTGAGGGGAATTTGTTCTTAAAGGAGTGATGACTTGCTTCTTGGACCCCTTCTCACCAGCTGAGTGATATGAAACCGAAGGGACAATATAAATGGAAACATATAAGAATTACATGGTCTTTATTCAGGAGTAGAAAACAGAAGGCTGGTTATGTAGGAAAGTATTTCTAATTCAGCAAATCTCCAAAGATGCCGATTCTAACAACTGATATGCCAATTTTCACAGCATCTTGACAGTTCACAATAATGCACATCTAACATTTGCATTTGCTGCTGCCAGTTCATGATGTCTAACAAACACAGCTTAAGTGACATTATCATTACAGTTCCATCTTCATCAACAGCAATCTTCATTACATTTCTCTGCTATGGAATTTGAGGATAATAATCACTTGAAGTTGAAGGAAGCAGTGACAGTTTTCTATTCTAAGGTTGCTGAGCCCATAGCCCACAGGCACTCTCACTTCAGCTTTGTTTTCTCTCTGTGGTGTTCATGACTATACATTTTTCTCATCTAAGTTTTCTTTCTGAAGCATCATGCTTCTGAAAAACATATTTTTGTTCTATCATGGCTCTCAGATACAAGGTGTTATGTATCTGGAGTAGCTAAAGAGAATATTCACTGCCTTGGAAATTGTAAGAAGTCTAGGATGTCAGCTGTGGTGACATGGGATTACTCCACTCAGTATTCTTTACTCCAATAATTCTTCACTCTTAGAAGGAAAATTAACTACCTATTGGTCTATGTGAAATATAAACAAATCTGGAAAAAGCAGAACATATCTTCTGTGCTCTTGATATGCAATAAACCTGGAGATGAGGCTTGGACAAACCAGGACAGTGCTCAGAAAGAAAGAAAAAGAAAAAATTTTTGAACTTTCATGCTTGTCATGATGAATTATAATCCATTATCAAGTCCCATTACTTAGTTCACATAAGTTAATACTTGCAAAAAGACAGAGACTTCTAATCTCTGACTGAACATTATGGTCAGAAAATATAGTTAGAGATTTGATGACAGTTGCTGTGGATAGAGTGTTTTTTAGTCAGCCTGATGTTTGTCTGTTCTTTGAGTGAGTCTACATCACAGTGAATACAGTGTAAATACATGTACTGGCCTAAATGGATCAGCTTATATGTTGACATCACTGTAATTATGACATCATGAATATTGATAAAATTGAACAGCCTGAGTATTTACTCAGGTCCTCAGGAGGTAATGGCAGCTACCTACAAAATCTAACAGAATTCAGTAGATCTGGAATTAATATAGCCACATTATGATCATCTTGTCTTGGCTGCCATATTCTGTCACTTGTTTTGGAATCTAGGCTCATCACTGATGCATACCAAATGCTAAATTGAAATTTTTATGCCACTTCTCAATGGGCAACAACTATTTATCACCTTTAAGATTGCTGAGATCTTCAGGATCAAGGTCAGTCAACTCCTAGATAAATGTGGGCATTCACATTATTTTTTTGAAAGGAATAGTTCACATCTCATGTACAGTGTGAGTTGATATTAAGTACTTTCCCCTTTACTGTATTTCATCTTTGGCAACAGCTTAGTCAAAATAGAACCATGAAGATACAGATTTCTGATTTGCAGGGAACATGCTGCACAAAATCAATTTTCTGGATTAAAACACTCAGTAAATGTCCTTCTTTGGACTAACTGGAAATGTATCTACTACTGGCTTCACCAAGGGCAAGTCCTGCCGAACCACCTCAGTAAGGATCTATGATGGAGTGACTACATCAGTGGACAAGGAAAGAGCTACAGATGTCATTTGCTTGCACATCTGTAAAGCCTTTAACACAGGTGGTGAGAACATCTTTCTCACTAAATTGGAGAGGTGTGGATTTGATGGATGATATTTGGTGGATAATGAATTGAATGGCTAGTGCATGCAGGGTGTAATGGCCAACAACTCAGTATGCAAACAGAGGTCAGCGATGGGTGGTGCACCTTGGGTGTCTGTACTGGGACTGGTATTGTTTGATGTCTTTGTCAGTGGCATAGGCAGTGGGATTGAGTGCACCCTCAGCAACTTTGTAGGTGACACCAAGCTGAGTGGTGTAGTTGACACTTGTAGGTAGGTAGACAGACAGACACAGACAGATAGATAGATAGATAGATAGATAGACAGACAGATAGATAGATAGATAGATAGATAGATAGATAGATAGATGCTAGATATAAGGAAGATGTATTTTGCAATGTGGGTATCAAACCACAGGAACAGGTTGCCAAGAGAGGTGATAGATGCTCAAACCCTGTAAACATTCAAGGTCAGGTTAGATGGAACTCTGAGCAATCTGGTCTTGTTGAAGATGACTGGTCACTGCAGGTGGCTTCAACTAGACAACCTTTAAAGGTCCCTTCTAACTCAAAGTACTACATGATTCTATGAAGAATCAACTCGGACAATCAAGTTGGCCTTAGGCTGAAGGAGGGTAGGTTTAGATTAGATATTAGGACAAAATTCTTTTCTAGAAGGGTGGTGAGACACTGGAAAAAGTCATCCAGAGATGCTGTGAATGCCTCATCCCTGGAAGTGCTTCAGATCAGGCTAAATGGGAGTCTGAGAAACCTGATCTAGTGAGATATGTTCCTGCCCATGCAAGAGGGATCAGCACCAGATCTTTAAGGTTGCTTCCAACCCAAGCCATTCTATGGTTCTATTCTATGATTCTATAATCAGAAATGTAGTTGAAAAATCATTCTATGGATGTTGAGATGATGAAAAAGGAGAGGTTTACTATTCCTAATGCAACTCTCTCATTTGAAATTCATGAATTTAGCTGTGTTGTCAACTTATTTTTCTTTCCCTTTTCTCTTATGTCGAAAGTTATGTATGAAGACCTTGATTTTCTCAGAAAAAAATAGTCAAAAAACACACAGACAAAAAAAAAGAAAATTACTGAGAGAATCCTGTTGTGTAAAGTACATTTGAAGATATTGAGAGCAATATATATATTAAAAATTAACAAATTCCTACAGCTCCATGATTTTTTGAAGAGAGTCTAAATCTAGCTGAAAGAATTTAGTTCAAGTCTCTAAATGTTTTGGTTATACTTGTTCCATTTCATTATACTTATTATACTTTGGTTATACTTTGGTAATTCTTGTTCCATTCATATGCAAGATGTATCTGTGTTGTGCTACTTGCTAAATAAAGAAAAATTACTCATTTTCTTAACCAGAGGGGTTTCCAGCAAAGCTAAATCCTGAAACTACCATAGTGCAATAAGGAAAACCAAAGCATAATAGCATTTTCTTAACTTATACATCACTGAGGACTAAAATTCCATGCAGGAGTTTAATTACTCTTGGGGGAACAAAAAATGAAAACCATGACGGCTTTCAGTGACAGCTTTGATTAAAATAAAAAACAGCTTTGATTTAAAAGATTTTTTTTCCTTTTGTTTATCAATGGCCATAGCAATTTATTATGTAATTCCAGTATACATTTCTTAATTGATGTGGAAGCCACACACAGTGTCTTTCTGTTGCCCATATACAGTTAAAAAGCAAAAGTAATTTAACCATATTAGGCTAATTTCACTAGACAGATTCAGTTCATGCATCAGCTGTCGGAACAACTGCTGCCTTCATACTGTTAGTGATTTTGACATTGCTTTGAGCGACTGAAATATCACAGATTCAAGGAAGACTAGATAATGGTGGTGTTTTATTCAGAGTGATTTTCAACTGTGAGGTTAGCTTAACAAAATGTTTGTGCTGAAGAATTTTCAGTTTTTCCCAAGCATCAAATTTTTTTGACTACTGTTGCACAACACAGGAAATAGATTATTAAATAAAATTGTCCTGCAGATATATACGTGAATATAAATTAATGCCTATAAACTGTACATCTTTGAACAACCTGCACTATTATTTTCTAGTCATCAAGACAAAGGGCATTGCCTTCTGCAATGAATTATCCTAGCCAGATCCCATCTCCCCAGAGAAGATCAAGATAGAGAATATAGAAGATAGTCGATATGCTGTTGCAGTACTCAGCAGGTTTACTGCCTGTGAAACAGACATGAGCGTAGAATTTATGTTTCCTAACTTCCCTTCTTCAGCTCACAAAAATGAATGGGTCTTCTGTGGAAGTAGTATTACTAAGAAAACTTGCCTTGCAGGAGTCAGAGTTAGTCTGTGTCAAAATTTGTAAACTGTATAATGAATGAGACAAGTCATATGACAACTATTTTTCAAACCCTTCTCTCTGCATATTCATTTATAACTGTGCTGAAGTTGTCTTTCCTTTTTTCCTGGCCTTATAGTGGCCTCTAAATTATATCTCTGACCTTCAAAGTTTTTGCTTTGTTGCTGCTGTTCACCCATTCTTAACCTTAAATAGGCTGTAACTGCTCTAGTGACACTGCTGTAATCTGCCTGAAAAGCTGCTATCATTTTGGATGAAATTTCCTCAGATGAAGAATGCACACGTGCACCTGTTGGGAACATGTGAATTTGGACTTTCAACATGCTCAATATTATTATGCATATTTGCACATAATTCTAGTGACTACCTTTTCTTCAAACAATAATTGGGTTAAAAAAATAAAGAAAAGGTTATTGTTGAGTTTGGTCTACAAAATGTCAAGGAGCTAGCCAAAATGGGACTAGAAAAATTTCCTGTAGATCATTGGTTTCTTTGTGTAATAGATTTGGGGTTAACTGCTGAGTTTTCTCTGCAAAAAGTGAGTTGGACTTTGGTGTAAAAATTTTATAAAACTTATTTTCAAGTTTGAGTCTTGACTAGTGTCCATGCAGAATGTCCAAATCACGTAACTAGTGTATCTTCCGTGTACCTACCAGTCTTCGATGTCTTTGTTGCCTTTAGGCAAGTGGTTTATTTTTTTGGTTTGTTTTTTTAACTCTATATTTATATGTCTATGTAATAAAGTGGAAAGTCCTCCAGTTGATGAAACCTTACTTTTTTGACATATTGCCTATCAGCAAGGGCAGGAATAGTTTTTCATGTTACATGAAAAAAAGACCTTTCATGCCTTGTTTTTATCTTTCCCACAAGAATTTCTAGAAGTCAGTATTAGTTCCGAGACTAGCTTCCAAATAAATAACATCCACTTCATGTATTCTCTGGTAAATATCAGATGACACAAATAATTTTAAAATAATAACTTTTCAGGTAAATATCTAATTTTTTATTATTTTCTAAAGATGCAAATTTGAATAATCCATCAGATATCTTACATCTGTTAGAATTTATCAAAGTGAGAATCAGTTTAGGTTTCTTTCAATTGTGCTTGAAACATGGGAAGGTGGAACCCTAGTGATTCATTTCATGATCATGCTGCTTACACTCAGTTGCTCCCAGAGGAGATGTGTCAAAGAGAGTTATACATCAGACCCAGATCATAAAAGGAAAATTATCTCTGCAATTGTGTCACATGCTTTTAGGTCATAGATTTCTGCCTGAGAAAATTTTAACCTTTTAGAGGCTGTAACAGCAGTATTCTCTTAGATCCTGGTCCATCAGTTGGCCAAAAAATCCAAAGCATCTTTCCACAGACACCCAGGCAAATGGCAAGAAGTTAGAAGTGTGCAACAAGGTGAAACCAGAGCTCCCTTCAGAAGTATGGAGACATTCCTGATCCTATAAGGAGCTTGAGATACATATTTTCAAAAAATAAGAATAATTCACCACTGCAAATGAGATTAGTGAAGACACCTTTGACCATATGTAATGCTGGAAGAACTAGTACACCATGAAATAATGGTTTATTAAAATGCCAGATAATTTGACAATTTTCTAAATTTACCACTAATCTGTAGGATGCTAATGCTCCACCAGAGAATTATGAGGATTATTACTCAGTTTCCTGAAAGTACTGAGAAATTCAACCAATAAAATCTGTAAGAAACTGAGTTACTACTTTGAAGATATCAAAATACCGATGAGGAAATAAATACTTTGCATCCAAACTATAGTTTAGATAGCATGCAAAGTGTACCCCAGGATGACAGCAAGGATGAAAAGGAGAAAACATACAAACAGAAAGAGAAAACATAATTAGATTAATTTATTTCAGGCACTCAATAAAACAGGAATCCTTGGGAAGTAAATTGCACTTACACTGTTAAAACTACTAGTCCACCAAGTGTTTTCTAACTTCTGAGAGCGTCATCTGCAGTCTTAATATTTTTTAAATAGAAACCATTGGATCTTTGGAATGCAAAATTCAGAAAGTTCTATAGACCCATATACTGAGATATATAAATACATATATATAAAACTACTTGAAATCCCAGAATCACAGAATGGTTTGGTTAGAAGGGACCTTAAAGACCATTTAATCCCTTCCTCTTTGCCAAGAGACACCTTCGACCAGACCAGGTTGCTCAGTTCCAGGGACAGGGCATCCACAACTTCTCTGGGAAACCTGTTTCAGTGCCTCACCACCCTCACAGTGAAAAATGTGTTCCTATTATCCAATCTAAACCTAACCTCTTCCAGGTTAAAGCCATTTCTCCTTGTCCCATCACTACGCAGTCTTGCAACAAGTCCCGCTGTAGCTCTCTTGCAGGCCCACTTTAGGTCCTGGAAGGGGCTAAAAGACCTCCGTGGAACCCTCTCTTCTCCAGGCTGAACAACTCCAGCTCTCTCAGCCTCTCATCATAGGAGAGGGGCCACCTGATCATCTGCATGGCCTTTGTCTGGACTCTATCTGGCCAATGTCCTTCCTGTTTCAGGGACACCAGAGCTGGACACAGCACTCCAGGTGGGGTCTCATGAGAGCAGAGCAGAGGGGCAGAGTCACCTCCCTTGACCTTCTGGCCACGCTGCTTTTGAAAGGAAAACCCAAATCATACTTATCTACCAGTTTCTTAGTGTAAATCAATTTTTTGTTTCAAAAAATTTAAAGTAGTGTAATTCACACTTTTACAATAGTCTGGGTTGTTTTTTTCATTAAATATATGTGAGATACAAAAATCAGGTAATAAAAGATTTTTGAGACAATTTGTTGAAAATTGTGGATTTATTAAGAACTGTGACAAAATGCTTCATTCAGTTACCATTAGCAGGATTCAGTAAGCTTTGTCCTGGAAAGGCAGCCCCAAAATAAGGATTTTGAAAAGCCTTTATAGCCTCTCAATTAAACCAATCTGTGTTAGCAGCAACACATTAACATTTAAGAGCCACTTTCATTGAGCACTCAAATGTGTGGACAGTGCTGGTTCTCACGTGAAAACCAAATGAATCACAGAAAAAAACTCACCCAACCCAATCCTCCAATCTTTCAAAAAAATCTGAGTCATAATCATGGGGTTTTATACAGCTTAAGTGATAAATTACTTCATTGTTGTGGACTTTATTTGATTTACACTGATAATCTAGGACATTTATTGGCTTTAATTCAACATAAATAGGGGGAAATTGTTTAAGTTATTGCTTGATCAAAGCCAACACTCAGGATAAAAGTTCTATCATATACATTTATTATTAAAAATTTTTGCAGAGCATGGTTTTGAAAAAAATATCATATCCATTTTATTTTGCTTGAGCATACAATTGTCTTAGAAACTAAATTATAATGTTTGTAACAGAGTCACAAACTCATAAATAAGAGAGGTTAGAAACTGAGAACTCAATGAGAACTCTCAAAACATTTTGTTAAGTACAGGAATAATTCCAGTGCCTTAAGGAAAATTCTATTTCCCCTAAATATATGCTAATATCCAAGGCTATGTCTGCACCTGTGTTGCTGTGAGCTTATAAGGTCTGGTTGTTCACTCTCTCATACTATCAGTCACCATAGTAACTTTTACTGATTTCTAAAACCCTTAAGCAAAACAAAAAAGAAGTTGAATATATTCCAATTTCCTGTTCTCAAATTCAACCTTCTTGGAACAAGGGGAGAGTTTTGAAACACTAGATCTCTTCCAATGTTTTTACACACTGACTAAGCCTCCTACCAGGTTTGCAGTCAGGAAAAATGTCTTTTCCACAGGTAACAGAGTGATCATTTCATGTACTTTTTTCCATCCCTTTGTAGGACAGGTCACATTTGACATGATCCAGGTAATCATGCACATTCCCTGACACAAATTGGCTTGAAATATTATATGCTCATCCCCACGCTCTGGTTTCCTGTCACATATCCTATTTTTCAGTGTCAATTTCTCTATCATGTTGCTGTCTAGTTTTTGTAAAATAATCTTAGCAAATGATGTGGCAGCTTGTGGTTTTCTGTGGATGAGGTGGAATGTGCCATGGCTGGTGAAGCCCTTCTGCTGTCCGAGGGTGCCAATTTGCCAGGGAGGAGCCATCTGCACTATGCCCTGACAGTGGACTTTGGAAGCCAAGCTGTTCTTTACAGCTGTATATCCATCTGTTGAATAAATACTTATATAGCACAGCAAACAAATATCTATAGGCCTATAGGTTGTTTTTAAAGACTGATAAGTCACACCAGTTTCAAACTTCAAAACACATCAACTGGATTTGATATTCATTAAGAAAACACATTGCCACGTGCCTAGTTCTAAGTCATTTTCAGCCATGATTTGTACATGCAAGAAGAATTAGTACATAACGCTTATGTCCTGAGCTAAATGTAACTTAATTCCACAGAGGTAGTTCCATACAGTGATCATTGATGGCTATTTTATAGAAGAGCCTGATTTTTATTGAATTTGAATTCATGTGTGTGTCAAACAAATTCCATATAGAATAAATAACTACTATGCAGTTTAATGGATAAAGTATAGCAATTTCAAGCCTTCTTAGGTATTTTTCATTTAGCATTGTTTATTTTCTAAATAGCAGATGGGTTTCTTCATTTTGACATTTGATTTCCTTTGTTGCCCATATTTAGTAAAAGTACAAAGAAATTCCATTTAATCAAAGAATAAACTGTATTCCTATTCCAAGTAATTGTCAAAGCATTAAAAAACCCCATGAAATTTCCATGATGAGGAGTTTACACTATAAAATTTTCTTCTCTTGAAATAATTTTAGAAATCAGTTTCAGACCAGAAGGTTTCTGTTTGCATTAATGGGAAAAGCAGGGAATTGTTCATAAGAACATCCTATACGGCTACTAAAGAAAAAAATTAGTTATTTATTTTAAAGCTTATGCTTTTATACCTCAAAGTTGCACTGTGAAGCTAAACCTCAAAAATATTTCTATCTTTCCTTCTCCAGAGGTGTAACATAATCTCATTTCTTTGCTATCTCCTCTTCAAAAGCTGCAAAAGTATTGGGATTAAAAAGGAAAAATCATCGCCTAAGCCTGACTAAATCCAGGGTTTCCTGAAAGCAAAATAGTATTTCCAAATATAATACAATATTTCTCTGCAAGAAATATTTTATACATATATGTAAGAAGCATTAGGGTGAAAAGAAAGAAGATATTATTGCCAACTTGGAACAAGGCACAAAAGGCTGACTCATGAAAAATGGTTCTCTGGGAACTCTTGAAATCTAGTTTAAAAACTCCAGCATCAGACTTCTCTTCATTGTCATTCACATCCTCCAAAGAGACTTCATAAAGATGGGGAGCCTTTTCTAATATCACCAAAGACAATCACAAAGAAAACAGCCTCTGAGGAAGACAGATTGTGCTTCTGAAAGCAATAACTTCAATTTGTGTAATAGAAAAAGCAGTACTAGACATGTAGAAATTAATTTGACAAATGTTAATAATGCATTCATGGAAGCCTGGATTTGGTTGGAAGAATAAATGAGTAGAGAATCAACTTAAATCTTTCAAATGGAGTCTTTTCCACAAGCATTACATGTCTGCCTCATTTCATGTTGAGCATCAGTAATACAATTTTCACTGTTCAAAGTCTGTGTATGATTCTTTGCTTTTCTCAGCAACCCAGAAAACAGAATGGATATGATGATGACAAGTTTTATCTTTACAGACATAGAATTAACAAGTCGTTTAGACTGGAATTAAAAACACCTGGTGATTAAAAATAATCTCTTTTTTTCTAATGAAAGAAGAGCTGGCACACAATATCTCATCTACAATTAGTGGTGAAATATTGTCATTTTCAAGTGCAAGAAAATTATTTCCGTCTGATTTTGTATGTTGAACACACAAAAAAATAAATACTTCCAAATATTATCAAAAAATGATCACATTTCCCAGTCAACTTTTTCAAAAAATCTATCACTTATTTCCCCTTCTAAATGCACCTAGCTTGATATATTTTATTCCCAAATGTCAGAATGCAAATACACTTTAACTCCCAAAGTGACAGACTTTCTGGTTCACATTTGCTTCTGGCTACAAGCAGTGGACATAAAGGAAAGAGGGGGAATAATCAGGTTTCACTTGCACCGCTCTGGCTCTTCATCTGAAAATAGCAACATGAGTGCACAGAAAAAAATAATGACCAGGTGAAATCAGGGTGTTTTAGAACCAGGTAAATATTGAATCAAATGATGAATGAAACTGCTTGCTTTGTTGATTCCCTAGCTAGTTATAAAAGGACAGAAAACATGAGAAGTACCATCAGTACATAGCAGAACTTGCACCTTGAGCTAGTAAAAATCTACCCCAGAATATCTGGGAGCTATGTTGCGGGTTTAGAGGTTTGGGGAATTGAAAACTAGGTAGAAACACTAGCTGCAGCAGCCCTCTGGCCAAACGCCAGCACATTCACTAAAATTACCTGATTTTTGTTGTAAGGACCAATAGTAGGCAAGGCAGGTTTATACTTTAAAGAATATAAAAAGAAATTTATTAACAGACTTAAGTAATAATAATGATAATTAGGAATCAGAACAAGACTTTTTTAGAACACTCTTCCCCCCTCTCCCCCCCCC
>VZTZ01012372.1:25540-97926 GCA_013400955.1 Drymodes brunneopygia
CCCCCTCTGCACCAGCGTGGTGCAAGGGGGGAGAGGAAAGGCACGTCTTGCCAGTCCACCGGAAGCTGAAAAGAGAGCTTCTCCGGGTTTTTATGAGTTTTTTGGAGGCGGAAGCTGTAGTAACTGCTTTGGAATACCTCATTTCCGACTCCGCCTCCTTTTTTATGCCGGGAAGTTTCGATATAAGTTATACTACCACAAGCTACAATAGCTGAGGAGATATGGCTGAATGCATGATGGATTTGAAAAAGTATGAGGGCTTGTGTCTGTGGAAATCCTTGTGGGTGTGTGATTTATCGTTGGATTATGACAGACTAAGACATGTGGACAAAAGATACTCTGAAGGTGAATAACTGAGTGAGAAGATTAGGTCCTGTTCCCACAGTGTATACTCACATGATTATCAAGGGATATTGAAGATGTTTCCTGTGGAGGTGTTTTCTAATCATGGCAGCTCGTGAGGGGATTAAATATAGCAGCAAAGAATTGATCTCTGTAGTCCCTTAAACTGTTGTTTCTCTGGATAGATTACTGGTTTCTAGACTCCAACCTTCTTCAAGAAAGAAGATCCTGACTGAGCTGAGGAGGTGCAAGGAGTAGACAAAAGCCTCTACAAAAGTCTGAAAAAATATTGGCAAATAACAAGCACATTAAATACCCTTGAAAAGATGTAGAAAATTGAAGTTTTATTTAATGTGACTATTTTTTCATTCAAATGCCTGAAGTTCTGTAGCTCACATATTGTACTTTTAATTTGTTTTGCAACTCTTCCTTTACCTACAATCATCAGCTTCATAGAATAAGTTCAAACCATGAAGAGGAAGCATATTGAAGGAAAAGAACAAATATGAAGGACTTCTGAGAAGGAACATCAAAGCTCTTGAACTATACAAAAAGTCTGGGTTTCAGTGCCTGCACAAAAAACCAAATTACATTCCTTCCTACCTGCCTGATTTGGACAGAAGGCTTTTTTGTTTATTGAATTCAAGGAAAATTCTGTACAAGAAGAAGCCCAAATATGGAATACTTAAGAAGAATGGCAGTCCGGTGATCCTGCAATTTAGAATCCAATAAGATGTCAGAACTATACTTACAAACATGAAGTATTAGTAAATATTTGATTAATGATCTGAAGAAGTGAAATGAATAGTAGTTAGAAAAGTGGTACAAAAAATTCAAAGAAGTCACAAATGTTCTTGTGAAAATAACCACCACAACATCATTATGGTTTTGGGTTTTTTTCAGAGAATTGGAGTGGCAGTAGTACTATAATTACATGAGGCAAGTGTATAAACCCTGTTCATAAAGACCTTGGAAATTTCTGTTAATTTAAATACCTTAAACAGAGAAAGTATATCTCATCGAAATACCAAACCAAATATATCTATGAAACTCTCAATAACTGCAATAGACTTTAGAACAGGCCCCTGTGAGACATATCTATTGTGAAATCATCAGTGAATTACAGAAAATTCTGAGGCTCCTTTAATGAAAAGAAAGATCTTTCTTCTCACAGAAAGTCCTTAATTTCTAAAATGCCTACAGCGACTGAGAACTTTCATCAGAAAAGTGTGAAGAAAACAGATCTTTACATATGTCCTTTACATACGGTATAATTTTCAGATTAGAATATTTTAAACTAAAATGAGAACAAATTCCATTTCCAACCATGGGACCTACATCGGTATCAAGTCAAAATCAATATGTGTATTTAAGGCAATGCTCAACAATGTATTTTTTTCTTTGCGGCCTACTTCTGTCTGTTTAGAAAGACAGGAAGGATTGTATAGGGTGACAAATAACTGCTCTGTTTTCTCACTCTGCTGAGGCTCTTCCAGAGGTGAAATTTAGGTCATGTAGAAGAGACACTCACTGTGCTGAGTGTCAGCAGCCTTTCCTTGTACCCATTACACTGGTTAGTACACAATGTCAGCATTTACTGCTGGGTAATTGCAGCTCCCATGGAAGAGGAGACAACCCTGTAATCAGAGACTATGATTCTGTGATACTTTGGGGTTATGTAGTGTTTGAGAGGGCATATGATAGCTGAGTATGTGTGACTATGATGACCATGTGATATGGGGAAAAGTACCAGTTGTGCCTGTTTCCAATTTATTTTATCAAAGGTTTTGTTATATTCACAAATTTGTTTAGATTTATCTCAAAATATTTTGCAGTTTATTTGCTTGTTTGTTCCTGTGTTTTCTATGAAAATTAAAACAAAGGCTGAAGATCTGGTTTAGAATCACCAAATTCAGCCTTTGATGGTTCAGTGTTTAGAAAGAAGAAAGCATTTTTTCATAAAGAAATGTGCACATCTAGTGAGAGTGACAATTGCATGCTGTTTTTAAAGGGATATATATTCTGTGAAAACACGTATCACAGACAGGCAACTTTGTAGTCCATCTCATGTTATTTGGCATGAAAGCTCCCTGAGAATTTTCCTTCTGAATTGTGATGCTTCTTACAATGAAGTAATGTTTTTAGGTGATCTGGTAATACAGTATATGTTGCAAAGCAGGTATTAATGCCTCTAGAATGCAGTGGCTAACTTGTTTCATATGGAAAGAAAAGAAAGGCAACCTTCATCTCCCAGCATAGCCTATTACAGATTTCAACTTGGAAACAAAAATAGTTGACATGCTTTACAGATCTAGATTGGAAGAAGAGATTAAATATACCACACCTATATAACTAAAAACACTAAGCAAAAGCAAACATTTTGTCTCCTTCATTTCACCATATGTGCTATTGGAGAACAGATGCTTTTCTAAGTATAGCAGACATTAAACTGAATTCTGGTTTACTAGGCAGACCTTTCTTTGAATATATTTCTGAAGATAATTTTCTTGTTTTGGCATAATTTTTAATTTCCTCTAGAGTAATCAGCTGATGATGACACTTCTGTTTGTAGCAAAGCCTAAACTTATTCTTGAGCTCTACAGTTATTCAGGTGATATTAGAATAAGCCTCATGTTTGTTTTTCAGTTGGTGTATATATATCTTTTACAACTCTATGTATATACAGAATGATAGTCTCTTTAGGGTAAGGATTAGCAATCTTCCCATTTTACTGAATAATGCAGAAATCAGCCATGTGGGAATAGCTGTAAATTGTTTTTCAGGCATATTTTAAAATAATTGTCACATCCTCATGCATTACAGCTACAATTAAATATTAAATGCAACTTTTTTAATGGCACATTGAAACTGCTATGAACAATGTCATTAATTTTATTTAGAGGAAAAACCACATTTGTAAGAAAAGCATATCTTTTACCACAGTCTTTTGGATGCTAAACCTGCTTCTTGGTGTATATTAACACAGATTTTACCTTTACATTTGGGGAAGTAGCCGGTTCTCATTCTTCTGCCTACTGTGAAGGGCATAAATAATACCATCTATTCCAGTGCAGATGCTTCTAATATGTGGCACAAGAAAGATAAGGAGCAGGAGAGGAGTCCATATGTTGTCTCTTACTTTCTTTTAAGACATTTTACTGACTTTCAGAACAAACGTGGTAAGGAATAGTGCAGTCCAATACATTATGGCAGGATAGCAGACATTGATCTGCTAGGTATGTGTGCCACTTTTTTCATTTCCGCAGTGAGTTGTGTGCATTCCTTTCTATAAATCTCTCAAAGGCTAGTTGCTTTTTACTTGGAAATGGTTGCAGTCCTCAATCGTTTTGCAGAAATGAAAGTTTCTGGTAGAATATCTTCTACTACAGCTACAATTACAAGAATGTAATATAAGTTGTTCATCAGAGACAAAAAACCCTAACTAACCATCAACAGAAAATATCACTTACTATGCTTACTGTCAAGAACATAACAGGAAACCAGAAATAAAGAAACAAGAGAAAGTTAAACGCAAAAGTAGCAAAAATTTCACCATTGACCAAAATTTTAAAGACTGATATATGGTCGAGAATAATATTTATATGACTGATCTAGGCAAAACCACATAACTTTAAATCTTGTTACAGGTGAATGTCCTGTTCCTAATAATCTCCTCTGCTTGCTAGTTCTTGGAGATTTTAGACACTAAGCCTTTTCTTAATGAAAATAGATGCATCAAGTTTAGTGAGATGGAGCCAGAGGAAAAAAACCATGTGAACTATGAGATTAGCTGGTAAAGCAGAGTAGTTATGGAAAAGAAATATCCAAAGAAGAAACAATGATTGGCATCAGATATCCCATTCTACTCCCAATAAGGTCTTTTGATCAACAGCCTTTGCCCGTGTAGTCTGTATAAAAGATGTGAGGCCTGAGCTTCTGGTCCCTAGGTCAAAATAGCAGGGCTGCTCTCATAGAAACATCTTTGCATTAATTCTTTTACAGTTGCAAATTTTCAGACATGGTATCACAAGTAACAAGAAATACGTCCTGTAAACTTCCTTTATTTACTTCTTCAATTATTGAGTAATTAATTTCAAATAGAGAATGATCATGTTTTGAGAGTTGTAAGGACACAAAAGAGTGACACTAATTATCTGGATCACTATCTAACATCCTGTAAGGTTTTTAGCAGATTTCAATGTTCTTGATACAGAAAGATATAACTACAAACTCATCTTTTGAGAGGGAAGATATTGGTTTGGTATTTGACCACAAGCTAAACTCCATCTTTGAAAACATGCAGACGATTTCTGAGTTAATTCTAAGATTTCTACTGCTCAGCCAGCCTCTGCATATTAGTAATAGCTGGAAGACCAAAATATGATGTGTAATTCTTTTTGTCACTGTAGTTTTAGATATTTTAAGTAATCTATTATTCAAATGAGGCCTGTGCTGCTCTTTTGTTTCGAAGAGGGGGGGCTGTAGTATGGAAGGATGGTGTTTTGGAAAGGGTTTTTCCCTTTCCCTAGGTTCCAGTGTTTGCCTGCATACTGATGTACACCATTAAGAAATGCCTTGCTTTAATCCCATAATGATAGCCCCCACAAGTTTTCCCCCTTGCTGGTGTAACGAGGATGAGCCTTGCAATGAATCACAAGAGTTATAGAAGTGATCTCATCCTTAACTCCAGGGTGAGTGCAGCTTCCTGCAGCCTTTGTGAATACTTCAGAACAGATGTTTTTAAACATTGACCTAAGAGGGTATTGGGAGTACCTGTTCGTAATATCTCATAGCTCACTTGGTTAGAACAGGGTGCAAACAACACCAAGGTTGTGGGCTTAATCCCTGTACAGGCCATTCACTTAAGAGTTGGACTCAGTGATCCTTGTGGGTGCCTTCTAACTCAGAATATTATGAGATTCTGTGGTTCTGTAAACTTTTACTTTCATAGTACTTCCTGTGTATTATGTTTACTTTTCTGTTAAATCTCATGAAGTAATGAATCTGAAGCACATGGAGTAGCAAACACATAAAAATTACTGTTCTGATTTGTATTGAGCAAACCATTGATGTGCCATAAACCCCAAATATTTAAGATTACTTCCACTATTTTGATTCATATGCAATCTAATTTATTAAAGCTGAAAGGAAAAAAGAGAGGAAATTAAAAATGTATTGTCCTCTCCCAAGCCTGAATTTCAGGTTCAAATTAATATTTAGTTCTTATAAATCAACAATATAATGCCAATGCAAAGTACATCTCAGTCCTTGATCTAAAGAATAAAATTTATCACAAAACATTTCTAAAGAAATATGGACTTTCCATCAGTAAGAAAATATTCAGGTAATTCAGAAATATTTTAGAATGCTCTCTTTTATTTTGTCCCTGAACAGTAAGCACTAGCCTTTTTGGAAAGTAATATCAAAACCTATGTAGCAAGGAATTGTGGCCTCCTACTTTACTAAGTAAGTTACTAGCAGTCAAATAAACAAACTTTAGTTCCAGTTCAGAGAGCAAGATTGGATGGACTACTTTCAGTTAGATAACAAATATTCGTCCTTATTACAGATTACTTCTGTGGTTAAATTGCACTAAATAGGTATTTGAAATTTGGAAGATACTAATGGCCCTGCCTCAACATCCCCTGTATACATCTAATATAACCTTTTTTTCTACAGGAAAGTTGAAGTGAATCTCAAGTAGAAGACCTGGGATCTGTCCACTTTTTCTGTGTAGACTACCCTTATTTTTTTTTTTTTTTGAAATGTCATTCAGCCACTGGGTTTTTTGCCTGTGAAGGTCTTCCTATCTGTGTGTATACATGATGCATGAGATGTGCAGAAACAAGCTCTGTCAGTTTGTTTTCCAAGAAGATCTTTGGTTTGTCATTGATTACAGAGGAATATTTAATTTTCAGGAGAAATATCCAATTTTTCTTCTTCAGTGTTCATACAACACAGAAATTTTTTTGACTCAAAATAAATTTAAGATTTTCTGGAACACAAATTGAAAATTGTTTTTGGGAATATCATGAGCCAATGCTCCATACAAAACAGCGATTACTTCTAGGGTGTACTACATGCAGAAAAATAGGCTACAAGGAACAGTAATCCAAGAGCCAGAGACTATTGCAGTGAATAAAATGAAAGCAGATAGTGAAGACTATCAGATAGCAGAATACTTCAGAAACAGTACCATGCTTGTATATACCTTATTAACTTGTTTAATGAGTATTAGCACTGAACAGTACTAGATTTTTCAGTTTGCTTCAGGATTTTTTATTGTGAAAAATAGAATTTTTTCCTTGACAGTGGTCAAGTCAATTTTGAACATTTTTAAAATAAAAGAAATAGACTAGATCATTTATTTTAAAAGTTTGTTCTAAAATTCTTCTTGTGGGTCTCTAAACCTCTACTATCTCAAACTGATTTGATGATACAATACAGTCTCCATCTTCTTTTCTTTTCCTCTCCACTGCCTCTTCAATTATTTTTGTTCCACAGAGACTTATATTAGCAGCAGTACTTTTTCACCTGGAAATTATGAAATTTATCGCTTCCTGCTAACATTCCCTCCCTTTCACAACTTGCAAATACATTTGCTTTCATTTACAGTGAAATATAGTTAAACTGAACGATTTTCCTCAGCATTAAAGTTTATTACTTCTATTTTGGAGAAGACCCTGTACTACAGAGCCCTTGCTGATTTTTTCCATTTCAGTTTTTTTTGTTTTCATCTTCTGCACAGGAAAAAAAACCTCATATAACAATACCATTCTTAAAATATTATTACTCATCTATTTGCAGATTAGCATCTGCTGAATGGTTTATTAATCAGGAATAGACTATGTTGTGTTTATTCAAAAAGGAAAGCAATCTTTCTTGACATTAACCAAATAAAATTTTGATTTTGCAGAGTAGTTTTTTCTCTAGTTGTACCAAAATAACAGCAAGAAATCTACAAGATAATTCTGACTATATTATCGTGGCAATTCTAATGGAATTTCTAATGGAAAATATAGTCTATATCTTAAATTCACTACCTAAGCATGAATGTTCTCAGGCAGTTTTGCAGGAAAGCTGTTACCAAAATTGTAGTATTATCTCTATTATTCTCCCATGTACACTATTTGAATAAAAGCAATTCTTTAGTAAAAAGAATTAATTTCTTAATCTTATTGTTTTAATGTTCCCAGATTTGCTTTTTTTAGCTGCTCAATAAAACTGCTCAGTAGGAAATCATAGTTTATATGAGTCAAAGATTTCTGTCTTACTAGCATTAAACAGAGGGAAAAAAAAGATTACAGCATCAAACCCAGAATAATGTTTACAAACACAATAGTGCAGAGCTGAGACATAGGGAAAAAAAGGTTTTTTACAAAGGGACATTTTTCTGGGCATATATATATGTAGAAACACAGATACGATCTTCCAATATGTTTTCAGGGTTATTGTACTACTTCCCTGCACTTGAATACAAAGAAACCTAATGTGCAAATTTCTAATTATGCTGAAACCTTATTTTTACTGCATAGATAAAAAAAAGCCCCAGATGATGGAGTGAATGTCAAAAGCAGTAACTACATACCTTGGAAGAATCATGCCTTCTTTAGACTAACACAGACTTCAAGGAAATGAACAAAATTTTATTCCTTCTGAGATATTCTTAGGTTTTTACAATGTTTTTTCTGTTTCTGCACAAAACATTGCATTTAGGATGCATCATTTGAATTTGAGTAGTTTTGTTGGATTATTTGTCATGAATTCATACATCTGTTCCGTGGACAGAGTCTGCTTGTTCCATTTATTCTGAATGAAAGCACATTTCTTAATAACCAAACTTCAGCTCATAACTCTGGAACTGAGATTATCTAGTAACTTTACACTGACTTAAAATACTTTGTTTTAATGTAACCAAAAAAATTTCATAACAGATGTTGTACTTACTAATGAAAACCATAGTACTAACCCTTGTAAAAACATTCTAAAATGTAGTTACTTTTTTTCTTGTTTTAGAAAACACTGCTAATTTGAGATGTCAATAAAAATGTCAATAATTTTATTATATATAATTGCATAGGAAAATATACTGGAATCTGCTAACATAACAGCTCACTTAAATGCCATACCTGGCATCAGGATATTTACAATGCATGATGTTGTAATGTTGTAAGGTCATCCATCCATTCACTGAAGAGACTTTCAAAGACCATCTTGTCCAACTCCCCTGCCATGGCCAGGGGCATCTTGTACCAAATCAGGTTGCTTAAAAACCCATCTAACCTCACACTGACTACTTCCAGTTATGGGGCATCCACAGCTTCTCTTGAAAATCTGTGTAAGACAATATAAAAATTACCATATCAAAAGCCAAATCACAGTGAGCCATATTCCAAGGGGCACTGCATTAAGCTTTAGAAATAAATATACTGTGCAGTCATTTAACCTCATCCTTTTGTATGAGTTATGAACTAAAAGTTTGCTTAGAAATTTTGCCAGTTTTTCTGCCAACACATTTTTCAGCTCATGAAAGTGTCCTCAACAAAAGCACGGTGGGAAATAAAGAAACAGGATTAGCATGAGTGTTGTATCTGCCTCCATCTGTTTTATTTCACATTCTTGGGTGAAGATATTAAACTCTTTCTTAATATTTAAATATGGACTATATGGAGATAGGGTTAATAGTGGCATAAAATGTGACTACATTTTATGACTTAGATCATACCTAGAAGGCAACAATAAATCTTAACCTGAACTAAATCTCTGATGACAGAACATACAACAGCTTTAACTTAGAAAAGTTTGTGCAGAGATGGAGTATCCTGAAAAGCAAGGTGGTGTGAAGCCTCAGCACTTTTCCCTGACAGTTCCTGTGAGTTGAGTTTCCAGGTAGGAAGTTAGTACTATCTAGTCTGGTAACTGAAAGATGTAATTCATAGCTATGCCAGCTTCAAATATCTCTAACCTACTGCCTCGAGTGAAACTACTGGGTTTGTCTCCAGTTTTCATGATAATTAGATCCCAGGCAGTGTTTCTCCTGAGAACAACTCCCTCACAAAATACCCTTTTTGCCTGTTCCCTCCAAGTCAACTCATCTGCGCACTACCTGCCTGATTAAGAACAAGAAAATGGATCAGATTCTGAACTTTGAAACTCTTCATCTTATTTATGGTACAGTTCTTGGCCTTTTAACTAGTCTTAGACTGCTAGTTGCATAGGATAGCCACACGAAAAGATATTTGGGCTTAGCTAACCATTTATTTCTGCACTGATATATTGCATAGTCATTCCAGTTCACACGTTTAAATTGAAATCTGTATTAGTGAAGTTCTAGGTTAAAAAAAGTTATTTTTTTCTTGCAATAGCCCTTTTTGATGTATCTGAATGATCTCTTCTAACATTCAGAATTAGCACTGTGCCTTTGCTGTTATTCATATTTAGTATCTTTGCTGTATTATCTTCTATAATTTAATAACTTTTATCGCTAATATCAATATCAGCTGTTTTCAGGGTTAAAAATGCAACATGTTTTGTCATATTTCATACATCCAGAATACTAAGGCATACATTATTCCATTCCATTAATTTTTTTTAAGTTCATGATTTGGATCACCGCTATTGGTGTTTAGTAATCTCAGTGCTTATTTTCTTACAAATCTTCATTTAGAATTTGAGTCAGCTTAACTTTAATCTTTTATGTCTGTTATATTACCTGTATCACATAGAGATTTTTATATCAGTACCATAACAAGACTTCTTCACATATGTATTCTATAGTCACTTTTACTACTATAAGAAATAATAAGTTCCTCAACTAACAATTGTAAATGTTGGTCAATTTTTAGGAAACAAAGAGCTATTTCTTACCTTGTGAAATTTTAATTCAATTTTGTTAGAAAAAATTTTGTAGATGTTATCAATTGGCTCCAGTAGAATAAAAGAGACTTTTCCGTGTTTCACACATTTTTTTCAAAAGTTAATTCCTTAATATCATGCAAGAAGGGGAAAAATGAGAGCTCATAAATTGTTATGGGATGGGGAGCTGCTCTTCAGCCATTATCAAACACTTTCCCCATACTTCCGAGTGCCTTAACTTTCTTTTTGGAATGGTTTTCCTTCACTGTAAGTAAAATATAAACAATAAGCTTATCTCAAAAATATGTGGTTAATTAACTGATTTGCTCAATTATGTTTTTCTAGTGTTACCCTTTTGCTTTATCCTTTTTATTCACTCTTCAGGAAGGATGTCAGTTCAGCTCTAAAGTGTCCTTTGCCTGCTTATTCATTTTATGATACCATTCCTCAATTCCATCATTCTCACCAAAATCTAGTACCTCAACATCTAGCTGACACTATTTCTTCACTCCTTCCTCCTATTATAGTTTTCATCGGTTTTTTTCCCCTGTATATATTTTTCTGAGCCATCTGTTTTCTCCTTTTCTGGGCCTCTGGTGTACTAGTCCTACAGATTACAGATGGCTAATCTTGTCTGCTGTCACTATTTTTAAGAGTAAAATACTCTTAAAAATACCTGCCTTAGTGGGGGTACATTGATCTGATGAGATTTGAAAAGGAGCTGGTAGAGTGACTGTTTAGGAGGTACTGAGAGGACACAGCAGTAGTCCTGAGCCTTGTGCCCGTTCTCACATGGGAGAAGGGATTTTTTTGACTCTCCACTCTCCTCTCCTCCTAAGTAATGCAGCAGCTGCCAGAATGCTCTGTGCTTCTTTTTGTCTGAAGCTTCAACAACCTCCATGCCTGTTATATTATCACAGAAGCGCTATTTATCCTCAAGGACAAGGAATTATTCTCTTTAGGAGATACACAAGCTGCATGGATCTTTTCTTATCCTACCATCTCTGCTGGTCTCAAGTAAAATACTAAATTTAGGGCTTCATCTATTGGATAGCACATTCCATTGAAGGTCGCAGTTCCACAACTTTATTTTTTTGGGGAGCAGTATAAAAGACCAGGATCATCTATGCCCTAAATATAAAGTGACATAGGATGCCATGAGGGACATATGCTCCAGCAATTCTTGCAGGATGTGGTTTGTGTTATGCTAAATGAGAACCACTCACACACGTAGATTGCAGGTGCTGTCAATAACTTCATTAAATTATTCTAACATTTCAAACACATTTTACAGGAGATGTTTTTCTACATCCAGGGTAGTGTATTCTAACTCTCTGTAACATATTATCTATAATCAACCTGTCACATTATTTAGCTGTGATACACTATTCTCCAAACATAAACAGAAAAAACCCCAACAACAAGGCTCAAACAGCACTTTATTATTTACCCATGGATTGCTTCAAATTAGGAAGAAAATTTTTTTAAAATCACAGTAGTTTCTTCAGATTCCCATATAACTGTCTGTACTTGATATTAGTGTTTATGCTCAAATATTAATACAAAACGCTAAATTTTGATGATTATACAGCAATTAGACCATTGCTACTCTGACAGTTTGTGGTTTTTCAGTCAAGATCTGCCCAAATACAATGGTGTTGAATGTTAAAAATATTCATCTAAATCATTATTAATAAATACTTATGGAATTATACTCTTTAGAGTTTCTTTTATTTCACTGCTGAAATGAAAGCCAATACAACTTGAACTGACGTAGTTCACTCTTTCAAATTCAAAGTAATTTTATTTTTGATAAATAAATATAATTTTCAATTGATTATAAAAGACATTAAGTAAAGACCCATCCAGATTTGCTGAAAATTAGTTCTCATCTTGGTCACTCTTAGAAAGAAAATTAGGAAACAAAGTTTTATTAAAGTATTTTCACTGATAATTAATAACTATATTTCAAGATGTAAACATACTGAAAAAATACTGCCGTTTTTAAAGTCTGTTTAATTCCACAAATTCAAATAGAAAAGTTATATACAGTTACAGAAAAGTTATATATAGTTATATGGTTTTTTTAGACAATCTCTTTCAAATTACCTCTTTCTCCTGCATTTATAGAAGAAAAATTATCTAGTGAATAGTTTACTTGAAAGGAAAGAGATTAACAGGTTCTCATCTAAAATGGAAGTACTGGAAGTGGTGATGAAGGAATTTCACATTTTAAATATAAGTTAACCTGCAATTCACAAAAAAAAAAAAAATCCCAAACTGCCTATTCCATGAAGAAGAAAGTAACAATACCTATTCCTGAGAATAATCTGCCAAGGTGCTTATAAATTCTGCCAACTTTAGGTAGGAATGAGAAGATAATTTTCAGAACCTGACAGTTATTACTGGACTTGTTAGCAATGTAATGTGCCTGTAGGTTAAGGTGCTGGCAGACATTCCTCAGTAACTAGGCTATAAAACGGTAGAAAAGTGATGCTTTATTTTAAAAAAGTGTAAATAAGAGTTTTCCATCACTGACTTTGGGAAGACTTTCATTATTCAGATGTTATTAGCTACACTGCCTTGACACACTGCAGTACTTCTAACTATTAGAGAGGTTAATGTGATGCTTTTACTGAGTTTGCTGCTGGCAGATGAGCATTTCTTTAAAGCACTCTGAACATACCCAAAAACGATAGAGATTATGCAAGCTGGTTAGAATAAGAAGCAGATTCTGTACATTTTTTTTTTACAAGCAGCCCTTCCAACCTGTATATGCACCAACTTGTGTATGCACAAAAGTTTTCAAATTTCCTGGGTTTGTACGTTTCTACTTCCTTTGGGAGTTGAGGTTTTTGAATCTTTTTTTCAGTGAAGAATAAGCCTTTATGTGTATAAATATTAGAATTTACATTTTAAAAAAACTCTCATTAATTTCAAAGTTTCAAATATCTTTCACATTAGCATCCCCAAGCTTAAGCACACTTTAGCATCTACATATGTCATGGTGAGTTTAATGTATTTTTTTGCCATGTACCTTTGTTATTCATGTACCCTGTTTTAATGTGCAGATTTTGTAATGCTAACATATTTTCTGACTTCATATAACAAGATTTGGAAAAAAAAATTTTGCAGATAGGTTTCTGCATTTTCACAAAAAATTTTCTTTTGTTTATGTAAAGTATCATGATGGTCCTATTGGGAAAGAGTGAAAACCGACATACTCTCACATGGAACCTGTGGGAACTGCACTATTTCTGAAGTAGGAAGTGGGTTGAGAGGAAAGCATCCTATAATACTTGAAAAAATAACTGGAGATACAAGAAAATGAAAGAAAGATTTGTAAGGAGAGGCACCTCCTAGGAGCAAAAATAAACTTTTTTCTTCTTTTTTCTTTAAGGTGTTGTTCTCAGTCACCTTGATTCCTCTTTCTCTTCTTTCCTTTCTCCCATCTCTTCCTGCCTCCCTCCACTTCCTCTCCAAAGCAACAGGCAATTGGGCTTTATCAGGAGACAAACTTTAGCAAAGTCATTCTCATGACTCAATAGACTTTTGCATACTGGTGATGGTGACTGAGTCACAGAAAGTGTGTTCAACTCCAAAAGCTAGCAGAAACCAGAACTGATTTTCTTAGGACAGAACTGTGGGCTGTCTAGGTTTGGTGGAGGTTAGGAGTGCAACAAGAGTAAGTCTAATTCCAACTAAGTCACTGAAAAGAGAAAACATAATCACAAAGTAGAAAAATATTGCAAAAAAAAAATACAAGGTCAGAAGCTTTGGTTTCCCTGCAGTGACTGTTCATGTTTTTACTTCAGCAACCTCTTTTCCTGTTGAGAAAATTACTATGTATTCCAGAAATGTGCACACATTATCTAATACTGCAATATAAAAGACTTAGTTGGTAACTAGTGCACTATTTTCCTCCCAGTCTTCCCTTTCACTTCACACCAGGTTTTGTAGGTTCTATTAACAGCATGAAAAAGAAATAATTACTATAGTACTAACTATCCTGTTTTGCCTTGAAACTCCACAGCAGCTGAAAGTACAAAGCCCCCTTACAGAACAAAATCCAAAATGATTCTGGTCAATCAGCAGTTTCCCAGTTGCTCTCATTTTGTTTCTGTGGATTGTAAAGATATCAGCATGGAAGATAAAAATAATTTAGCAAATAACTATGTTGTGAGCAATTACACTAATATTACCTACTGAGCTTTAAATTAAGAATTTTCAGTAGTCAGTCTTCATTTTGCACTTCATCTGTTCAAAGTTTCTTGTTTTGAAGTTCATATGTGAAGATTTCCCAGTCCTAAAATATTAATTGCTCTGTATATAAAGTCACTTTGACACTGAAACACTTTGTTGGCCTTACTTCAAAACCTCTTGCCTGAGAACACACAAAACTGCCATGGTCTTTTTGCCCTGATACAGATTCTTTCACCCAGCATGCAAGAGAACAATCCACACAGAGAGTCAATGTATTTGGTTTATTTACAGTTCTGTGCAGAAAACATTTCTAGTCGCCAAATCCACAAAACTAGCATGGCAATTATCTGAATGTCACTATTTATATTTTAGCAAACAGAGGCATTAATGTTTGTTAGCTATAACTTAAATATTTCTCTCATTAATTAGTATTCTATCTTCTGTTGGTTAAATTATTCTCTCCCTTCTTATGATAATTAGTCCACATGCTCAGTTTCTTCTCAATTTGAGTTGATCGGTTTCTTTGATCATCCACTGCTGGAATTACCCTTTACCTAGTCTGATGTGTTGGCCTTGTTTGTTCCTCATATTCTGGCTTTTCTTTGGTTATTTTGCCAAGTGTCCTTGATTATTTGGCTCAGAATTCCAGTATGTCTCTGTTCATTTGATATATTTTCTCAAGTTTCCTTTTTTCTATTCTTTATAGACGCAGCTACTGAGGCTTATTAAAGCTGCAATTACTGAGATATGTTAAACATAATTTATCTATTTGGAAACTGCACATTAGTCTTATACAACTCACACAGTACAGCATTTTAAATTTTTGTATCAAAGTGTTCGTAAAAATAAGAAAAATAAGCACTTCTGGTATTTACAGAGAAGAGGAAAATAGGAAGAAAGAAGTCAATGTTAATTTTCAATTTTTAGAGTTCTGTAATTGCCACAATTTTTCTTCTCAACAGTACTGAGATTCATGCTCAACAAAAACTAGATGTTCAATTAAGCTTTAATTGACTCAGTTTTGCCTCTGAATATGATGAATGAACTCTTGGGGAATCATATGTGTTCTATAGAAACTTTTTGGTCATGGTATTGCAAAATTTCATTTTTAAAAAATGTTTGTAATTTACATCGTCTGGAAATCAGTGTACAGGTAATGTTTAATTTTTTTCATTGAAAGCATTTAAAAAATGGTGTCAACACTTTATAGATATCGATATTCTGTTGATATATATTGAAAGCATTTAAGACAGTATTTAAATAAGTTTATTTATTCACAACTTTCTTTATGGATCTTTTTTCCTTTCACTTTTGAATACAGCAGGGTCTTTCTTCAAATATGAATGTAACACACAATAATGGCAAACCAGAATGGGTGTTCTCTGACTATTCTCAAGTGTCTCCCAGTCCAGCTCTTAGCACTACACACACACGTTTGTTACAAGTGGAATTATTTTCTCATAGCCTAAAGACCCAGCTCATCTATCCTGATGCCCAGAAATTCCCATTCCCCTCTGCCAGCCAAGCTCATGCAATTTCATGGTTGCATTTTCTGAGTCAGGGCAAGTGAGTTGTAGTGTGCTGTTAGGTAGTTATCCTATTATCAAGAAAGGTTAAGGTGACCTTCTTTTTAGTTAACCAGGAGCATAAAAACTTGACTTTTGCTGCTGTGTTCTTACATCACTATGTCTGGTATGCTTGCTAATCAGTGAAATATTCAGTTACAATTTCCTAATAGAATTATCTATGTTACACATTTTATGCTATAAAATCCTAACGAAAGGATTAATATATTTTTTGTCCAAAGTGTGTCATGGAGTTAATCAACTTCTTACTCTGGTTAATATATTAAACTATCTTTATCTATCTCATATATTTTCTAACTATGGCATCATAATGTGATTAAGAAACTGTTGCTTGGGAATTTTCGTATTATGCTCATGAATACTACACTTCTGCAAGGTTATATTAAATAACTGCTTTACTACCAGCAATACGGTAACTGTGGCACACTCACACACTTTATTTCTTTCAGAAATAACTCTAGCCTAATTAGGCAGGAAAAAACTTAGCAAGGTAACAAGTAGCACTGAATTTACATGTAGACACCTGAAGAAACAGCAAAATAATGGTTCATTTCTATTTGAGAAGAGTTGACTCTGTCTACATTTAGAGCCCAGTCTTTTAGTTCCCTGAGTATTTCTTGGGATTCCTGAACCTGAGGATGCCCACCATGTCTATGGCTACTTATCAAGTTGAGAAGAGAAGATTGGTTTTGTACCTCTCCGTGTATATGAGGTGACAGCAAAAATCACTGGGCTCCACCATGTGTTTAACAGTATAAAAGCAGTTGTATACAGATATAGAGAATATCTCTCAAAAATAAGACAATTTTATTTTTATTATTTTTTGACATTTGTGGCATCATAGCAAAGATCAGTAGATAACTTTTTGCAATTAAAATCAGGGAGAAGAATAATTTCTATAGTTCTATTTTTAATTATTCTATCTATTCAGCAATTCAGTGTGCTGCTAAAAAAACATTCTTTTTCTTTATGTTTGAGAAAATATTAGTTTAAGTCTGAAAACATAACAGAAGAATAATTTTATCTCCCAGATTAATCTTTTGGCGTTCTGTCTTCTACATTCTACAGGAACTAAAACTATCTCAACAAGCAGGTAAATTAAATTATGTTTGGGGGTTTATATATCTTGTATGATACACTGTTTTGTTGTGGAGCAATTATTTCTGTTATCCTCTGTAACAGCTACAAGGTTTGTGTTCAAGTTGGTTTGCACACCATCCTGATAATTTTGTTTCTTTTATGCCCATCATCTATGGTTTAATCTCAAAGGCCTTATCCATGAAGATGAAGGAATATATTTCCTTTAAGAAATACTGTACCACATAAGCAGAAATAATCTGATTTCACCATCCTTTCGCTGTTAAAAGCTGTAATTTAAATACTGATGTGGACCACTGCTTTAACCGCTGTAACACAAAAGAGCTTCTTAATGCATACAATATTAGTTTGATTATCCATAGAAACACTGAAGAAAATCTGCATTTCCTTTTTGGCTGTTAATTTACTGGAAGCTTTTTTTGTGGCTGTAGAATGTTCAATTTAAATGTTTAAATATCACTATTTGCTGAAGGGAATTACTTTGAAGAATGATGCTGATCCCAACAAGAGCAGATGTCTATTTCTATGCTCCAAAAACCCCAAATAAAATTCACTTCCAGTAATGAATACTTCTAATCAGCTGCTTGCAAATCACAAAAGGACCAAGAATTTTTCACAAGAAAAAAGTCCCAATAACCTGTAAAGTCATGGTAAAAATTATAAGGTACTAACAAGTAAGGCTCTGAAAGACAAAGTTCTCTGTTTTATCCAGATGAATATTTTGGATAATTTTTTTTTACTCTTCTTGCGGATGAAGATGATTTGCTAATTAGCTACCAATTAATTGAAAAGTGTAATAAAACAAGTATATAAATTTCATCAATGGTTTAGTGACCCTGATTAAGACTGACATAGTATTTTCAATTCAAGGTTTTAACAGAAATTATTAAATTGCAGGTGAAAATCCAAGAAAATTATTCAACAAGTATTTTTAAATTATTTCTTTTTTCACTCCTGCAAAAATTTCTACTGGTTTTACTGCTTTGTCCCAACAATGTAAGCCAATTTTTAGATATTTCTATGATCCAGTGGACCGTGATATAGACATGAGAATTGCCCATCAACTATTTTCCACTTCCTGTACAAAGACTGTCCAGCAGTCAACACTGTCACTGTTGGACCCACTGTAAAAGGAGATGCTCAGTATTAACAAAAATTATTTCATTCATCTTAAACACTTTTATTCCTTTTTATTTATATGTTAATAGGCTTAATTCTGCATCTTTTCCTTACACTGATGTCAGGGCCCTGAGTCCATCCCCACTCCTGGAGGTTTGGTGCATGGCTTCAAGCATTATCATTACCCTTTATTTTCTGTAACTATAATTGGATGAAGTAAGTATAAACATATTGCTGCCAGGCTTTAAAAATACCAAGTCCGATTAATTAAAATATCTGTAATCTAATTCCTTTCTGTTGCTTATACAACAAAAATCATAACATTGCAATTTTAGTTCAGTTGTTACCAAAAAAAATTTTTTAAGTTTTTCCGTGCAATAACACAAAATGAAATCACTGCTCCTTTTTGCTTCTGTAGAGTGCAAACAGGAACCTTCCTCACCACAAATTAAAGTCTTGGCTTTAACTTAGTCAATTATTTTGGAAATACCTCTTAGAGCAAGAATCACATCTCACTTCCTCTGTGAGCCACAAAAGCAATTAACCTTGCAAAAAACTGTGCGCTTCTTCATCTGCTTGAAACATCAACCAAATTCTCTCCTTTGAAGTATCAGAGTTATTAAAAGTATTCCAGAATCTTCAAATAAGGAAGCCTCCAGTCTGCTATGTGGCATTCCTTGCTTTTTGCCTGAGGTTTATGCAATCTCCCTGAATGCCACTTGCATTCCAAGATGCAGAAAACACTTCAGGTATAATGTCCAAATTAACTCTTTCCTTCAGCATTGCTCACCCTCCGTTCATTATGTATTTTTGGTCATTTTGGAGCATAACCTCTCCTATGCTGCCCTAGAGACCTCTCCTCCCTCTTGCACAAACCCACAATCACATTTGTCAAATTTATGACAATAAAATGTCATATGATATGACAATAAATATGTCATAAAATTATCACCTTTGTCCATCTCCTGTTCTCATGCTACACCACCAAGTATTGTCAGGTCTTTGCAAAATAAACTGGTGGCTTGCCTCCTGTGATTCCAGTTGGCTTATAAAAATTAGATAAGTCTTGCAGCATGACTATAAAAGAAGGGTCAACAACCTCTTAGAAGGGTCTTGGTCTCAAAGCAAGACATCAGGGAACTACACTGGCAGAAACCTTGTCCCAACCACAGTCCTGCTCTTTTCTGTGACGTAGAGCACACATCAGTGTGCAGCTGATGAGGGAAATCTTATGTTTCCGAGGAAAATTAAGTGAAGACAGAAAGCCAGGTGGGATGGGAGATCAGTGTGACAGAAGGACAGGGAAAGATGCCCTGAGCTCGTGAGAGATGACAATGCCATATTTTTGTTAAATTACCTTTTTGAAGAAATAACATCTTCTTTCCAATTACTCTTCTTTGTGTCTTCTTCTCTGCCATTTTATTTTAAAAAAAGGTTGCAGGACAACCACCTCAAAACAAAAATAAAAATTGAATGGTGACATTTTTTGTTGCTTGTTCAAACTGATCCTTAATAAATAATTTATTTGAAAGTGACATTTAGTGCCCCTCAGGTAGAAGGACCTACCTGTTAAGAATCAGATTAAACCCTTTAAGAGAATAAGCATTCAGCAGTTTGAACAACAATTTGACCTATCTGCCTTCCCCAGTGGTGCTTCTCTTTTCCTGCACATACAGATCTGACTGACAAATTTTTTTTTTTAATGCTCTATCTTCTAGGCTGTAAGGCTTCCAGCAAATGCAAACACATGAAAATTAGAGATGCTGTCCCCTGCTTGTATTTTTTCTTTCTCTCTTTTTTATATAGGATTTGGTCCATCAAGCCCTCTTTCTTAAACAGTTTCATTTTGAAAAGATTTCAGTAAGTGAAATGCTTGCACCTGTTCCACAGTTATTTTTGTTATTTTTTCTCTTGTCAGTTTGTCCTATCTCTGCAGAAGGGTTTGCAGCCAATTCTGCAGAATATCATCCAGGTAATACCTAAATAATTTTTTCAATTTTTTTTTTTTTTAATAAGGAAGAGGATTGGCTGTAGTATGTATGTGTATCAAGAATTCTTGCAGTGGTAACTCTTTCTGTAACTGGGAAACAAAGCTAAAAGGAAGTACTGGAGCCATTTTTTTGGGGGAGAAAGCAGAAATTCACCAGAATAGAGTGGCAAGTGAAAAAATGTATGAAAGAAATGACTGTAAATCTCAACAGTCTTAAATATTCCAAATTATAATATTTCCATTAAGATGAATATAATTCCAGATGTAAGGATCTTTCTCTGTTCAGAGGTTGAGTGTTCCTTGGGTGAAAGTTGGAGTACCACCCTTATTGTACATACAGAAAACTCCTATCTTCCAAATAAAGCTTGGGAATGATGGTAAAGCTTTTCTATGAGGAGAATTTCGTTTCTTCTGGCATTTCTTTTTTTTTGTCCTTTGGCTCAGCCTAGTCCTGGGGTTAAATTTCAAAGAAAAATGAAAGCCTGACCTATAGTATGTGTGAGTCTGAAGAGAACTAGGCAGAAGAAACTACTGGCAGTTAAAATTCCTCTCTGGAGGACTTTTTTTTTCTTAACCAAGGGAAGGGCTGACTGGTCCAAGTGACTGCCTAAAATTAAGTTTGGGACAAACAAAAAATCTAGAATTTCAACTGGAATATGGCTGGATAAAGACTGCCAAGGTACGGATGAAAGGAAACATAGCACATACATGTAGTTAGGAATCCATTGGTAGTCTAATTTATCTTTTAACAGTTGAACAGTCTAAATTGTCTAGCTAATACCTCATTAATAGTGAAGCTAATTCTTGAAAATAATTTTCTAAAATCGATCTCTTTTCTCTGTCATCCATTCAGTGTCCTTCCGGCTCCAAATGCTGACAGTTACAATTCTCCTCAAGAAGACTCGGGAACAGGGAGGTAGTAACAGCTTTCCACCTATTCTTTTGCATTGCAGCAACCACAAATCATATTCAAGATGAAGGCTGTTGTCTTTCATTTTCCTTAGGAAAAGAAAACAACACACAGACAATCTCAATACGATCACTCTGACTGTTTCCCACTACACTATTCTAACTTGTCAAAATGTGGAGACATTTCAACATTTTGTTGGTTCCCTCTTATCCTTCCCATTAAGATTATCTCTGCAATTTCTACTGTATTGATCACTCAGTACACATAAGCACCATAAATACAAGTCTAGCATTAGATTTATTGCAGCAGAAAGAGAGAAATTCAACTTCACATTTGAAAAGGCTATTTCCAAGAGTAGCCTCATGCAAAATTATCATTCAGGAGAGCAGTAACTGGACACTCAGGTCTATGATCTTTCCTTGTATCCATATATTTCATCACTTCCCATGTTCACTGTAAGAAGCAGGATCTAAGAAATCATATGAGAAGAGAGTTTTCAGAAACATCATACCACTGTGTGCTGTATCCTTAGTCCTTTGCACAATCATCTTCCTTGAAAAACATACAAAATGAAGAATACTTCACTAATTCCATGTCTCAGGATACAAAATCACCTGGGGTACTCTTCCTCTGGGGTAATTTACTCAAATAATCATAGCGAATGTTTTGATGTGCATTCTGATAACACCCTAACAGTTTGCATTTTGTTTGTGTGGCAAAGTTTTGGTAGTGGGGTCCTGCAGGGATGTGTTATGGAAGAAGATGCCAGAGTTGCCCCCATGTAGAACACAAAGAGTTCTTGCCAGCTACAGGATGGACCTGCTTCTGGCCAAGGCAAGTCCATCAGCAGCAATGGTAGTGCCCCTACAATAAGGTGTTTAACAAGAGGTTAAAACCACTGAGTGCCAGCTGCTGAGAGAAAGGAGTGAGAACATGTGAGAGCAACAGCTCTGCAGACACCAAGGTCAGTGCAGAAGTGGGGTGGAGGAGGTACCCCAGGTGCTGGAGCTGAGATTCCTGTGCAGCCTAAGATAAGGACCATAGTGAGGCAGGCTGTGCCATTGCAGCACACCAAATTCCATGATGGATCAGATATCCACCAGAGCAGTTAGTTCCTTAAAGACTACATGCCATGGAAAGGACCCATGAAGAAAGCTCATGAAGAAATGTGTGCTATCAGAAGGATTCACTTTGGAGAAGCTAATGAGGGATGGTGTCTTGTGGGTGGAACCCCACACTGGAGCAGGGGAAGATCATGAGGAGGAAGGAATGGCAGACACCTACCATTATGAAATGACTACACTTTCCATTCCCCATCCCTCTGTGCCACTGGGTCAGGAGAGGAGGTAGAGAAATTGTGAGTGAAGTAGAGCTCAGGAAGAAGTGAGGGGTGGGAAGCCGGAGGGTTTAGATTAATTCTTATTTCTTATTATCCTACTCTGATTTTGATTGGCCATAAACTAAATTAAACTTTGCATCACCTCAGCCTTGAGAATGGCATTAATTTTCATTATGAAAGATGTATTAAGGCATTTAAATTCCTCATGCATTTTACATATGCTTTTGTATGCAAATCCAGCCTTTCCTAGATATTTCCGGAAAATAAATTTTAGCTTTTGAGAGCTGAAAACTGAATGATTTTTAGACCATTCTGTCAAGTAGAGTGTACATGGCCCTACATCCCTCGAATGACATCAAACTCTGCAGCACCAAAATGTACACCCCAATATCAAACAAGAAACCTTTGACTATCCATAAGAAATCAAAAGTAACAACTAGAGGATAGCTAAGGAGTACAGGTGAGTTCAAAGGCAATAGTGCTGTTTTGTCTGCCTGCAGCTACAAGGACTTTGAAAACACAATAGTGAAACTGCACATTTCTTATTTCATAAAGACAAGTGAATAACACTCTTTCTATAATGCTGTGGAAAGGCTTATTTTTTCAGTAGCATGTCTGATGATGAATGAGAAAAGCTGATTTCAGCTGCAACAGGATGTATATAGCAGCCTTCTTTTTTTTTTTACAATAAGAGAAGCTATAACTAGATACAATAAAAGTTCTCAGGATTAAAATTCAGCCATTTTTAGTTCAACTGTTCAGTTGGAAAACATAATAAATTACACAATCATTTTTATATGTAACTTGTTGGAGGGAACACAGGCAGAGACCAGTTAAGAAATAACAAGAACTTTCCAAGGCTAGGTAAAAATGTGCTTAAAAAAGAGAGAGTGCCTTGAGAACAAATAAAAACATGCATCAAGTAAGCAAAATATTTCAATACTGCATTTACAAAGAAAAAAAAGCATTCTCATTGTGCAATGTGTTTTTCTTACATGATATTTTCCGTAGTAGTGATTCTGTTTTCAATATACAAAATCATACAAAATGCAAAAAACATGCTGTCTTTTTTCCTTTCTTTCTTTTCCCCCATCCTTTGTTACTCTCTATGCCTAAAATTAACTTTAATTATTATTATTATTTCAATGTAATTCTGAAGGTTTGCTTTGTCATCAGTTTTTGACCTGTAGGTCATGTTATTGTTGGGGCTTTTTTCACATTTTTAATCAGTGAAATCTTATACAGTTGCATTCTAGACTTCTATTTCTATGGAAAATTTTTATTTTTTCTCAGGCTGGAATGTGAGACACTAATTTGCCTCCCTTATTTTCAGAACACTGAATCATGCCACTGGGTACAAAATTATGTTGTAATATGGGAACCACTTTTTGCTTATTTACTATCTAGAACGTAATACCAAATAGTTCACATTGCTACATATTGAAATTAAATACGTGGAGATTTGTAATTATTTGTTCAGCTCAACATGCGGATCTCTAGACTTTCCTGAATGTTACTCTTTAGTTAACCTGACCTAACCAGGCAGGTAGTACTTAAAAAGCCATGGAATAAATATATAGATATAGATGATATTTACAATGAATTTATTGAATATTTGTCCTTATGTGTTGCAGGTCATATGATGGATAAAATTTCACTGAGCAACTGTGCCAAGATACATGGTTGCCATAGCCATCTTGGGCATGTAATTTTTCTAGATGTAGACACCTGCCATCAATTACTGTAACATTTCTTTTTTTCCAAGGGAGTGTACAGCAAACCCCACAAGAATCAATAGAGTACAGTATTTTAAAAGAGCTGTGCATACATTGGTAAACTGTAATGAAGGAAGCTCTGTACATGTGAAAAACACCACTGATATACTGAGGACTGCTCTAAGAAATGCAAAGTTTGTGGGTTTTTTTAATTATAAAACCTAAAAGTTACAAATGACCCCTTTGGCTGTGGACTGCCCTTTTATTACAACACTTAATTATAGCATTAGACCTACTGTCTTGTGTCTTCACAGGTAAAGACTTGAGTGCAGAGCTTTGTTTCTTACAGACCGGAAGTGAAAGTTATATAGAGAATTATCTACAGTAGTCGAAAAGAACAACAGGCCTGCCAGTGCTGGGTGGGCTGGAGGGAGCAGTCAAAGGATGCAGTGAAAGTAGGAGTGAAAGTCCAAGAGTGTTACAGCAAGGGAGGCACTAACAGAAACACTGACTACCAGGAGCTGTTTGTTGGATACAAACACTATAAAGACCCGACTCTTCAGAAATGTCTCTGTATCAGAATCAATATTCATTTGAACTTCATGCTTACGAGTTTATGATAATTTTGTTATAAATATTTCAGCTAGGAAATTGTTTGAAGTTATTACTCTTTGTTTGGATAAAATTGACTAAGTATGATATACCTAATTCTAAGAATTTTTTTCCTTTGCTTGTGAAAGTTATTTTGTCCAGCTTAGTCTTCTGTGTTCTCTCAAAAGGCTGCTTACTGGACAGAGCATTTAAGACTTGCCTTATCTCATGGGAACATGGGAGCATTTTGTCTCCATGTTCTGGCTAGCTCAGGATCCCCTTGCAAAGAGCTTGATCCACTCAGATATTTTCAGCAGTGCATGCTGGGCATGAAATACCCATACACTCTGATTCAATCAGCTGCAATTCCTATTTTTAGCATAGGTACATCGTTTTCTAGGTAGTTTTCTTAGCTAGTTTTCTTCCCTTCTGAAGCATATTTCTTGCAGCAGATCTGGATATGTTACCTCGGTTATCTGGGAATAGAAAGGAATCAGCTCACTGCACCACCAACTTGCCGTGGACTTACAAATACTCTTTTTACTGAAAACGTGTTTCCTTGCTCAGTAGGTATAATTTTTATTAATAGAAATAAGACAATTGTTGCATGAAGTCACTCTCCCACACACTGCCTGCAAATAACCATAGTGGCAGCCCTGCTTGCAACTGCAATCATTGGCTTTCAAGGTTTCAGGGAGCTGTAAAAATATTTTCCCTGTCTTGAAATGTAGGAATATGATAGGGGTTTTCATGTACATAAGATAGATCCATACAAATTCTCAATGAGTCCCTGTGGGCATTGAAGGGAGAAGCAGCAGTACTCACTCAGCACTGTGGTAGGTACCTCTGGATCGACAGCAAATCGCAAATTATTTGAGACTTTTACTCCAGCTTATGGGTGAGAGACATTGTGACTAAAGCTAAAGGTGGTCTTGTGTCAGGAATTCAGGCATAGGAACCGTGCTACTTTTCCAATCCCTGATATCAATCATCGGTCACAAAGAAGATGTTTTGCCAGATTCAGTTCTAGTTTCAAGTTGATACAGTCAGACCTGTCAGCCTATTTTTCTCCGTCATTAACTAATATGGTAGTACAGCTATTCATCAACTTCTCTTCATAAATAGAGGCAACAAAAGCTTTATACATATATCTATTTATCAAACGAGGCTAAAAATGTAAGAAAAAGATACACCTTCAATTTCACATTCTTTAGATATCTGAGAAATAGCATCTGTTTCAGGTGATTTTCTGGATTTATATGGGATAATGACTAGAAGGCCTAAGTTTGTGAGCTATTAGTAAAGAGGAAAAAATGAAGGAGCAGCTGATAAATAGTTTTTAGGAACTGGTCAGGTTTCTAAGCTCAGGTCCCAAGGAAGATCATTAAAAAACGTGTAGGATGTCAGAAGTTCAAACTTTGGCTAAAACTCAGTAATCTCTAATTAAGGAGCACTATGAGATCTGTTGCAGCATTTGAAATGCCAGCGGCTATAGACCATCCAAGCTTGAAGAAATTATTGAACCACATTTGATCATAATACAAATTGAAAAAGGTAGCCTTCAAGAGAAAAGGGAGAGCAATTTGTTATGATCTCCTATCCTTCCTTTACACAATATCATACAGATACACCTTTTCTATCACAGACAGAGAGGCATTAATTATGGGTGCTGGCCATCTATGCTAATCTGTACTTTTTGTTTCACATAATAATTTGTGTAACTTTCCACAACCAACTGAATACAATATTATTTGCAAGGAACACTGCTCTGAAAGGTCACCTTTCTAAACTTAATTATACTAAACAATCAGAAGACAAACACCTCTTCCTTACTAAACTTGCATTCTGCAAGATACAAACTTATCCTCCAACACCTTTTCCTTCCAAATTTGAATTATCTTGAAGTAAGTGTGTATGCACAATAAGAACAATCCATTAATAATGGGGAGGGAAAATGAGAGAAATTTAGCTCAGTACTTTTGAGAGAAAGTCTTTACAGATTTTTTTAGTACAGAATCCTTAAATCTTTTTGTAGAAGAAAACTCTTTCTGTGGAAGACAGAATGATCCCATATCACAGCTGAATATTGTTAGTATCATTGATTTTAAAAAAACCATTCATTATATTCTTATTTTCATTCAGAAAAATAATGTTAAATTATTTACGTAAAACATAAATAAAAAATAGATTATGTAAAACAGTATTTATGTGGGGGTGGTGATCAAAGTTTTCACCACATTATGAATTAAAAATTAGAACTACAGATAAGTGACTCAACCTGCAAAGCAAAGGGAGGCCAAGATGGCAGCACTAGAAGCAAAATTCAAGAAAATATGTTTGATCAAGTTCTTCTGGAGCCTGTAAAAATTACTCTGGTTCTCTATCCCTGTATTTGTATAACTCATAAGCAACCATAGAGAAACTGACTTACAGTGATTTTAATGTGGTTAGAATGAGGGCCCAGAAAATATAATATGAACAAGTGAATTACAACATGATTTCTCTATGGTGTTACAGGTTGGCTATTGTTCTCTGTCCTTACTTACTCAGCTTCCATTATTAGCTTACATTTCAAGTCAAAAAGAGGGCTTTTGTTTCAGCCCTTCTTTAAAACCCTGCTTAAACTTTAATTTAGTAATGCCTTTGAGATATTTGAGAAGAAAACTGTAGAAAGTCTAAGTAGGATTAAAAACAGTTGAGGTTGTATATTCAGACTAGAGTTTGGCAACATTACTTAGTCTTCAAAATACATTATTTCTGTTTAGTAAGATGAGATATGTAAGAATAGAAAAATTTCTGGTTTTACAGATACTATTTTCCATCCTTGGTAATGTGAACACACCTCAATTATCGTCTGAAGAGGTTAATGTCTTCGTCTCTGTTGATGGATTGGTTGTGTAGAACAATTTGGTAAAACGGGACTTCTTTCATATTTTTGAGTGCTTGAAAGCCCAGAGAGACTAAATCTGCAGCTTAACTACAGGCTAGATTGTAGGGTACTTGGGCTTCTTCTTAAGAAAGCTGAACTTTTTTATGTGTGTAACCAGCGTGTGTGTACCACAAAAATGGTGCAAATACAATTTTGGAGTTAATGAGGAGTGGACAGTAGCATTCAGTAGAAATGTAGAAAGTGAGGAGTCTTGTCATGCTGCACTCAAATACTGTCAAACAAAAAGCACAGAAGAGAGAGCAAGAAGTTGCACTTGGAAAAGACTAGTCACCTTATTATTATTATATGCTAAGTAAAATTGCTCTCAATAAACCAAAATTTATGTAACAAATACACATAATTGACACTACATTAGCATCTGGAGAGAAAGGAGGATGTGAAAGACATAAACTTGTTTTGTGTTCTGAAAGGTAATTTCTTCCATCTAGAACAAGCAGAGAAAAAAGAAGTTTACTCTGCCACTGTCAAGTTGTGGCAAGGAATTCAAGGAATGAACTAATCTTGTATTCCATCTCAATGTGACATGGTTCCTAGGGAAGAAAAAAACCCACAAAACTCCCCCCCAACTAAACAAACAATGTCAAAATAAAACAAAAACCAACCCCCCCACAGTCCTAACTTTTCTCAGAACTCCACTGATTTGTCATTGATTTATTATGTCATGAAATATGCAACTGAGTAATTAAAACCAATGTAAAGCAAGCCAACAAAAATTCCTGAATAGCCTGTACAGTCATATAGACTTAACATGTCAGGGTTTATTGGGTGGATTTGGTATTCCCTCAGATGTAATCACCTCAGTCTAAATTCTCATGCTTTTTAGACACATGTAATGATGAAGCTAGACAATGATTTCTTGCTAAAGTAAATTGAGTGGCATCTTACAGAGCACCTATGATGGTCAAAAAGAAATTGTTTTACTTCAACTCTAATTCGTTCTACCTATTCCCCCATCTGCACCCCCAGTAAATTAATGCTTTACCACAAGCCATGCTTCTCTTTCCATTTCTCTGAGGAGTGCATACACTGCTGCTGATAGTAAAAAAATTTAAAAAACAGTGCAATTCCTGAATGAGAGAACAGTCTTTAAAAGTATCTGTCTGAGCCTTTGGTCTCTGTTCTGAACATTTTGACATAAACTACACTGTGTGGAAAGAAGACACTGGGTTTCTTTGGATGCTGTTGTTGTTTCCTGTAAGAGCCATGGAGAACTTGGCACCACGTTTCTGCAGTGTTGATGTAATGGTTCTCACTTCCACCAAGTTAATTACTTTGGCAGCAATATATCATCTAAGCTCAGGTTCTGCTACCAGGTAATTACCACCTTATAATTAACTATCTCTTCAAAATGGTTTAGTGTCTGGCTTTGCATCATTTGTAACTGAATCCACAGCACTGAAATAAGTCATTTTCCATAGGCCTTAGAGTCAGAGGGACAAAGAACTTGTAGATCTGAAGCTGAAAATGAAATTAAGACTAAATCTCCATGAGCTCATATTTCAGCTGGTTTCCAGCCTTTCTGGATCCTGACTAGTGCTGTTACTTACAACTTTTCATGGAATCATAGAATGGTTTGAGTTGGAAGAAATCTTAAAGTTCATCCAGTTTTAACCCTGCTGCTATAGGCAGGAACATCTTCCACTACCACATTGCTCAGAGTCCCAAACAACCTGCTCTTGAACACTCCCAGGAATGGTGCATCCACAACTTCTCTGGGAAACCTCTTCCAGTGCCTCACCACCCTCACAGTAAAGATTTATTTCCTAATATCTAATCTAAACCTACTCTCTTCTAGTTTGAAGCCATTCCCCTTATTCTCTCACTGCATGCTCCTTTAAAAAAATCCCTCTCTGTCTTTCTTGTAGGCTCCCTTCAGGTACTGGAAGACTGCAAATAGATCTCATCAAAGCCTTCTCTTCTCCAGGCTGAACAATCCCAGTTCTCTCAACCTTTCCTTGTAGTAAATGTGCTTCATCCCTCTGATCATCTTGGCAACCTCCTCTGGACTTGGTGCAATAGGTTGATGTCCTTCCTGTGCAGGGACCCCAGAGCTGATGCAGCACTGCAGGTGGGGTGTCACCAGAGCAGAGCAGAGGGACAGAATCCCCTCCCTTGCCCTACTGGCCACACTGCTTTGGATCCAGCCAAGGACACTTTTGGCTTTCTGGGCCACAAGTGCACATTGTTGGGTCATGTCCAGCCTCTCATCTACCAGCACCCCAAGTCCTTCTCAGCAGGTGTTATCTCAATCTGTTCATCCCCAGCCTATGTTCATACTGGGAGTTGCCCTGATCCACATTCAGCGCCTTGCACCTGGTCTTATTAAACCTAATGAAATTCCCATGGCCCCACTTCTGGAGCTTGTCCAAGTCCCCCTGGATGGCAACCCATCTTTCAGGTGTGTCAACAGCACCACACAGCTTGCTGTCATCAGCAAACTTGCTGAGGGTGTACTTGATGCCTTTGTCTGTATTGCTAATGAAAACATTAAATAGCACTGGTCCCGGTAAGGGACACCACTTGTCTGCGTCCATGCCATTGCCCGAGTACTTAGTTTTGCCTGGTAATGACTGAATGAGTAAAATTTTTGCAAGCAGTTAAACTTACTGAGGATTAAACTATCCATTAAAGACTGGTGGTCTGTTGGCCTCATTCTTCCTCTTCATCAGTGTATTTAAAACAAGTACATTATTCCGCTACCTATCAAAAGTACAGTCCGATGGTGCCTGATCAGCCTGGGCTCTGTCTTGAAGGACAGACATCCGCATGGCACAGAAGTGTTTCCACTGTGGCTAAAGAAGAGTCTCCGAACCCTCAGGAGCTGCTACAAGCTATCTGCATCTCCTACCTCTAAGCAAGGTAAAAGAACAATCAGGACATGTTAAATGCCAAAGCTTCTTAGATCTTGAAGCCCTAAATTCCTTCATAATAGGCAAGAAAACAACCAAAAGAAATAAACCAAAAAATACCACCCTTATTTTTGTGGCATTAGGTGTCACAATTTTCTGATTTTCTTCTGCGCACTGAGGGCTCCATTTTCATCATGGAGTTTTAAATTTTGACTGAAGTGTGAAGACCCACAATAGAGCCAAAACAACTGAGAGAAGAGTCAAAACAAACATCTCCCCACTCAGCATTTGCCAAGGAAAAGTTAACCTTTTTTCAAGGCACACAACATGTTTTTGCAGATCCCCATCTCAGATTCTGTGCTCTGCCTTGTCATTCCACTCATGACTATTGGCTAAACTAAGCAGCAAAGCATCTACAAGTGAGGTACTGCAGCACCAAATACTGCAGCACTCAGGTAATATTTAACTTGCTCAGGAAAAACCTGTTAGGAGGGGTCATAGCTTTCAACTGCTCAAAAAAGTTGTTTTTACTTGCTGGAGTATTGTAGCAGTATAAAGACTGGTCCTTGCTAGGTTTTCAGCCAATATAGAACAAATCAGACCAACCAAGCAAAACTTCTATAAATTCATTGTTTTGATGTACAACATGTGCAGCTGGCCTCAGGCAGTCTGACAAATCTGTCCAAAAGTCAGTAAGCCTTTAAAGGCTGGCTGATGGTGCTGAGTTTGGCTCCTGGGAGGGCTTTTCTCAAGGGTGAGATGGTAGAGAAAAGGGTAAGACGAAAGGAGGCAGATTCATCTCTAAATGCAGACTGAAACTTATGAAGATATCGGAACTAATTGGAGCTTCTGCCTGAAAAGGTGTATAGAAATAACACTCCTGACTAGCCCTACCACTTGAGGATAATCAGGGGGGTGGGATTTTGTCACATGCTTTTGTTTTATTTCTGCAAACAAGAAGCACACATCTGGGATTCTACTGCTCTTGAAACGAAAACTGCACTTAAAGTACTATGACCCCCTTATACTAGGGAGTACCACTTCATGCTAGGTGTCTAACTTAGAAACAGGAATACTGGGAATGGAAGAACTTAGTATGAATACCATCTTTATCTTCTCTTCATATCTAATGTCCAGGATAGTAACATTTTAATTAATTCATTCATTCATTCATTCATTAACTTTTTCTTTTAATCAGATGCCCTACTTTGGCATGTACTTAGGAAAAACTCCTCATTGAAATGAATAGTAAAATACAACCATTTCCCTATCTGCCTGTTCTACTCTATTTTAAACTAGACAGAAAACATCTTTCACAATGCCTGAGCAAAGACTAATACAGTTTGTCTCTAGTAGCCATGATAAGAAGAAAGAGATCTTGATTTATTGAAGCATGAATACTTCCAACTATACTGAAGGCTGAAATAGGATTTGAGGCGAAGGACAGCATTTCCCACAGTTGGATGCTTGAAAATTTATCTGAGTAGTTCTTCCAGCTGCTAGTAGTAAAGGTTCAGTATCTCAGGTTATATAAGCACACTTTCACCTATATTATCCTTTATTCAGTCCTTCTAAATGGAAAAGATTGTTTATCAGGGTGCATGAGTTTTCTTATGCAATAATCATTAGGCAATAGTTTCAGCAGTTATTAATCACTCGAACTGTGGTGTTTCACTGCTGATTTAAATTAGCTGAAGATATGCTTCATCCTGTTTCTTACTCTATCTGTGCATAAATCCCACTGCACACATATTATCTATTCCACTGGGCCTATCAAAGTCAGAGACTTCAAATGATGCAGAAAAAAAGTCTTCAAACAGAGAAGGTAACAGTCTGCTGAACTTCTGCAAAGGAGTTTCAGACAGTAGAAGAGTGAGGAAAAAAAACCGGATGCTAAGAATACCAAATTTAACTTTGATCTGCTTCATATCAAAGAGCACACATATTTTAATTAGACCTCAGGCTCAAAAAAATATTATTGCGCTGCCAGACAGAATTAGAAACATTTAGTGTTATCTTGGAGGAACTTGGGGATTTCCACACTGGCAGGAGAGCATTAATTACAGTAAGTAGTGCACCATAGCTAACTATATTTTTGAAAGATTTGCAATGTGCTTAGTGTTCATGCCTTTCACCAGTCTGGGAGCACAAGAATGAATTTTTATTTACTGACAAAACAAATCATGGCATGACCATTAGCTATGAAGGTTTTCTTCTGCTGCAAAATACAACTGCAGAGTAAACATATATTTATATTAGTAGGTATTGCAATGCTTGAGTTTAAGTAGGAGAGGAAAAGTTTGTACAGAGATGTTATATCTTTCATGAGATTAGCTGAAACAGCTAATAAAAAGTAAAGCATACAGTGAGACTCAACTACGTTCATCACTGTACTGAACCATTGAGTGTCACATACTACTTTTAGCCATAAACTTCAGTCTACATAAACTTCATAAATCTATTGGATGAGACTAGAAGGAATAGCCTTACATGCAATAAACAAATTAGGCACAGTGTAGTGAGAAGCCATTTCGGAAAACCTCTAGCCAGCCTTCATACCATATCATACTTCAAATAGTGCTCAAATTTTCTTAAAAATAATCTTGGTGTTTAACAAGAACATTCTGTTAGGTAGCTGCTTCAAATCTTCTTCATATAATTTTTCAGTTGTTCTATTAATCATAGCCAGCCCATACCAATATGCTTTGATGCTGCCATGATTGGGTTTTTTTCTGGTTAAATACCTCTCCCTTCTCCTTTGCATGTACACAGTGAGTACTTAGAGAATCCCTTCCAGCTTCATTTTATTGAACTGAGGAAGACAAACTCTTGTAGTTCCCCTTTGTATGTAACACTCCCTCTGTAACCTGATTACCTTAAAATGTCTTCAGGTGAGAACCTGTTTGGAGGTTGTCTTTCTTCAAGTCAGTAGAACAGTATTATGCAGAGAATTTCCTAACATTTCCACCATCCTGCCTACAACAGCATTAATACCCTGTAACTGCAAACAGATCAGATCCCAACCCCCAAAATTCATTTGGTAATTTCGTTCAGAAAATAACATTTCTATAATATAAACAAGGCGGAGTTACACAGAAGGGGAGCTGATCTGGGTTCTGGAAGGAGGTCTGGCATTGGTCAGTGGGTAGTGAACAAGTGCATGGTGCGCCCTTTTCATTTACATTAATATTATAATTTACCGTTATGACTGTATTTTACTTTATTTTCATTTATTATGTATCTCAACATACAAATTTTACTTTGATTGTCCTCTCCATTCCACCAGGGTAGAGGTAGAGGTAGAGAAAGGGGATGGAGTGAGGGGTGCACAGTGCTTGATTTCCAGCTGGGCTCAAAACACGACAGTCCAAAATTATAGACAGGTCTATTTCAAAACTCACTCTGGAAACTCAGTCCCTGCAAACAGTATGCACATAGCAGCACTCAGTGTGCCAAATGTGAGGAGGTTACTCAGAACACAGAGTTACACAGCAACAGGGGTAGCTAAACCTGTTTGAAAAACTCCGGTGATTTCCTAATGAAGTGAATTCTGGTCAATAACAACCTTGAGTACCATATTATTTCATGTTTATAAGCTATGTTTTCCTCAGATAATGTGTTTCTTATGAAATATTGGCTAAGTAACTGATAATGCCATCTTTCTTCAATTTCTTAAAGTGGAAAAAATTATTCAAAAGATGTTTATGAAACTGCATGGAATACCTCTCAAGCTACTCATAATAGCTTTAAAATGTTCCTAGCACAGAGTAGCAAGTACATGAAGCAATTTCTAAATTAATTCCTTCAAAGTAGATACTTGCTTCCTTCATCTGTGCCTCAAGTTTGATCCCAGTGAAACAGTATCTGAAAGTAGTAGCTGGACAACCAGAGCAATTTTATGAAGCAGATATCTAAAATATCAGTCCTGATTAGATGAACTATTTGCTATTATCTATAGGTCAGACATCTAGCAGGTTGTCAATGCTTGCATTCATTCATAGATCATGCATAAAATTCACAGCAGAATATGACTGCTGACTGACAGATAAAAATATTAACGTCTACACATTACCCTGTGAATTAATACATAGCATTTTAAGTGATTCAGCAAATCATTAGTAGTAACATCTATTTTTAGCATGCTTTCGTTTTCTGCATGCTTTCATTTTCTTCTTGGGTCTATATTGGGCATACTTCATTTGAAAGAAATTAGATGTTTCCTCATTAACAGAATAATTAAGGACCACAAATATGTTTCTGTTTATGGCAGAGATGATGTTTTGATTATGTATCCTAAAATAGAGTGAAAGCATCTGCCTGGTAGTCTCAGTACTGCTGAAGTAAAAACAACACGTTTTTAATGGATGGTTAAATAGAAGATGCTTAAACTGAAAATCTGAATAACTTAAAAATATACTGGAGCATTTCAGAGTTGCCTGATTACCTGTTTCCCATGTCAAATTGGTAGATTTTAACGAGTCTTAAAAGAGCATTAGTATATGAAACTCTTTCCAGTAGAAGCACAACACCATGGTCCATCCTATGCAAGGTCTGACTCTCCCATTGTATCTTGACTGCTAAAAATGCACAGATGTAGACGATGAGACAGGTAGATGAGTCTCACATCAACATATGAAGACTTAAGAGTTCTACAATTTTAAAAGCTTATTCTTCCGTGATAAGGTTTTTGTGGTAGGATGCTCTTTAAGACTGGTAATATTAGCCATAACTGAGACCATCTGTCAGTAAACTGATCTATTGTAACATTAAACTTTGGCAAACCAAGTCTGACAGTTGATATTTCAAGCAGACCTATTCATGCCTTTAAAGCCCAACTCATTCTGCAGTGCAGTTTTCCACAATCTATGTAAGAATACACAAGATTCAAATGTTTATACCTTTATGGGACACACACTTTCTGCAAGCTCCTAGATATGCAATAGTAGCTGACCTATATGATAATGAGCAATACAACTACTCACTATATAATGCAGAAGATATAGTTATCTGAAGATTCAGTCTTTTTTGTAAAGTCTGTGTTCAGAAGTGTTCTAAATATTCTAAAACTACCGAAGTGATTTTATGATCATTTTTCTTTGAACAGTTGGTCCCCCAAAATTAATTAAAATGCTGTATTTTAGCTTTGGCCTGTTAAAACTTCTTTTATGATTAGAACATAGTGTCAACATGTGTGGCCATCAGGAGAACATCTATTTTTAAAAAATCAACTAAACTGGATAAAATATTTACCCATTAAGACTCAGCATAAACGTTAGTGCTATTCTGAGAGTGAGCTATGAGTAACTGAAAAAAAGATAAAAAATTACAATAATACATTATTTTCTCTTTCTATTTCTGAAAACTCATGAGAAATAGTATCAGGTCTTTTCACATCAGTTGCTAAACACTGAAACATAACAGGCCATCTAAAGAAATAATTTTCCTCCTTCATAATTTCTTCCCTCTCTGTAACTTCTCCCCTGATTCCAGCAATCAGTGTGGCAAAATCTCCTTTTACCAAAATACTCTGATAGAGTTTGAAAAAGAGATCGTTCACTATTAAATAATGGAATATTTAATATCAGTTCGTTGGTGTCGGGATTTCGGGCAACCTCAGGATAGGCTGCCGGTGGTCGTGGTATCTCTCTGTCCCCAGGGCCAAGCCCGTAGTCAGCCGCGGGGGGAGAGCAGTCTCTCCAAGAGACCCACGAGCCCAGAGAGAAGGGTTTTAGGGTTCTTGTTGGTTTCCCTGAATCCCAACGACTGGCGGAAAAAGGAGAGACTCTCAGAGTGGCAGTAACATGAGTTTTAATCTGTTAGGTCCATCTCACAAGAGCCACGAGCAAGGGCTGTGCATGAGGTTTTCTACAAAGACGGTTAACCAATCAGTGATAGGGTAAGGGGAGGAGTTGGGGCGGAACCAGGCTAGCTCAACCATTGAGCAGGAGAGGGAGGAGGGAACAAGGATACATAATCAATCAGTAACTGTATTACAATGAACTTTCTGGAACGAGGGAGGAGTGGAACTTATGACTGACACATAGAGTAACTAATAACAGAACATAGGGGTGGGGAGATATTGAACAGGACTAGACCATAGTAACGGGATCAGGGGTGGGCTTCTTTGGGAATGGATTTGCCCACCAGGGGGAGGAGCTAGGAGCTGCAGGAAGCTTCTTTACAGAAAGAGCAACTCCTACAGTTCACCAGGACTGGAAAGCTGCAATTAGCTTGAGTAAAACAGCTCATGTTATTGTATTTGTAATACAAAATTACTTAACAATTACTTAACAATTGCCAGTATAAAAAAACACTAGTATAAAAATTAGTGGTGTAAAAAATTATTACATAATATATTGGATTTTTATACATATGAGTTTCATAATGATATTACAAAGAATTCTTTCAGTATTTTACAATTACATGAGACTGCTATGAAATTTTATGTTACCAGCTGGAAAGAAAACTCTACCTTGGACCAAGAAACATTTGCCTAATCGACACCAGAAAGAAAACAAACCACTGTCAGGATCAGAGTTTTTTGTTGGGTGAAAGAAAAGGTTGAAAACTGCAAGTTGCAGAATTAACACATAAAATATCTCCTAGTTTAAACAGTGAAATCTCCACAGGTATGTGGACTTCCTGTATAGAACTTTTAAGGTTGGAAAAGACCTCTGAGATCTTCAAGTGCAACCAACAACTTAGCACCAGATGGCAGGACTCTCACTCACTCTTGGAATGTGGTAAAACAAAAAATGCAGTATTTTGCAAGCTATGAGTCGCAGGCTGAGAGGGAATGTGATGTGCTGCTTTTGGTGTTGAATTGTGCTAAAACCAGTCTGGCTCATCAGCCTCGAATTAACTTCCTGATAATAAGGCAAAGATCTGGCAGATAAGCTATAAACTGACCTGAAGATACATGACTGGCAGTCATATCACTTCACACTATAAAAGTCCAGTCCACTTTCATTTGGTAGATGCCTCTAACATATTCCTTCTTGGACTGTGTGTATGAAGTTTCCTCCCTTGATACAGGAACACCCCTCAAGGATACTCCTTGACACTGAGTTAAAGAGATCTGTCCACAAGCATTGGTATGGGTGAGTTGTATCAATGTGTTCTTAATAAATGTTTCTTTTGCTAGCTTCAATATAGTTGCTTTAATATAATTTCTTCAATATAGTGCACTGTAACATATGCTGCTACTAGTTTTAGCTTTTATACTGTGTAGTAAGTAATTCTGTTTAAGACCTTTTGTCTAATCATTTGTCATAATAAATAATTCATTTTATATAAATATATCTGATTTGCCTTCTTTAATCTTGTAGGGCAAAGTTAGTAAAACTGTTGACAGTCTGAAGCTAAGATTGGATCCAGCTGCCCCCAGGCTCCTCTCTGACAAGGAGTTTAAGAACACAAGAGGTCCTTTCTGCACCTCATGGCTCTGCGGCAGGGCTTCTCTGAAAAGCCTTGCCCGAAGCTCCCACCATCACCAGCAGCACACCACCACCATGTTTACCACTAATCATGTCCTCAAGTGCCATATCCACACGCTTTTCTGAACAGTTCCGGAGACAGTGACTCCACCACTTCCCTGGGCAGTGTGTTGCAATGTCTGATAACCCTTTTTGTGAAGAAATTTTCCCTAATATCTAAGCCTCCCCTGGTGCAACTGGAGGCAATTTTCTCTCATTCTATCCATAAGGGGCATATGCGCTTTTCTTTTGCCTACAAATGCCACAGGTGTAGGACCAAAGCAGGGTTTTTCACTCACCACGAGATAGCCCAACACAATGAATCCTCAAAACAATAAATAATTGATAGTATCATGTTTTTAATCCAGACACAGAAGTCTGCAGTAATTCAAATGAGAAATCCAAATTGAAATGCAAAATACAGTCAGTCACTGCTGATTTATTTCAATGAGGATGAGACGTTGAAAAAACAGCCCCGAAGGCAACATTTGGAGTGTGCTCTTCTGTGGCCTGAAGCCAAAAAATTCTTGTCACAAATCTTTGTGAAATAAATTTTAAAATTCTAAATAGAAATGAATGTTATTTATGAAACCGATTAAAGAAAGGATTACTGAAAAGTTGTTTTTGGTGATAGAAACTCCATTTACCTAACAGTGCAACATAGCTTTTCATGAGGTGTGAGGAAATTTCATATGACCTTTTTCAAAAATGATTAAAAAATGCTGGCTTCAATTTGTGTCATATGCAAAATCAAAACTGAGATGGGGCTTCAACCTGTGAGACAAAAAAGAGCAACTGTAAGAAAATAGGATGACATTCCAGTGATTTTTTATGGCAAACAGAAACACAGTGCTCTACCGATTGGGATTTGAGTAAAGTAAGCTGTAAACCATGCTAGTGTTCTCTTCCCTTCAAAATAGTAGTCAACAAAACCTGCCAAAAGTTTAGGATTCTTAAATCTTTTAATGACTAATAATAATACAAAATTTTAAATAAGATTTCTGTCAGTTGCATTATACATTTTGTTTCTTGGCCTCATACCTCCTTTATGTTTCTCAGGCGGGGCCTTTATTCTTGTTTTCTCCCTGTAAAAAAAGAGAAAGTTACTTACCACTCACTTGCCTCCCAGAACTCCAGATGTAAGGAGAAAGTGGCAGCCAGTATTAGGCTCCTGACAAAGCTCTGGGAGATCTGACATTAGCTTGAGGCTAATTTCCAAACAATTCTTTGGTTTGGGTCAGAGCACATAGCAGATCCCCCCAGGTGCCTGAAAACTGGATTTACAGTTTTCACTCTGAATGATGCACCAACATGCTTTCACTGCTGCAAGGCAGCAACAGGGAAGACAGACAAAATAAAAGCTGTGTTTTGTGTCAGTCCCCCAGTTTTATTCAGCATAGAATATTATAGTGGTAACAAATCTGGGGTTCTGAAAAACAACAGTTCCTTAAAGTACTGCAAACCCTCAAGATTTCATCAAGTGTCACATTATTTAGTGGTGAGATGGGTTGAGTTAAACCATTTAAAAACAAAACAAGAAATATATAATTCTTATACTTATGGAGAAAAGTTTAAAAATATGATCTCTGATGGCTCAAGAACATAAGGCAAAGAAAATCTACCCTTTGAAGTTCATGGTATTTATAAAGACCTGAGTCACAATTTTTGTATGCTTGAAGTTGACAGTAATTTATTTAGTCCATCGTAAGTATGAGAAATGGTAGAATAAATAGAATACAGTTGTTTCATTGTTATCATACACACTTTTAAAAGTATAATAAGTAACAGACAGTCTTGCATTCTGTCTTTACATATCAAAGACTTTTTTTTCATTCAGCAAAAAACCTTTAATCAAGTCCCCATCTGAAGAAGTAAGGGTTTATAGATGTGTGTGTTTCACAATCTGTATACCAAATAAAAGTGTTGTAAGCTCACGAAGTGCTATGACACCATCATGGCTTTGGACAAGCCTGGGTAGAGTCTGTGCCTCCTTTTAAGTCAAGGTCTTTTTTGTTGGCTGTCCCCATCTCACAGAAAAAGAAGAAACCTCCATGTCCTCAGGGGACCACACCCCAGGGCACAGGATGAAAATGCAAGGTATCCCTGGGACTTGTCTTTTCCCCTGCTCTTCTAGGAATAGGTTGTCCTACCCAGCATATTACCAGTCCACCAGTGACCCTGCAGCATTTTTCTGGGGAATAGATTGCTACCAATGGTGGGTGGAAGAGGGGAGTGTGAGGTGGGCTTTGCTTTGAACTTCTCTGCTTCCGTGAAAACTCCAGAAATTATATACTCAATCTAACTCAAGAAGACATAGGGACAGTGTGTTGTAGATGATACAGAGTGGAGAGAAGCAGCACAAAAGACTAAAAGAGCAGCCAGAACAAGTTCATAGCATCAAAATGGGCAATGCATTTAGGGCTGCTTTACTATCTGTAACTAGTCCTTTTACTTGCATTGTCTCTAGTCTTAGTCAAATTTCTGCAGATATCTGAGCTCTTGGATAGTTTTTCCTAAGGAAATTAGCAGTATCCACTCTCAAAAAAGGCACATTTACTGGTATGGGGTTTCATAGAGGTGTTGTCATGTTTTTCAGCTGATTTTACTTCTATAAGTTAGGCAAAGGATTAGTCGCAGTTAGTCCCCTGCCCAAATGGTCTTTATGCTTCTAGGGGAAGAGGGAAGTTACAATTCCACTCCTTATGGGAAATTCAACCTTTGTTTATTTGTTTGTTTGTTTGCTTATCATATAATAACATGGTCGCAAAACACATGAAAGCTGGAGAAATAAAAGCAGTATTAAAAGCATACAGTTTAAAAACAGTTCAAAGTCTACCCAGATAACCTCACAAACATTTTTAATGGATGGGACTGTGATAAAAAAGGATAGAACTATGTTCAAACATGAATCTGAAAAGGCCATGCCTATTTGTACAACTAGAAGTAACAAGCGTAATTCCCAGAATTATGTCCACATCCATACAAAATTAAAAAACCTGAGGCAGATATTTCTTATTTACCTGGGATATTTGTGCAAACAACTTAGTCATGTAAATGGCTTCAAAAAATGCTTCTGATTTATTGCTCAAAATACTGAAATGTGTCTCCGACTCTAAAAAAAACATTAGGGTAATTCAGAAAAATGCCCTCATTTTCATGCACACAGAACCATATGAATTGGAATTTGGGAGAATGCAGGGGGATTTTTGAAGATTTAGGAAAAAAAAAAAAAAAAACAGGAACTGCAATATCGGGATTTTTTTCCACATAAAATGCAACTTTTAGCAACTAGTGACTTCTAAAATCAGCTTATAATCAAGGCACTCTTGAGCCATACCTATAATCTGCCACAAGAGCATCTCTATGAGCACTTCAGCTCATTCCAACAATCCTGCCCCACACAAATTGAATTTCCCAGTTGTTCCTGTTTACGATATTTTGGTTCACATTGCAGAGAAGACAAATTACAAGGAAGTAGATTCTTTCCAGATGAAATGACACTGGAGGATGCACTGCAGGAGCAAATCAGATGCTCTCCAACCACAAAAGGGCATTCACTTCACAGGAAAAGAGCTAGACTGAAGTAGGCCTATCTGTAAAACAAAATTTTGGGTTATCAGAACAAAGTTCTTCTGAAAATTTATGCTCATTGAGTTGTACCATCTATTAATATGAAAATAAGCCTCTGAACTACAGAGTCACTATATGACTTTAGGATGGTCCTCTAGACTCATTCCTGGCTAGAGAACTCTCCAGTACTAAAATCAGACATGATTATCATGAGATGGAACAAGTATCTTCTGTGTTTGAAGAATGGGCTACATTAACTAAATTATAGATAATAAATACTTGTTAAGGGAAAAAAATATTTTCAGATTCTAACAAAAAGAAGCAACATTTAATACCCCTTTCTGAGTAGGAAAATGGGATTCCCATGAACATTTTTCACTGCAAATCAGTTATCTGGATGGAGACGTAATAGACACGTTTTCTTCTGTAGCAGAAATGAAGGTGAGAATAGGAACATTTGTCTTGTCAAATTCATTTACTAACAAAGTACAAATTGGGGGGGCTAAGAAAACCACAGCCTGCTTTTTTTATAAGGCCTGTTAATATTTTTTTTGTTTTCATGTGCCTTCTGCTTTTGAATCTTTAGGTAGTATTTGCTTAATATTTTCAACTTTCCTATGTTTAACTCTTTACTCAATCATTCATTTGTTTTCAAATGACAGGGGATAACAGGGAATATCATGCAATTAACCAATACTAGGAGCTCTAATTTTACAAAATGGAAGCAAAAGTACAAATTCAAGTACTGTTAGTGAGTCTACAGTACCAAAGAGCAGTCGCATGCTATGGCAGCCCAAAGCAGCCCAAGTGGAAATCTCTAAAACATGAACTGGGTGTGTTGACTCTTAGAAAACTTTACAACACCCACTCATTTCATTCTAAAATTAAATTAGAACCTTATATGAGGTCTTTGTTATCAAGACATATTCTAAAAAAAGAACAGACTCACAGATATCATAAAACAGAATACTGTCAACTGAACAGTATTTCACAGAATGTGTGCATAATTTTAGTAATGGTATGCAAAAGCAAATATTTAGCAAACGGTTTCTTTGGTGGCTCACTCACAGCTTGAAAATATGTAGCCTAGATCTGCATCTGACATCTCTATGCACAGCAGTAGGAATTCTAAAGGCTGTGTCATTTTCAGCTTTTTGCAAAGACCAAGCACCAACTTCAAAAGCAAGCGCCAGCCAAATTTAAATGTAATAGTCCTTATCATTGGTTTTAAGTTACTTGATTCCAGAAATTGATGCTTGATCTAATGCAAATTGCAAGATCACAATATTCCCATGAACCAGAAAATCTCATCCTTCTTACACTCTCTTCAACAAATTCAAGGGAACCCTGGAAATCAAATATTTCCTAATTCAAACACATAAATATTTGTTCCATAAGCAGGAAATATAACCTGAATAAGGAACCATTACTGCAGGGTATTCCAGCCACGAGTTCCACACCAACACAGTACCACTTCAGGATTACAACTACATCCTGAGTTGAGAGAGATTGGTGTTATAACTGAGCAAGAAATAAGCAAACAAAAGACTGAAAAAAACCACCAAAATAAAACCCTTTGACAACAGGACTGTATAAATAGAGCTTGTGAGAGATCAATGACAAAAACAGTGCAAAGCGTGACTTTTCTGAAGAAAAAGTTTTACTTTGGTTCAGACATGTTAGAGCTATCAAAGTTTCAAAACTGGTATTTCAGAAGTGTTCCTTAAATTCTTTGACATGCATCATCTGCAGCTAAAAAGGAGATTTCTTTGAGATAATATGAGAAAGAAATTTCTTGTGGCCTTGGATGTCAACCTAATTTTGATAGAATAGAGGTTTGCATTCTTAAAAAGACCATATGGGATATTTTTTGGTAGCATAACAAAATAAAAAAAATTCTGGTAAACATGCTGAGTAATTCAACAGTCAGGCAGTTATTGAAAGAAGATAACCAGATTTAAAAGATTTAACTTTTCCGACAAGTATATTTCTTGTTAAAGTTGGAACCAAATTAAAATCTCTTAAAATGACTGCTTAAGCACCCCAGGATAATACAAGTATGATCCTTCAAAGTCTTATGAGGCAACTTCTAGTGTTCTGCTGTTTGAATAGGTAAGAAAACAAACTGCACATTCCATAGATAATTCATGCAAATATTCTGTGTGTCAATTTCAGCTAAATTATTTTGTTACACTTTCCACTATGTATAGATTTCATCTTAGTTTTCTGACTCCTACTCAAGCGTTTTCTACAGGCTTCCAATATGGCCTTTCATTTTTTAAACTTCATTTTCTTGTAAAACTTTATGGCTCCATGTAGAACATATTCAATGTGCTGCCTGTGTAGTCTGCAAATAATTTCTTATTGTTTATTTTAATTGATATTCAAAAATAATCGGTGAATAAAAAAGTTCTGAGCTCAACATGTTTCATACCCTAGCAACTGGGTGAATGAACTTCAGAGAGCTGCATCCATCTCTTTTGGCCCCTGCTGCCAGACCAAGTGCGTTCTGTTCTCTCCCGCCCAGGAGCACTGAGCACTTCTCTGTATCAAAGCCAGTCTTTAAAGTGGTTTGCTTTGTTCTCTAAGTTTAGAATAAAGGCAAATCCCAGTAAAACAACTGGCTTGGAACAGGTCTTGTGTATTTTTAAAAATACTGTGTGTTGATAAATTCCAAAATGAAACTGTTGCTATGGATCTTGGTCAAGTAGTGTTAAGAGGCACATAAACCAGACAATTCGGTAAATCATGTTCAGTTGCAAAAGGAAAACTGTCATATGTGAATGATGAAGTGGTACTCCCAGAAATATTATCACACTTTACTTTCAAGCAGAATAAAGTAATTACTGACTTTGAAAATGGCAAGATGTAATGGTCTTTTAACATTTTGAAGAAGTAGCAATGAGTGATGTAAAATTAGAGTTGGTGCAATAGCAAACATGAAAATTATTAGAAAATTAGCTTAAATTATCATTAAAGAAGTAAATTAAAATATATAACTTACAAAGTGACTAAATAATATTAAAATGCAGAATAAAAGTATAGATATGCAAATCTTCAGTTACCAGGTTTAGAGCTTGTTAGCAGTTTTGCTATGAACCCTTTCTAGTCTATCAGAAAGACCAATGTAAAAACTATGTTTTCTACATAAAAATGCTTCTCAAATTGAATTTCTGATTAGAAATTAGAAATTAGAAAGAAACATATGCAAAGGCAAAGAAATGTTCCTGCAATTCTGAAAGCTCAAGATTATTGTGCTTCTCTAAAATGGAAAAAGTAGATGGATCTGGACATCATAATGTAGGCAAGTGGCCCTAGCCGCAGGTGATGACAATTATCTGGATATATATTCAAAGCTCTATGCTTTTCACAAAGAGCTGAACAGCAGCAAAATCCTATCTCTAAACACAGTTTTAAAAATTCCATCCTGTGATGTAGGAGACCCTGTTCCAAATCATATGGAGTTAACCTACCTTCACCACCTTTTTCATCTAAAAACAGGGTGCCTCAGCTATTTTGATTTCCTTATTTAATGAGCTTAACTTCATAAGGAACTCCTTAGGTAGAACAGAAAATTGATAGAAGATGTAAAGGACAGCCTCAGGTATTTGATCCTCACTATAATGCATTTTGCTGAGAAATTCCCCAAGATAAACTGTGAAACACTTGCTTAAAAAGAGTCAGATTCACAAAAGGATCACAACAGTCTTTGTAAGAATTTAAGGGTCAGGGAAAGCCTGCAAGCCTTTTGGAATCCTGACACTTGTTCAAGTACAGTAACAGCATGACATCAAAGAGCTATGTATGACAGTACTGTCATCTCTAACATTTCAAAACATATATTTCAGAGATTTCTACAATTATTCACAAATGTCAGATTTCTCAAATGTTTTTTTCCATAATTAGCTATTTTCCTTCACCATTAGGGAAGAAGAAACAACTGGGTAATTACAAAAAACTGTATAGCTCTTGGTCCTGTCACATAGACACTTACCAACTATTCCATGCACATCGTTTCACTGAAACCTGTTTCAGGAGGCTTCAATGTCCTGGACATCACTGTGCTTCAGTTAACAAAACAGGAATACTTGGGAATGCATTCAGTTCGTGAATTCTGGAATGTTGCATATTGTCACCACATGTCAGCCACAATGGTACAAATGGTCTAACAGGTTTTGTAAATAAATTAAAGGGGTATTCTAGGTTTCAGGCACTGTTCTATTGACGTAACTTTATATCATATTTATCTCTTGTATGTTTCTTTGATTTCATGCTCTAAACAGTAGATAATGAAAACATTCAACCCACCAAAACTGAAAAAATAGTGACAGAAAGAGAAATGTTAAATTTTAAATTTCATGACTTATCCATCATTTCTAGGCAGTTCCTCTCCTAACTCTTAAAAACTTTTACTGTAAGAGCCTTTTGACTGAATATAGGCTTCAATTTGCAGGGATGTATTTGTAAACTGGCCACTGGAGAAAGGCACTGGCAGGCTAAAAAGTTTGAAGGGAAAACACAGTGTTCTAGTGAGTAGCCCTGGGTTTAATTAAAAATATATTTAGAGCTTTGTTGGAAGCTATTTCAACCAACTATTTTTTGGAGTTTGTACAACAGGGATTCAGTTGTTCCAAAATAAATTGAGAGAGGTATTTCATCATGTTCAACACTCACCACATAAACACTGGATGCAGTCAATATTTAACAGGAGCAATACACCTAACACTTGCCAAAGCCTCCATGTGCCAGGTTAGGCCTTCAGGAAGGCCCACTTTTAGACAGTAGGTCATCTGTGGAATGATGGAAGTGGAGCAATCTTACCTTGGAGCATTTCATTTTCAGATTCATCTATGTGGGTCATGGCTCGGAAGACATAATGTGCTACAGCAAATTTTCTGAGTAGAGACTTGCTTCAGTTCTTCACTTTCAGTTCCAGTGAGATTCTTTATTGCAACCATTTTCAAAAGAAGCTGGGCAGGGGATGGTACCACAGAAATTAACCTGCTCATCAATCTTGTCAGTTGGTGGCAGTTCCAAAGCAACACAGTTCACATCTTCAATACTAATAAGCCTGTTTCCTGAGCCAAAATCATGTGGCAGTTGAAAAGAAAATGTTGAGTTTAGGTGTTGTATTGCTTTCATTGTGACCATTTAAGATTATAAAGCAAATTTTATATGGAGAGAGAACATTTTTCATGGATTAGCTGTTCTGCCCTCTGGTCTTTGGGCCTTTGTGACTGCATATCTTCAATATTTCTCTGTAATCATGAGTGAAACAGAGTTTGTTTCTTGTTTCTAAAGAAAGCTGAAATTCTCAAATAATCAATATTTAAGGAAAAACATGACATTTAAGTTTAACAGTAAATAAATCATTTGTAAGGGTTTTAAGGTGCTTGGTTTTGTTTTGATTTTTTGTATTGGTGTACTTGCTTATATTTTGCTCCTCTTAATTTCTTCAGCTACAAAACTCATGCACCATCTTGAAGTTTCCACTCTCATTCCATCATTTGATCACACCAACAGCAAGAACCAAGCTTGAAATTAGAGCTGAGTTTGTTTTCCTGATTCAGTCCCTTGGAGACGACCAGGTGAATATGTATTAAATTGTTCACCAGTCTTCACTCTACTACTGTTGGGGTTTTGGCAGCTTTTTATATGAAAAAAAGCTTGTGTACTTCAAAGAATGCACAACATTCTGGGTCAATATATCTTGCTTCTCTTGGGCCTGGAAGTCAATGAGAAGAAGAATTTATTCCAGTTTAAACAGTAGAACTCAACTATTAACCACCGATGGTTGGATAATTCCAACATGATTTTCTAAGTTTCCAATAAAACTTATAGATGGATTTTTTAAATATTATTTTTAAAATTTTCAAAAGATAAATTCTTGTCTCTGAATTAACTGTCAAGCATGATTAGGATTGCAGTTTTGCAGGAGAAAAGTGCTCCTTAAAGTACACAGTTCTATAAATTCTACTAAATTACTGAAGTGACAATCAAACAAGACACCCTTGGGCCAAAATTATATAAAAATGAAGATAAAATATTACCAAAAAATAAGGTTTAACACCTCTTGGGTTCGAGGGACCTGGTGTTGTTTGACCTAGAGAAAAGAAGGCTGAGGGAGGACCTTATTGCTCCCTACAACCACCTGAAAGGATGTTTTATCAAGCTGGGGATCAGCCTCTTCTCCCAGGTAAGAAGCATTAGGCCTCAAGCTGCACCAGTGGAGGTTTAGATTAGATATTAGGAAAAACTTCTTGACTGAAATGAAGTGAAAAGTGGTGGGATCACACCTGAAAGTGTTCAAAAAATGTGGTGCTTAAGAACATGATTTAGTGGTGGATGTATCGGTTTGAGTTTAAGGATTGTACCCAAGGATATTAGAGATCTTTTCCAACCCAAATGAGTCCATGATTCTATATTCTTTTCAAATGCAAAGTGAGATCTAGTAAAATAATGACAAAGGAGCAAGTTAATTAGCTAATATGGCGTACGTATTGTCAGGGTAGAATTGGTAGGAGTATTACCAGGTATAAAATACTGAAGTAGTTTAGAATTCTTTTAAAAAAATTTTCTTGTCAAAAGAAAGGACATTTTCTGAATGAGTGTGCAATATTTTTTCCTAACTAAATTTTCATAACTGAACAAAACTTCACCTGTTGCAAGGAGACCATTTCACACTATTACATTACATTGGATTTATAGAATATTTTTGGTACCCTCTCTCAAGTAGTCACCATCTCCACGAATTTATTTCCTCCTGTATGAAACACAAAGCTAATGTAATGTATACAGCCAATGTATGTAGGTGTATGAAACCTACTATTATGAAGGAATTTCTATCACTCTGCGCTGTACAGTTTCTGACAACTTCAGCCCCGAAAATCGGGGTTCAGCCCCTCCATGGACTCTTGAACTGATTGTTCAAATTTTAATCAGAGTCAAAGTAACGTTTCACAGATCTTCTAAGTCTCTGACCAGTCAAGGGATATGCAGAGGACATCTAAATCAATATTTACCAATCACCTTTCCCTGTTCCATAAAATAAGCATATCCCTATGTAACTGGGAAGTTTTCTCTGTCAAACAGGCTTTCCCAATTCTGCCTTGGCCCTGTCAAGTATTCTCCTTTCCTTTTCCAATTTCATTTGTTCTTTTTACTGCTGTCAGGCTTTCCTGACTCTTCATGTTCCTCTGCAAAATGCAGCTGCTTCCTTCTCTCCCTCACACCAGTTAAAATTTGCTGGCCTCTAATTTTATCAGCCAGCGACTTTACTAAAATTAATGTGAAGAATGTGAGCAAACTTTGAGAAAAGAGTAATCTGAAATGACATCACTCATATGACAGGAATTTTAATATGTGCTGAAGTGCTATAAATATAATGCTGATTCTGTGCTCCTGTTCTATCTTGATTTCTCATTACATTTACCACATAAGATTTCATGGAATTACTTGACTCTGTAGGAAAATTTTCATATTTGAATGATGTCTCCAAAGACAAGAATCTAGGTAGATGTCTAAATATCATTGAATTTGTGATTGTGTATAGTTTCATGAAAAATTAATTTTTTTAAAACCTTTTGCATGAATAGAGAACTGAAGATCTTCTAACGTTTTGTAAATACATAGGTCTTTCATATTGCCTTTACAGGTAGACAATGTTACAGGTACTTGTAACAGAACTGTCTGAAATGGTGCTAACTGATGTGTCCAGTGGGGCTTGTTTCAAATTGTTTTGAAGAACTTATTAAATTCAGATTTACATATTTAGGGCTATTTTGACTACTTTTCCAACTTTGCAATTCCAGACATCTGCTGCATTGCATGATCTTTTCACATTACCTGAAGCAGACTGAAATGTCAGCTTCAGTAATAAGACGTGCAGAATTTGTTGAGGAGCTGCAAAGTTTGGTTTGGCTCAATTTCTGACTGAGTAAGTTCTTCAACTGCCCAAGACACTCTCCAGTCAGCCATGCAGTTGTGTCTCCTCTAACATCTCATGCTGTTTTGCACAGCCTGTATATCTTGCCACCACCTCTTTTCCTAAGTTATATATGAAAATTATTATACCTGAAACCCAGAATATTTTCTGCAGTCATAAATGTGCATTTAACAAAAGCAACAGGTCCCCTTCATTTCAGATTCTTTCTAATCTTTGTGTTCAGATTAACAGTCCATTCTAATCCATTCATCTCTACCAGGAAGAAATGGAATGAAGCTCCTTGTATTTTTTTAAACAGTTAGCACCTAATGGTATAGACTGAAATTTTATTTTTGAAATGGCTGTTAATTGCCAATTGAAAACTACAAGTATTCCTTGACACCATTTTTAGAGGGTACTTCTTGGGAAAGCTGATTTAACTCCAAATGTATAGCAACGCATAGGAAGATTTGCAATATGGAATTGGTTAAACATTTGGTGTTTTGTGAATAGAAAGCAACTATCTTTAGACATTTCAAAAAATCATTGTACTCTTTATTGTAGTGCACCTCTAGTGCATATTTATTCTAGTACATGAGGCTTTTTCCCTCAGTTCCTCATCATATTTTATTGGGATGTTTTGTTGGCTTTGTTCTTTTTCCAAAATCTTCTTTGAATCTAGTTTTTAGTAATTGTTTCAGTCAAAAATAGAATTGAAAGAAAGTTTACTTCAGATTTCAGTGCAGGCAATTTTAAGTAGAAGAGTAGGTGTTTTCTTTTTTCAAAGTCTGATATGGTCTACTATGGAGACATTTAAATTATATGGCTCTTACCCACAGAAGCAGATAGAAAAGCAAATAAAATTTTGCAAATTTAAATTCAGGAGGGTTTTTTGTAAAAAAAAACTTGAAGAATATCTCATAATATTGTAGCTTGGAAGAGAATATCTTACAATACTGTGTCTTAGATCTAAGTACTAGGTCTCTGTGAAGTTGGGATTTTATCCTATAATTTTAGAGCTTAATTATTCCTTTTAGTTGTTCTATATAGCAATATTGTGAGTTTGGCTTTCATTCAGGCTAGCTTTAGAGGGAAAATTAGTTATTACTAAATATTATATTCAAATATTTGAGAGATGGGAAGTGTATTCATCAAACAACTACTGAAATGGAATATCAGCACAGCAACACGTAAAACATCTGATCTTTCTGCAAGCTCACATGTGCTTCTTATAATCCATAAAAGGCCTGTTAAATTTTAAAATGTGCTACTTCATTTTAATACACTTATTTAAAATTACTTTGCCTCTCAGCTTTGAAATTCAAAGAATTAGAGCATTTTTTGAGGTACTATTGCTTGTTGATTATATTTTTACAGTGATATTTACATCTATACTATCCTTAAACAACATCAGCTCAAAAGTAGAGATCAAAGCAGAGATCACAGTAAGTCTTAATATTGAAAGTATGCATCAAGAAAAAAAAAAACATAAAACCAAAACCACCACCACCAACAAACCAACAGAACGGGTCATAATTCCACCAAATGTGAGGGATCACTTATCTCTCAGTGACTGTATTTTGAGCAAATTGTTCAGAACAATATTCTGAATGGTGTTTCTGGCTGTAGTTCCAGACAAACGCCGTGCCACCTGGAATGTTCCTTGCTCTTATTGTTCTACTGTCAAGCAATACTTTAAAGACAGCGAGGTCTGCTTGATATCTCACTGTCAATACTTTCCAATATTGCACTCACACAGGTTTTTTAAGAGCAAGCTGTGCATTATTGCAGCCTAACCAGCTAAGTTTAATGTCTCAGAGAAATTTAAAGATCAGATAGATGAAGGGTTTTCCTAAGGTGCATTTAGACCAGTGATTACAAGCAGCAAGCCAAATACTCCATGCAATGACCATAAATGTAGTCATGGAGCAGACTAGGCAAGAATACAATCTCACTGTTGGTCAGTGGGCTCATCTGTACTTATCAATGTGTCATGAATCTGGAGTACAGTTCCCTTCGTGCAACAACATGCTTTTATCTCTGCTTAGGTTGACATACACAAGCTTAACCTCAGAACGTCAGCTGACATTTCACAATTAGGGTAGGGATCATCTAAAGATAATTTTGTTCTTTAGCCTTGTTCCTGATTATTATGGTATGAATTTTCTGCATAAGCACAATATAGTTGCCCCCCAATAAAGCTCCAGTGTCTTAAGGTGTATATATTTACTTCTTTGTTCAAATTTAAAAATTCTATCTTCAAAAAAAAATTTTTATTATTTTATCAGCACTAGATTATTGAACCTATCAGACCCTACAAGTAGAGAATAGCCTGATTTGAACAGACAGTAAATTTATGATGCTGTGAATTTCCTTCCTGGAAACAGTTACTCATATTTCTCTGGCTGTACAACCACCCTGAAAAGTCAGGGAGCTCTCACTACTTTTGTTGCATTCAGTTAACATTTGCTGCACTGAGGACTATAAACTTCTAAATGTAAACTGATTGTCTGCTTAGGCTAAGTTAAGTACATGCATAAATTTGTTTATGACATTTTTATTTAAGTTTTTAAATAATGTCAAGTTTAAATAAATGAGAGATGAAGATATAAATCTGTGAAATGCAACAAACTTAATCCTATAATATTTCATACACCATCTATTGACATATTTTCAAAAAATAAGAGAAAGGAAGTTTTATTTTCTCATATGATCCGTTAGAACCATATCCTTTGAAAACTGTAAAAATTAACCTTGCAGCACAATAAGAACATCAAGGATTTTTATCTAGAAGAATGTATCCACAGATGAAGATGCAGGATATAGAATGCCCTATCAGGGGGACATTCCAGCTTTAGCTGGAACATCACTAGATAAACAAGAATCTTTTTCAAAAGTATGGGATTTAGATAGAAGCAGTCTTCTGACTGTATTAACCTGACCTATCTATTCACTGATCAAATTGTCAGTTAGAAATCCTTCTCTTCCCCCATTCCATCAAGCAATGTTTAGGAGCTGATGTGAAGCCTTAGCAGATAAGGAGACAGTGATTACTTGGGTTAGTAGCTTGCTACAATACATGTTAAGTTGAGGTTACCTAACATTCATGTAAATAGCTGCATTAACTCAAATCAGGATGCCTGATTAAACTCTACCAGAGGTATACTGGAGAGTTTTCAGAGGCAGAAATATCATTTATTTCAGTTTACTGTTTAGTACAAAGTATATTTTCTAGCTGAGGCTTCCATATTTTAGACAAATATAAATTAAAAGCCCTAGAAGAAGGCCAGGATAAGAAACAAATCAAAATAAATCAAAGTGTTACCTCCTCTTTAATTTCCTTCTTTATTATATGGAGAGTTTTTCTTATCTTTTTGACTTCTCCTTTAGCAGAAATTTCAAGACCATCTTTGGTGGAAACTTGTGAAAGATGGAACATGTTTCATTTGCCCTCACCTACTACAGCTACTAGATAAGCCACCATGTCAGATGTCATAAAGTCAATAAATCTTAAAATAACACTATGGGCATTATTAGAACAATAGGCACCTCAAGCTGCTTAAAGAAAACCTTGTGGTGAGCCACAAATATGCTATATTATCCCATGAAAACAGAAGCCAAGGAACTCACAAAGGAAAGAAGAGATGGTTCTATTTTAGCAATAGTAGTGCAACCACTGCAGAAACAGTTCACTCTTTCCATGTCTGTATGTGTATACATTTTATATACCTTTATATACAAAGCACATTTCAATTCTTCATCAAACACAGATATTTAGTGATGAATATGAATGGAACAGGGAGCAGAGAAGTGATGTAATAGGCCTTATTTTAGAAAACAGAATCTTGTATATACATTTTGTTTTTATAGATGTCATATGCTAGCATCTGTACACTATCTGGATGTCACATAAGTATTATTGCAATTAAACTAGCTCCAAGACTGAAAAATTCCTTCATTAGGAGAGCAAGTCTTAAAAGCACATTTAGTACTGCATTTTGAATTTAGAAATTGCATTACTGTTTTTCTCAAGTCACTAAGAAAAGCATCTGTGTCCTTTGAGCATATATTTCTACTCATTTTTATAAACATTATTTTTGCCTGTCATTTTATCAGTTAAAACTTCCCCAGATTTTTTCATGTTCCTCCACATGTCTGGAATCCTGCTTAAAAATTGGTGTCACATCTCAGACTAATTTCAAGCTTTTGATACTGAAGAACAGTTAAAAAATTGCGTAGCAAAATGAGTGGTCTGACTGCTCAACCCTTGATATCCTGTAGAATTCTTCAGTGGGCACCAGCTCAGCCTGCCAGTTTGTTTTTATTCCTAAGGCCCATTTCCTCTGTCATTGTTTGCCCTACCTGTGCTCTAAGTTGGAGGGGCATCCACCCATGGGGAGAAGCTCCAGCAACCTCAATATCCTTCTCAGGTGGATGGAAAAATGATCTTATATCATTGTTATAGCCCTATCTTCTCTGACCTTTTTTTGGTCCCTAAAGGCCTTCTTGAAAGTGCCTTGCTCTGCTGCATCTGTAAAAGGGATTTATTACAAGTTTTTAATGCTTTTCCTAAGTGACTCTTCAAAATCTTTCTGTCATGCTTTATATATTTGCATTTAATCTGTAATGGTTCCTGATACTTTCTGCTTTTTTCATTTGGACTTAAATTTAGCTTTTTGAGGGGTTCTTTTAGTTCTTTAACTCTGTAATCCTGTACTTTCTGTTTAGCTATGGTGGCTCATTTTGGTCCCTCTAAAGGCCAAGCTTTCTCACCAATCATTACATTATGACTGTATCAAATTTTTAGGAACTAAATGTTAGTGAATACACTGTGCTATATTTATTTAACATAAACATGTTCTATTTCTTTGGATTTACACTTTGAAACACTTTAAATTCTAACAAGTATGTTTCTTCACAGCATAGGAAACCCAAGTAAGCACAGCCTAAAATACAAGCAAGGTGAAAACACTGTAAAAGCATAAAGATATGGAGGTTTAGGTTGACGGACAGGTAGATATGAGATAGGTAACAGAACAAGTCTCCTAATTCAGTGTCCTAGAGGTTGTAACCACACTGGGTCAGACCATTCAGACTGCTCTAGCAGTGACCAGCAAGGGAGCCAAGAGCCTCTCTCATAGGAAGCCTTACAGTTACTCTGAAAGCAAAGCAATTTTTTTCTTTCATCCTGGAAGTGGCTCTTTTTTCAAATTGATGCTTCAACTCACTGTGCTGTTATTAAGTCTGTCAATATCTAGTTGCCACTCAGAGTCTGAATTTCTCTCCTTGGTATGTACATATATATCCTTGGTATATTCCAGTTATAGCTAAGTATTAAACTAATCCTACATAATATTGCAGAAACTGGCAAGGGGATGTTTCATAGAATCATAGAATGGCTCGGGTTAGAAGGGATCTTAAAGATCATCTAGCTCTAACCCTGCTGCCGCAGGAGCATAGTCTGGATGCTACAGCTTTTATTGCTAAAAATAATAGAAAAAAAAACCTTAAAAGATATCACATATATTTTGTTAAAGAAGTGGCAAGCAGAAATTTAATTTTTTATTCAAACTAAAAAATTCAAAATAGAAATTAAAAAGTTAAACCTAAAATAATAGCAACTAAAATGTAATTTAAAGCCAAATTACAATGACAGAGAAGAATAAGTAATTCTACTGACAAAGCTATGATTTTAAATTGTTTACAGCAGTGCAATCGCTTTGCAATCCTTTTATGTTTCATTAAATGAGGACTGGAGAAATTATGCACAGATTTTAAAAATAATTACGTTTAACATCATTAAAACTTGTAACAACAATTTAGGTTTTAACTCCTCTGCTTTAATATCATTTTTCTAAGATATGCAAACCTATATTGACCTGAAAACAGTTACCTATTCAAAGCTGGGGCCATTATTGTAGGAAGGAGCTTCGGTGACAGGGCAGATCTACTGAACATGGTCACTGCCTGCTGCACCTCTTGCCCCTCCAGCTCATCGGAATTCCTCCCTGTTGACACACTGGTCTGTCCTCCTCCATCTGTCTCCCTGAGGAGAGGATACAGCCTCAAAAATCCAGTCTCTTGACACAGCCTCTTTGGCACAGCCAAACCACTGAAGGGAGATATATAGCATTTTGTCTCTGAGGGCTTATCCCACCTCTCCTCAGAAGGGTGTCACTGTTACACAAGCAACCTGTGAGAACCTGAATATTGCTAATTTTGAACATTCCCAGTAAAGATTCTATGCAAGCACATTTGTTAAAGAAATACATAAAAGCCTTTCTCTGTTTCTTCTTTTACTTTAACATGATTTTAATTTGTGTAATTTTATGAAAATGAACAGGAAAAAATTAAATCCATTGGATGGCTTCATGCAGGCAAACGTATTAGTCAAAAGTAGAGTCAAACCTTTTAGAAGCCCAGCTGCTTTAAAAGACTACACAGAGCTGCTCAACTGATGTTGGGCAATTATGGGATGATCTTCAAGTTGCTCATAGCTAAAAATTAAGTTAAACCCTAGAAGCATAAAAGAAGAAATGAAAATCTGACACAGGTTATTACTGTATTCCATCTCACGGTTTTTTAAGAACTTCATCTAATGACTATTTAATGTGTGCGGATGGCACAAAGTTATTTCAAAGGGACTGCTGTCATGTGGGGGCAGATGCTGGATTTTTGGCACAGATGTAGCAAGAAGATGTGTATTTCCCCTTGTGCCCTGGAGACACAATGCCTCAGTCTTGATGCATCTCTATATCCGTGTCTAAGCACTTCAACTTTTTATGCGCATTGTTCAGGACTGCTTGCTGAAGCAAAACTTCATATTTCATAGGCATATTTGTGGGCAAGCAAACATTTTTACTGTTATGGAGCTCCAAAGATTTGGACAGTCAAAACCGTATTCCTTTCTAGTCTTTTTTCCTTCCAAGCACATTAAAATACCAACATATTAGAAGCTCCTAAAATTTCTTAGTTATAAATGTAACTGTCTTTTCAATTTTACTGTAAACAAAATGATAGGCAGGTGGCCTGTTTCTTCTGAAATGAGTCAATTTTATGGAAATCATCTACTGCAATCAGATTTGTGTCTAGATTTTCAAAATTGTCAGAATCCAGAGTCCCATAAATGTTCACACAATGTCTTGTGTGACCACCTAAACCAGAGGTGTTTATACTCTTGTTGTTTACAAAGTACATCCAACCATTTCTAGTAACTATTCAAGTACCTTTAGAAGTTTGGCCTTTAGACATTACTCATGTTGGGAACTAACTTCTCATTTATTGACTTAAAATGTGTCTCCAAAATAAGCCATCCCAAAACTGATGCATCTTGGATGAAATTAATTTTGTTTTAAAACTCAGTCCTTGGTCACACCTCTGACCAGCAACAAAATGATCAATAATCCAGGTGTAAGGAAATATAAATCTCAGGTCCTGCTGAGTTTATAAAATTGTTCCCTTTTCCCCTCAGTTGAATCACCTAAAAGTCAAGCATCACAAAATGTAGACTCACTCCTATCTTTGACAAAGGCTTTTTATCACTCTGTCTACAGTGATGCTAATACATTCAGTTTATAAAGTTTGCACTTTGAATAATAATTACTTTAGCTACATTGCTCATAACATCATCATTGACAAGGTGGTGTTAGGTCACAGCTTGGACCTGATGATCTCAAAGGTCTTTTCCAATCTAACCAATTCTGTGATTCTGTTAAAATGCAAGCATATCTGAAGTTCAACACTGGTAACCTACCAAATTAATTTTAGACATTACTTATACAGAAACACTATTTCTGTAAATTGGTGGGATGTTACCTGCACAGTACCTCTACACCTTTTAAACACCAAAGAAATTAACAGCTGAAAGATCAGAGGCAGATAGCCTGCTCAAAGATTCTCCTTCCTGAGAGGAAACTGATAAAGGACAACTGTAGCTACAGGCAAAGCTTCCTTTACTAATGTAACGTAGGTGGGAGATGTCAGCCTACATTTCCACAAACACACTAATTATCTCTAGCTAATGATGTCTTCCTTGGAGATACTCGTCAGTGTCTTTTTCTGCTTAATGACTCTAAATGATTTAAGGTAATCTTGATTTAGCACAATCTCCTGATAACTGATTTCTTAATTATTCACAGCTAAATGATGATTTAAAAAGTTAATAATTACTAATTTTTAATAACTTGTCCTTATTGACAGACATATTCAAGTATTCAGAATTTGCCCATTAGAACACTTAATAATTTTTTTCAGAAGACATTCTCACTATACTCTTGATTATCAAAAGTGGGAAGGGAGGAATTGTCATGAAAATTAAATTGTGGTATTGATATACACATTCCTTACTACACATTCCTTGACTAAAGCAAACAATTATATGCTTTTAACAGAAGCTCCAGTAGTGACTTTAAGTCGCTACGTTGTCTTGTTTATGTTTTTCAACACATGCAGAAAATTTTAGCTAGATGTAAATTTATCTCATTTTGCAGTTTCAACTTGTAGAACAGTGTCACGGATCTTTTTATTTTTAGGTCTGGTGTTTGAGAAAGAAATATTTTGACATGGGTAAACTCAAAAAGTAAGTATAACTACAAATTTCTGTAGCAAAGATGTTTGAGATACAGTCACATACAAGGAAAATGCTGAGAAAATGGGAGAACCTAGACTACTTAGTACGTATATCAATATACATACATTCATATGTGAAATATGAATGAACCCTCAGATAAAAGTACCTATTTTTTGTTGCATCTGTGTTTTAGAAATATTAATTCCTGTGCCCTTTGGTTTCTTATGAATATATAGCGCATAAGGAAACTAATGCATAAGGCAACTCTTTTGATACTTTGGACTATATCTACTTACATTAATGTTAGTGCATAGTGGATGGAGAATCAGGATTCCAAAGAAAAATATTCTATGACCTTCATATCAACAGCTCGGAGTGAGTGTTACTGACAGGTCCATTATTCTCCCAGATATAAGCAAAGAAAACAAACCAACACTTGACTAAGATAAGCCCTTTAACTTATCAGTCTCACAAGCTTACAAGCAAAAACCTGTAAGACTATGTCATGTAAATTTCTTCAAATACTTTTTAATCTATTCCATTTGAATATTAGCCTGAATCAAGACCAGAGGAAAAACAATATCATTATTCTGAAGTATTACACAGATCTCATTCAGCAAAGATCCTGAGCAGGTCCTGGCAGAAAAACTGTGAAGTCTGTCCAAGGAGCTGTGCTGTGGGATGAAGGCTGAATGAAGTCCATAATTTGGGATTTATGATTTCAGTGTTTAGACTGGAGCAGAAAGAGCAATCTAATTAGTCAGTAAATTGCGCTTTATCAGTTTCTAATATCTGAACAGCCAACTACCGGGGGAAATGCCAACTCCTGGGCTTCAAATTACTGCAAAATAACATATTTTCACGTGTTCCAAGCTATATCTATAGGGGGGGTTTTGTCCTATTTACTTCTCTCAGTTACAATGTGTTTGCTTTTTCATTAGGGCACTGTCTGACAAAAGACCATATCTGTGAAGTCTTCATCCTACTTTGAACTCCTGAAGTCCAAACTTGGAATCACTCCATGCAAAATGAAATAATAGTGTTCATAGAAACATGTCATTCAACCATTTCCAGATTAAAAAAACTGCTTTCCTGTCCTTTTCCTACTTAATCTTCAACATTAATCTTCCTTTAATTTAGCCTTACTTCTCAGCTTCTAGAAATGTCCTACATTGAACAATTACTATTCACTCTCTTTAGAGAATGTGCAGTATACCTGGAAAAAAACTGAGAAAGGAAAGGAAAAACTGTAATATATGCAAGAAAAATTCAACAGTAGGTTAGTGTTTATACTTCTGAGCAGATCTATAAAGTCAAAGAAAAAGAAAAGTCAAGATTTTCTTTTTGCACTGTTTTATTCTACCATGGGAAAAAAAAAGCATCCTATTATTTTTTTGTCATCAAGGACTATTTTGGTTTTCTCTTATGTGTGTTAATGGAAATAAATACTTCCCCAGGTCATAACAACTTACTGTTATGAAAACTAATCATTCCAAACAAGCCTCATTTGAATTTTTTTCCTAAATAAATCTATATAGGATAATAGGATTTAGTTCTTTCTCCTGAAAATTTATCTTGCTGAAGAAATATAAGAAAAGCTAAGATGTAAGTTTGAGAACCAACTTAGCACAATTATCATTCTGAACTAACAGACTATATAAGTATTTAAAGCATCAAAGTGTATATTCTTGCACTGTTGTCATAACAACTAAAAAGGATAATGTGGAATGTGTGTAAAGAAAATTTCAAAATATTTGAAACAAAAATTTTACTGCAGCTTAGAAGAACCGGTGAGCTCCCTCCTTATGCACTTGGTCTCAGATGCAGGCAAAACCTTTTTAAGTTAAAAGCAGCATGATATTTTTTGAATGGCAATTGGCTTGACTGATTACAAATTTATCAAGAAACCTTACTGCCCTCTCTGTAAAAGACAATGATTCCACTTTACAGATTGTCTCCAAGTCAGCTGCCAAGCGCTCACTACAGAAAGTCAGGCACAGACTAACTATTTCTATGGATCAAGGTCTGGACAAACAAAGGAACTTCATGCAAACTTCAGTGTGTTTTAAAATGTTACTAAACTGAGGCAACTCTGCAGCACCTTTGCTGGAAGTGAGTTTCTTTGAGGAGACCCTTTCAAACCCAACCTGCTGCTTTACAACTTGTCTTTGAAAGAGAATAAAGCAGTTTGGAGAGAAACGAGCAGAGGCAACAATAATCTTACTCTCACCAAGTATATATTTTTAAGATGTCAGTGATACTCTTGTAGTGTCACAATACGATTAGGATAAAATCAGGAACACAAGAACAACAAAATATTTTCTAACATGCCTACACGCGCCTATGCAAAAAACAAAGTTGGAAGAAAGATTTATTATTGATCAGAATAGTTTCTTCCAGATTATGTTGTGAAATAGATTATATTTTAATGTAGTTTTCAGTTTATCAACATCTATATATGCATATCCAGTAAATTTATCTGTGTATGCATATAGTATAGAAACAGCTGACCATATGGAATTTTGAATTAGTGCAGTTCCACTGTAGTTTTCTGACTAAATGAAACAAAAATAAACGAAAACATACATAACTTCATTAAAAACGTAACTGCCTCTAATGAATGTCTCCTCTAGCTGTTAACACAGTCTTCATACATAAATAACAGCATCTCTGTACAACTGAGCTAGTCAGGTATGCAGTGATGGGTGGATTGCTTTGAGATCCAAGCTGCACCTCTGAACACAGAGCAAAGTACTGACTTTACAGTTTTTGTAGTTATTATGACAAATTACAAGCTGATTGATGTAGATTTAGGATGTATGATATAAAAAAACCCTGCAACAGCTAAAATGACACTCAGACTCCTAACACATGTAAGGTCACCCTAAGGTCACCCTCTGGCTAGTATTTGAAGGTTGAAAAAAAGATTAAATACACCATCGATTTGTCCACTGATTAAAAACATACAGTTGAGGAAATGATCAAGTTCAACTTTTGAACACATCATTTTCTTAAAATAGCTAAGACCTCAGTGTCAAAATTGCAACATGAAAGTTTTGCCTGAGGCTGGATATATCTTTCCAGGATGAACATCTTATGCTTAATGAAACAAATAATGCACAGGGGAAATAAAAGTTGAATATCAGAATTGCTACTAGACATGATCACTAAGGTTACTAGCAGAACAAAAAAAGAAAGAAACCTAATGCATTCTGAAAACTTCTTTTCCTATTTCTTTTCAAAAGAAAAGAAGAAAAAGATACTATGAAATATTCAGAGTTGTATTTCTGTTATACCTAAACATAGGAAAATGCACATAAAGAAAGCTCCTCCCTGTTAACTGCCAATGAAATGCTGCACCTGAGCAATAATACCACCCAAAACTTCAGGTGTAGATTTAAGACAACAAGAATATCCCTTAAAAGTCACTAAATGTTTTGAAAAATGTCACTGTGTATCTGTGCCTCACTGAGCATTGTATCAGCCCTGTCCCTGAAGGTGTGACTGTAGGTGCACCATAACTGACAACATTCAGAACCTGTCACTTTTTCTCAAAGTCTCCAAGGCAAAGATAGCTCTGATTTTGTTTTGCATAGAAGGAGAAAAAAACCCCAAATTTCAATCATTTATTTGGAAGATATAACCATATTTAGGGAAAAAATAGAATATTCATTATTGGTAAAATTTAAGGTCTAAAGTTTATCTATCCAATTCAGCACCAGCCGCTACACAATGAAAGTAAAGCCAGACTTCTGCAATTTCTATAAATGCTTTAACCAGTAAATTATTAACTAGTTACTTATAGAAACAAATACCAAATCAAATTACACAGAACAATATTGCAGCTGAGTATCTCAACATTAATGCATTTTAACCTATTTTTGGCACATTGTAAAAGGTGCTGTAATTGTTCATGTAAAAAAACCCTGTATGCCTAATTGCCCTTTCTAGAAGTATTTCTGAACTTACACACTGACAAGAGAAAAACACTGTTCTTTATGGGACCCATCACAAGTAAGTCCTACAGATTCCATAAGATTCTGCAGCCTGATTATGTACGTCCTGAAGTATGTCTGTAAATTCTTTATTTACTCTGATAAGCAAGAGGCTGTATCAAAACAGCTACAACACAATGAATTGCTTCGCATAATCTCTGAAGAAATTTTGAGCTTAAAAAAAATTTATAAAGATTACTTTAAAAAACATGACATCATTAACCAAAACCTTACAACTGTTTTCTCCAGTAAAGAAGCAGAATAAGGTATTCTGGTCTTTACCTTAGAATGTAGATGAGTTCATACTCCTATTCTTCAAGCACTGCAACATCTCGAGTGACAGTGGCACAAGAAACTACCTTCCCCTTAATTAGGATAAGATTTGCAAATACACAGTTGAAGAGGTTATCCTTCATCTAATTACCAGTTTTACAAGTTCTCAATGAACAATAGGAACATTTCTTAAGTGTGCTGCAATGGCATTTTCCCTGTAAAATGGCGGAGGACACTGGAGAATGAAGGGAGTCGTTAAATACACTTTTTTTTCACCTGTAATTTAAACATAAGCAAAAATAAACGGGAAAGTCATCTGAAGATGTGACAATTGATGTTCAAGCTGACTCCTCAGCAGCACCAGTAGAGTAGTGGTTGAATATAAGACAGAAAGGTGCATCAGGGAAAATACATTAAATGCAAGTTTAAAATATTTAATTTTAGAACAGGTTCCTGTAATAAACTCTAAAAGGAATCTGAGAACACATTTGTTGCTAACTTTATGCCTCTTGCGCATCATTTTCTGCTTAGCAACAATTACTGCAGATATTGTCAGGTTTTGTCCAAAAAAAAAATCCTAACTATTTTAAGTATGAAACTCTCATAGTAAGGGGGTGAAATCTCAAATTCAAAGTATTTCCATGGAGGCACAGTTTTCATGACAAAAAATATTAATTCTGAAGAATTTATCCTTGCATTTTGCTGGCCACAAAGGTCTCTATTCTACATATCCTGGAGCCTTTTCTCAATATAAATAGATAATAGCTGGACACAGGGTATTTTTCTCCAGCTAATATAGAGTTCACACAATAAAGCAGTTTGTAAGCTACTCTTTGAAATGGAGAGCTTTGTAGCTTTTGTCAAAATAGAGCAGGAAAAATAAAATTATGTGCATTTTCACAGAGAAACAGTAAAAGGAGTGAATGTGGAACATTCAGTATGTGCTGCTGACACTGTTTAATTGCAGGAGAGAGCTTTGGAGTCTGGTCATTGAGAATGTCTTGAATAAATTACTTCTATTAATCAGTTGTTAACAATTGGCATGTAAATTAATATGCAAACTTAATTAGCTGCTTCCCTATTTTTAGTATCTAAACCCCCCCCACTTTAATAATATATATCCCCTCTTTTATTTGTACAGCAAATTAAAGGAATTATCTTTGTTAATATTTGATTTGGCATGAAAAAAATATTAAGGTAACCATGACAACTGTGTAAGTAGCAATAGATCAGCTGAATTACAATAATGACAACATGTAAGCAATGGAATGTGAGCCTTTAAGGGAGCAGCATGTTCTGACCCAGTATAACTATTATGAGCACTCCCTGGCTTATGCTTTCTTTCATTTCTGATAAAGGCCCTTATTCCCAGAGGTGCTGCACGTAATCGACCTTTTAACAAAGTTGGATGAGACAGGGATATGTATAACAGTTATTCAAATTCATGTAGATAAGAAAGAACACACTGCTATAAGCCAGAGTTTTTTACTTACATTTTTGATATAAGCCATTATGGACTGAAGAATTCTATTCTGTAATAGTTGTAGTATTTGAGTAAATTCAGATTAGTCAGCAATTTTATTTAAATATACTGTGCTCCATCAGAAATACACTTAATAGCCAAACTTCCACGTCTCAGGAAAGCAAATATTTAAAAGAGGTCCCCAACACTGGAAACATAACATGCAGTTATGTTTCCAGAGTCACAGGCACTTTGGTCTGTGTCCCATTCTGCCCCAGTCCAATGGATTCCCTGATAATTTATCTTGCTCAGCTTGGAGAAGAGAAGACTGAGAGCAGTCTGCAACATCTTGAAGGGGGACAGTGGAAGAAAGGTGGTGATCTCTTCTCTCTGGTGATCAAAATACGACACGAGAATGAAGCTGCGTCAGGCAAAGTTCAGACTGGAATGTAGGTAAAAGTTGTTCACCAGATGGGTGGTCACAGCATCAAGCCTTTTAGAGTTTCAGCATCATCTGGATGATGCTTTCACTCATATGGTTTAGTTCTAGGTAGGTCTGAGAGTAGCAGGGAATTGGACTCAATGATCTTTTTGGGTTCCTTACAGCTTGAGGGATACACTATGATTCTATGATTATTGCTTGCATAGGCTCAAGGGGGAAAGGACGTGACAAAGTCTTTTGTGGATTTTAGCATTTTTATTTTTGACTGCTTTGAATGCAAGGTTCCAGTATTGCCACAGGGTAATGAAACACAATTCATTAAATTTCAAAGAAATTTCTCAGGTTTTTTTAAAAGAGGCATGGGGAAAATATGTCCAGCTGAATACTGTCTTCAGATTTTTACAGCCACCTCTAAATGAGTAGCAACATATCACCTAAGTCTGATTATTCGTTAATGTGGAAATAGCTTGCATAGCACATGATTCTCCTAAACTTAGGGAATAATTGAGAAAAAAAAAAATAACCATTTTTTTGTTGTTGTCTAGCTAGCCCAAACTCTGCACATAGAGGAAGAGTGGTTTTGTCCTACCAAGGTAATGGAACTGAATAGTCTGGTAGACAAAAAGACATTATTCTGCAGGGGAGCAGAAAACCCTGGGTTGCCTTCATCCCACGCCCTGATCATCCTTGTCAGTCACTCAAACACATATGCATACCCTTCCTTGCTGAGCACAATCTCTTTCAGACAAGAGGAGTCTTCTCCCTTTTCTGCACAGACAAAGATGGGCAACACACAGACACCTGCAGAGACTGACACTAGATTTTACTTTTCAGCTGCCCTGAAACAACTTGAAATCACTGAGATCACTGCAAATTAGAAGGTAAGTAATTAATATATGTCCAGCTTTTGACCTACAACATCAAAACAAAACAGGAATGAAGGCATACCTAAGAACTGTATTATGGTTACTTGCCATCCTGTTCAAGGCACTTGCTGAACAACATACATAATATTACCTAAAAATAATCCTACATGAAATGTAAAGTTCCTACTTTTCATAAGGGAAACCAAAGCTTAGGAACATAGGAATATTCCTGGGTTAGAGAAAGTTTATGGCCTTGCTTTTTGTAAATATTTTCTCATCATGCTTTACCAGCTTAAGTTTGGGTTATGCAACTTTTCGTATGTTTATAGCATGGACAGAGACTAAACAAATTAATTTTGTATTATGAAAATACTTTGTGTATAAAAAATATATAAAAATATATAAAAATATACACTTTGTGTATAAAAATAGAAAATTTGATAGGAACAAGCTATTCACATGAAAGAAAATCATGGAACTTCAACTGCAGCTTGTATATGGAAGATTATACACTGATGTTTCTCTCACATTTTAAAGACATTTCTGCAGTTATTTCCAGATTTTTTTGCTATTGAATGCAGGCCATTCCTTCAGAGGAAGTCTTTAGAGTTTAGGTTACAGTTCCTTCATATAATAAAAGAAAAATCCCACCACCAACAGCAACAAAAAAACTCCTATGATTCCAGTCAAAGGGGTTTCTCCAGTTTTTATTTGACCATTTTTCAACACTTTCTTTCAGCTTAAATGACATTAGTGCTAGACTAATTTGAAGACCACCCCCTCTTCCATCTTCTACTTTCACCTCATATAGGCACTTAGGCCAATAAACAAGATGACTCAGAGCAGTTTTCTGCTTTCTTGGTGCAGGAGTGATTGTCTGTGGGAGTGTGCATTTATGCATGAGAAAAGGAAAAATGATCCCAGGAAAGGAGGAGGAGGAGGATTAAAGGGAGAAAGATGCATCAAAATGGCATTAGAGAATTTCAGCTCTAGGAGAGTTTGCTGGAGACTGAAATGTGGGTGATGTTATCCAGGCTAATTTATACATAACAAAGCTTATAAAAATGCAGTTCAAATCTTGTATTTAGTTACAAAACATGTAACTTCCATGTGAATCCAAGAAGAAAGGATGGCTGAGATGTCCAAATCCTCCCAAAGAGGAAGACACACAAGTTTTAATTCTCTAGTGAACTCCGGTGAAGTACCATACACACAACGTGAGTGCCTACCAATATTCCTGGCTCTAGATTTTTAGGCAGCAAAGACAGTCAGCATTCCACAGAGCAGAGCAGAGGATAAAGTTCCCTCAGCAAACAGAGCTATGATAACTGGAAGTAAAAAAAAATACAGACATGGAGAAGCAGCACAACACAGTCCAGTGTAAGGCTGTATTTGGTTTATTAGCCCTCCAAAAATGGATGTTCTTTGTTGCATGCTTCAGTAAGACACAATTGTCTTTCACCCTACTCAGTTGTCCGATAGTTACTTTCTCACATTTAGTTCAAAGCACAGGTCAAAAGACTCACCTTTTTAGTTTAGCGAGCATGTCCAAACAGACCAGGAAAGTTAGTGCATGGGAAAAGGAGAGCTCTTTTTTCTAAGTTAATTTATTTTGTGAAGGTAGCAGGGAGGAAAGAAAGAATGGAGATTTAGGGACACACGACAATTAAAAACTCCCCAGAAATACAATTCACAGAGGATTTTCAGTAATCAGGTGAACACATCCAGGTGCTGTAAAATGCTTGTGAATAGCTCTTAGCCCTTCCCCCAGTCAGAGGTCTTTCAATGTTTAAGAGTATTAAGCCCCTTTTTTCTGGTAAGACATTTAAGGGTGCCTTCATACCATGTATCCATATGCTTTGCAATGTGATACGCTTGCTTTTAATTTTTAGCATTGAATTCATATTTTGCTTCTATTAGTAACAATTTCTCAATTTCTTACAAATTATTTCTACTCAATTAGATCCACTGTGAGCTCTCTCTAGTGCTTTCTTTCTATCATGTTTTATATTTGCTCTTTTAGCTTCACAGAATTTCACCTTCTCTTTCTACTGTATCTAAAAGTCAATTCTTATTAGAGCATAGCACTCTCCTTTGTTTTGCTTTGGGTTTTTCTTTTGCAGGAAATATCTGAAATATACATGTGCATCAATATAAAAAGATTTCTATACCTATAGCCAAGTAAATGGTTTTGGGTAGTTTTATTTTTTACGTGATTCACAGAGAAGGAATAATGTTAAACTATGGAAAAAGAACACGATATTCTGAGACCATGTCACTGTGTTCTGTTTTCCTCTAGACAGAATGACAAACTTTGTCTGGGATAAAGTGAATTCAGTTGAAGAGAGAAAGGATCGGGGTAACTCCTTTATTCCAGATGTATCATCATGTTCCACCTCATCTTTAATCTCTACGTGCTCTTAGGTCCAAAACAGGAGTATTTCACAGAATGCTTATTGAAGGTTTTTTCATTTATCAGGAGCACTGGATAAACTCTGAACTACAATTGTGAGTAAGATGAGCAGAAGTCCTCACTTCTGTTCAAATGGGAATTAGGAAAATACATCAGGAACTGGATATTCAAAGTATTTGTTTTCCATAACATTTCATTATGTCTACTAGAATTAAACAATCATGCTACTTGAGATCCTTGGTGTTTCATATTTAGCACTTAATGGAATATCATGTTTAAGAAATATGATATTCCAAGGTGGAATAGGTTTATCTAGAATTCTTCCTGAACATATATTTTTACAGGATAGATAATAGCATTTATACATCCTTATTCACATATACTGCTTGATTTTTTAAGTCTTGATTTGGTACTGAGTCAAGACTGATGCAACAGTATGTATTTATGTGTATTTCCTTTCCTACAGGTTAAAATATTTAGTATTTCCTAACCTGCTATTTATTTGGAAAAATCTAGAAGCAGGAAAAAAACAAATCTATGTTATAGATATACAATATATATATATATGTATACAAAACTTAGATTAAATCTTCCTGATTGGAGATGAATTTTTGGACCTAGAAATGTCCATGAACAGAATGAGTTCTACAAAGCTGTAACTCTAAACTCTAGAGGAACCAAGAATTATTTTAGCTACAGGAAACATTTGACATTCATTATTTCTGGCATATCCCGCCATTCTTGTCCTTTTCAAAGAGCTCAGAAGAATTTGTATTCATAATGACAGTCTGAATGACCCTTCTTGTAAAAATAAAATCATAGAAGAAATAAGAAAGCAAATATCATGTTTTTATGCACGAGACTTCTGAAATACAGGAAAGAAAAAACAAACATGATGCAAGAAATGTCTCTGTGATAAGATGGGTTACAAAAAGCTTTTGTTCCATCTATTTTTTGTAGTCATTCAGCAGTATATTGGCATAGAGTCAGCTGCCCCAGGTTTAGATTTGTTTGGGTTTTTTAATAATCCAGTGATCATGAACATGTGCATGTGATTAGGACTATCTTTCAAACTATAGGGCCATTTTATTTAAAGGGGAACTGGGTTTAAATAATAAAATACTCAATATTTTTCTAATGCAACTCCAAAATGGTCTCCTAATGGAGTATATTTCTACAGAACTAGGTTCGTACTCGTTTATTTCATAAAACTATCTCTATTTTTATGATCTTTTCAGAGTACTAGTTGTCCTAATTCATGAATTTTACTTATTAGGAAATGCATGAATTACAGCCATTTATTTTAAAATTCTGTTTTAAACACTATTTCCAGCCCTCTAACTAGGTTAGGAAATGAGTGAATTTATTCCCCTTTAGGGTCTGAAACTTTCTAGAAGACTTCAAATGAAAACCATAAAGAAGTCTCGAAAAACAGGACTTTGCTGAAATAAAATTACTCTTATTAGAAGCACCGTAAAGCATTACCTGGACTGAGGTTGCTCCCCCCACCTTACTTGTTTAAAAAAAACCAAACAAACACAGTCCACCAACACATACGTATCTTTCTCTTTCACTTGTATTTTTGTCTGTTGCAATAGCTGTATTATTAAACCCGGAACTTTTTACCTCTTTGCATTAGAATGACCTTGGTTGTATAAGAGACATTATAATGTTCTGATTAACTAATATTATATGCAGTTTCCAGACCACTGTAGCAGCATTTACTTCACTGAACATATTATTACATATTGCAGCTACAAATCAGACTCGGATCACGACTCAGTGACTCCTTTTATAAGCAAAACAATCCACAGTTAATATCTTTTCCATTTTGTCAATGTGTAAATTATTCCTTTCCAAGGAAGGCTACATACTAAACTAGGTAATGCATTGTTCAGAAAATATGCCATCCAGGAATGTATTTTTTGTAGATCAGCAGGAAAAAGTTTGCAGCTCTGCATATCAAGAGCTTTATCTCAAAACAAGCTTTGGGTAGTCAAGTGATTCCTGTTGAATGGGAGGAAATTTCCAAGGAACCATCTTGACCATGGATTTAAGCCCCCCCTTTCCCACTGGTCACAATGGGCAGAAATTGAGTGAAGGCAGTCCTTTTAAGTCACTGCCATTAAACACAAGCCCCTCAGTAGCTCCTTGTACCGCTGGAAGAAACCACAGGTATTCGCAACAACTCAGGGAATTTGCTGGATGTGAATGTCATGTTGATAGCTGAGGGGTAGTTTTATTTAATTTTTCATTTCACCACACAGATAAACCACACAGTAACCTATGAGAACTTCCTAAAGGCAATCCAGAATTTAACACATCAATAGTAAAGCTTAGCTCAAACTTAGATTTTGAAGAAATATTCAGAAACAGAAGTTCTTTTAAATGCCTTGTTAAAAGTTGAATTATCCATTATTAGTCATTGCTTCCATACTGAGACAGGGGGAAGGTTTCTCAATTTAATCTGTGAAGTTATCAAAGGGAGTCTGGATAAACAGAATCCTTTACAATGAGTTAAGGACTACTTATCTTTTCATCCTTGTTTCCCACTTGCACTGTCTGTCTGCCTTTCCGCCATTATCCCAGAATAAGAATTTGTATTTGACAGTCACTTTCAAACACAATTAAAACCAAACAATTCCCACAGTTTCATTAAAAACTATCAGAGTGAAGAATAGGGTTCCAAATTTGTGACTCTTCCACAAGTTAAGCAAAAGGCTACTGTGTTATTTAATCTCTATGAGACATCACAAAACCAGCTTGGGAAAGAGCAGATGTATGAAGCAGGGAGATGCCCTATATGATATTCCAGCCCCAATAAACAGTCCAGTCATGACATAAAAAAAGTGGGAAATGAGGTGTTATAAATTCCAGTACTCGTGAAGCTCTTTGGAGATTAATTCTTTTCAATGACCCTTAGTTTTACCAGGTCTTATCACAGCTCTATTGATAAATGTGATATGTTATAAATACTGTGTTAGCCTAGACTTGAATACCTAAAGTGTTTCAGTGATATTATCCTAGGTGATTTCCTGATTTAAAGACACATAAGAAAACTGCTTCAACAGGCATTATAGTTTCAATTTATGCTGGAGAATCACACACACATTTATAACTGCACAAAGTGGAGCACATTGCACTGCCACCGCTAAAACCGTATATATTATAAATAGGCCCCACAGAGCAACCACTGGGAAAAGGAACACAACTTCCATAGTTCCATCAGAAAGACCTTCTTCATGGAAGTGTATTGTTTCAAGGGAAGGGCAAAGTGAATAATTACTCAGGCCTGACTTAGCATGGGACCTCTGTACCATCCACTATAGTCAGTTCAAACAGCTTCATCACACTTTCTTTCTACCCAGCTTACTACTCTCCATTGTGGATCAAGTGTCAGCCTTTCATTCACTAAAAATGCCAGCCTGAAAGTTCCCCACAGAAACTTCTGTGCTCTTGTTGCACCTGCCATGTGAGGAGTGTCACAGGACGATTAAACCCCATCATCACCTACTCCTGTGCGTCCCAGATAACTGGTGCATAAAGAGATAGCGCAAGGGCACAAAGGCCCAGCAGGGGTCATCTCTGGTGCCAGGGGGGCTCAGACCTAATCAACATCTTAGTCTGCAGCTGATGGGAGGAGAGATGAAAGAAAATTATTGACTAAGAGCCATGGTTTTACACTATAAAAGATACACTGAGGCAGAAGTCTCATACACCCCAAAAGTGTTCGAAACTTCTCCCCAAAGTTTGGACGCAAGCTTTGCGGTTACTTTTCCGGAAAGTGAGAGGAAGGATACTCGATGTGCTACACCAGCGACTGATTGGTAAGATACATTGAATCCTAAGTTTATACTATTTCTTCGCTAGCTGTAACTAAAAAGGTACAATTTTTTTCATGCACTATATGTTAACTACTAGTAGTCTTTCTATTTTGTTTTATCCCTGTGTAGTATTAGTTTACTTTAAGTCTTATGTTTGTTTGTTTCCCCGTCTATTACTAAATGATTCATTTTATAGTAGACAGAATCAATCATCATTAAAAGAACTTATATACGAGAGTGGGTTTTGGGGTGCTGGTTACGTCAATAAGGTTACTACCTACTGTCAAGGGCTGGGCAGAAGGTAAGAGCTGATTTTAACTCCCACATCCATTCGTAACAAGGAGAAAACAACCTGTGGGCATCCACAACATCGCTACTTTCTTTTCTACCAAAATTTGTGTGTACATTGTCACCTACAAAGCATATCTAGTCTATTCGATACTCATAGCTGTCTTGTTAATTTGCATTCATAATTGCCTTCCACCTGTGGCAAAAGTATCCTTGGATTCATTAATCCTTTAGCTCCCCGCACATACAGCTTCTAGCACAATAAGGTCAGGCAAGATGAGCTGGCCAGGGTTAAAAAAAAAAAGTTTAAAAACCCCAATGGTCTACTTGTTTTTACTCCCAAATGATTGACAGATTGTATGCATCCACACTCACATTACTACACAGTTATATGCATGTGAACAATTCCACTCAAGGCAGAAAGGCCATTTACTATTTCAGAAATAAATGTTTGCATAGTGGCAAGAGTTTTGTTTGGTATATAAGGTGATATATTTTCCCAAAGACCTTTTTCCAAGGTTCATGCTTATTCGTTTTTACCCTTTCCTGTTCCTCTATTTATGAACAATCGTCAATAGCCAAAATAATGGTAGTTTTTATCTGAGAGAAAGAAAGAGAAAAGAGAAAGAGAGAGAAAGAGAGAGAAAGAAAGGAAGAAAGGAAAAGAAAGAAAGGGGAAGGAAGGAAGGAAGGAAGGAAGGAAGGAAGGAAGGAAGGAAGGAAAGAAGGAAGGCAGGA
>VZTZ01012372.1:98484-206889 GCA_013400955.1 Drymodes brunneopygia
AAGAAAGAAAGAAAGAAAGAAAGAAAAAGAATCCAAAATAGCTTTCAACTATTCTGTCATCAGGGGTAGTCATCATGAATTCAGTAAAAGTAAATCATGTTTGACCAACCTGATGATCTTCTTTGATGAAAAAATGTGCTGGGATGGATGAGAAGAGAGCAACAGATATTGTCTGCCTCCACTTCAGCAAGGCTTTTGACACTGTCTCTCCCAACATCCTCACAGGGAAACTCAGGAAGTCTAGAATGGATGAATGGACAGTGAGGTGGGTTGTAATCAGTGGCAGAGGGTCTGGTTGGAAGCCTAGTGGTGTCCCACAAGATTCAATACCGGATGCAGCACTGTTTCACTTACTCATCAATGATTTAGATGAAGGGGCAGATGCCTCCTCAGCACATTCACTGATGACACAAAGCTGGGAGGAGCAGATGATGGCCCTGAGGTGCAGCCATTCAGAAGGACCTCAACAGGTTGGAAAGCTGGGCAGAGAAGAACCATCTGAAATTCAACAAGGGCAANAGGCTTTTGACACTGTCTCTCCCAACATCCTCACAGGGAAACTCAGGAAGTCTAGAATGGATGAATGGACAGTGAGGTGGGTTGTAATCAGTGGCAGAGGGTCTGGTTGGAAGCCTAGTGGTGTCCCACAAGATTCAATACCGGATGCAGCACTGTTTCACTTACTCATCAATGATTTAGATGAAGGGGCAGATGCCTCCTCAGCACATTCACTGATGACACAAAGCTGGGAGGAGCAGATGATGGCCCTGAGGTGCAGCCATTCAGAAGGACCTCAACAGGTTGGAAAGCTGGGCAGAGAAGAACCATCTGAAATTCAACAAGGGCAAGTGCAGGGTTCTGCACCTGGGGAGGAATAAGCCCCTGCAGCAGCACAGGCTGGGGTTTGACCTGCTGGGAAGCAGCTCTGCAGAGAACGACCTGGGGGTCCTGGTGGACAACAGCCTGTCCATGAGCCAGCAGAGTGTCCTTGTGGCCAAGAAGGCCAATGGTATCCTGGGGTGCATTAGGAAGGGCACTGCCAGCAGGTTGAGGGAGGTGATGCTGTCCCTCTACACAGCCCTGGTGAGGCCACATCAGGAGTGCTGTGTCCAGTTCTGAGTTCCTCAGGACAAGAGAGACATGGAAACACTGGAGCAGGTCCAGCAGAGAGCAATGAAGATAATTAAAGGACTGGAGCATCTCTTTTACAAGGACAGACTGAGGGAGCTGAGACTGTTCAGCCTTGAGAAGAGACATCTGGCAAGGGACCTCATCAATGTCTGTAAATATCTGAAGGGAAGATGCCAAGAAGATGGATCCAGGCTCTTCTGGATGGTGCTGAGCAATAGGACAAGAGACAATAGGACAAGAACCTGATGTACAGACATTCCATCTGAATATGCGGAAGAACTTCTTTATTGTGCAGCGACCATTCAATGGAAGAGATTGTCCAGACACTTTGTGGAATCTCCCTCCCTGGGGATATTCAAGAACCCTCTGGACACAATCCTGTGCCCCGTGCTCTAGAATGACCCTGCTTGAACAGGGAGGTTGGACCAGATGAGAAACTGTGGTCCCTTCCAACCTCACCCATTCTGTGATTCCCCTTCTCTTGTTAATCTAAGCACAGTGATCACTACCAGAACAGGCATTTTACACAAGCAAGTACATTCTGACAGTGTATGCTGAGAGACACAATTCTTAACAGAGATAACAGAACCCCGAAGAAATTGTCATTAAAGAAACAAAACCTGTGATTCACCACCACTGAGACTAATACAGGTAAAGCAGACAGAGAAGGATAGAAAACATTTTTATATAGCTCCACCGTTATTCTTCATTAACCAGAGCATAAACAGCCTAGATATGGAAAGAAAAGAACAGTTCAGAAAATACTCACTCATCAGCATATGAAGGTCAAATCCATATATTTACAATAAGAGAAACTGGTTGTAATGGCAAAAATTTCTATACTTTTTTTTCTGCAATAATATCAGGGTTGCTACAAAATTTTTCTACTCTTATCAGCTAGAAAAAAATGTCTCTACTGGCAACACCTCCTCCTCTAATCCTTAGTTTCATCCTTACTTATGAAAGCAAGAATTTCAGGATGCAAACATAATTGAAAAAGGTAAGAAACTGAAAAGAAACTAATTTTTTATTACTTGTTTTGTTTTCTGAAATCTTTGATGCTGTTAATGTCCAACAATTATTTATGTCATTAAATTCCAACACACGGCCACAACCTCCATTTCTGGGAGTCTGGGCACATCTTCATGATGCTCTTAAGTATTTGTTGCTGTCTGCACGCTCCCAGACATGTGAAATTTGCTGCATGTCCTGGTAGTGTGATTCATTACAGACTGTATTATGAACTCAGCACCCAGAGATTTCATCAACGACCTTGCATTTTTGCTTTCCCAATTCCCTCTGTCCCAATCCCTCACCAGCAGATACACAGCACCTTCAGTTTTGTATCAGCTTTCAGGAAGCACTAGAGGATGCTTTTCTTTCCCTGGCTCATTGCTGTTTGCTTAAAGCTTACGTGAATAGTGCCATCTCTACAGGAAAGCAAATATATCTAAGACTTGGCAATGATTTGACAGAGTCTTGCATGAAAATTCTTCTTTATAAAGCTTTTCAAAAAACTTTATAAACTTCTCTCTGATATGTGCCTATTCTTTCTTTGACACCAAAATTAACAGTAGTACAAATAAAAACAAACTGTGGGGAAATTAATTGGAAAAATTTGGCATTTTAGTGGCTAAATATTTTGACTTCCCTTGACATCATCTTTTTCATTTATATTTTTATTTCACAAAACTTGAAGGGAGTATGTTTTAGTCTTTTGCATTAATTATTTTCACTTCAACTCCAGGAAGCCTGTGTTTTGCATATTTAAATCTTTGCATTCTTTAAGAATGCCTTTAGCTACTGTTATGTTGCCATAACACAATTTAACTTTGATGACATTTTGAAAAAGAATCTCTGAAATTTAGGAAGCAAAAAGTCATTTTAACAGAAGACTGCAGTAAAAATAATCCTGTCAAAGTATTTTGTTACAAAAATTGCATTGCTTCCTATTTATTATATTAATTCACAGTAATTTTGAGGCAGCAGAAAGATGAAAACTAAAGGAATCAAAACAAACTCCTCCATCCCCCAAAAAAAAGATTGCTGGAGTTTACTATGAGTCAGATCAGGCCACTCTGGGATCTTTAGATAATGATTTAATCAGAAACATACACACAAAAACAAACAAACAAATAAACAAAAAGCTTAAAATTAACTGTGCCGTTCACCTTTTTCTTCAGGTGGACATTGTTATTTCATAGATATTTTTCAAACCTCACATTGATTTCTTTAATGAGAAAAATAAAACAGAGATAGGCTGGGTATCTACATGAACAAGCAATAATTTTTCGGTAGATTTGGCACATTATAAAGGTTTTAAATTACACTGTTAATCTTAACAGAATCTCAGAATGCCCAAAGTTAGAAGAGACCTCTAGAGGTCATCTGGTCCAACCCCACTGCTCCTAAAGCAGCTTCCCCAGGACCACGACCAATAACACCCCTCAGGAAAATTTCTATCCATCTTTATCTTACAGCTGGAAGCCAGAAAGCACGGCCTATTGTGAACTGGGTTTAAAACCTCAGGGGAAAGGCATTATCTTAGTAGGATGGATTCCATGGACCATATACATATGCAATTGTATAGAAAAGATAGTTTTATTTTACTGGCATAAAAATGGTCAAGAAACTGACATGTAGAAAAGTATTATATCCAAAGAATGCTATTTAATTTGGCCTTACTCTCCCTTTATTGAAGAAACACACCAGCTTTTTATTTGTTTCAACACTCCCAACTATGCTTGCTCATGGCACAAGCAGTTTATATGATTATATATTCTGTCAATAGGACCTTGTGTCATTCACTGCACTCAGTGCAAAAAGAGGCAAAATTAAAGCTAAAAGCACAATCAAAAATCAAATGTGTTACTTCATTTTACAGGCCAAATAATGCTCCTTAACAGAGCTTTCATAGATACAATAGATTTGCATAATACGAGAGGAATTACAGATTTCCTAAAAATCATACATAGCATCTAAAATATTGATGAGAAGATAAAAAAATCCTATGTGATCTAGTCAAATGATTTGAAGTCTCAGCTTTGGTTTGTACAAACTACTCCATATTGTGGCTAGACTTTAAGATGCCCTCAGGCTGAAGTGCCTAGAGCAGACACAAAGGCCTGATGGGTTCATAAGAGCCAAGCCAGAATACATCAGTAATCTTGTATGTTTGGGAGCTGCTGGTTTATTCTTTAGTGTTTTTCTCATATATCTAGGAGGCAACAGTGCTCTAATAGAAAAGCCTTCTCTTGACCATTGTTTTAAAACTTGCCAGAGTATGCCTGAAAACCTTGTTTTGCAGAGGCAAAGTGCATGACAAAGTAAATAGTCAATTGGTAATATTACATGCTGTGAACCAGTTACACAGGTGGTTTTGAAAAATTTTGACCACTGGGGACATTAAGTCCTGCATTACAATGGAGAATACCAATGATTAGTCTCAAAGTATAAAATTCCCTGCCTAAAATATTTTCAACAAGTCTCCCAAATCTACCTATGGTTATATCCATGAAAGGTCCTAGACAAACTATTCCTTTGACTTCTATGTCATACAGCCACAGACTTTCCCTGTGGTCAATGGGACAATGCTTTGACATTAACTCGTTATAAAGTGCAAATCTTCTAGCTACTGATATGCAAAATACTCCAAGTATTAATTATTTTGCACAGAAGGATTGGCTTCCAATTTCTTATAATCAAGGAATGCCAAAAACTAATCTTTTGAGGTCTGTAACACCAGACACAAGTACAAGTCAGTCTTTCAATTCTTAGTAAAAAGCATTATTTGTCTGAATTTCACATCTCTATGTTTTCAGTGTTTATCAGTAGATAAGACCCTGAAGTATTTGAAAAGTGCTTCAGGGCATCAGACATCCTCAAAGTTTGGAAAGCATTTTTCCTTGGGTTGTTTTGACTTGGTATCATCTTTCTTTTTACAGTTCAGGAGTTTTAAAATATTGAAGGCTTTGAGAATTAATTAGTTGCTTCACTATTCTCCTTTGGCTCAGAAACGTCTGTCTCACCAACCATCTCTGTAAAATTTTATGAATAGACGGATTCTTGTGGGGCAGAAGTTCTCCTTCCCTTTTCCCTTGTAAATCCTGATGTTGTTAATGGTGTTCTGTGTGACAGGCAGCCCCTTGGCTCATTATGAGTGCTGCAATCCAATCAGATTTCAAAATTAAACCAATGAAATTATATATGTTATTAAAAAATTTTAATAATATAAACTGGAAATAAAAAAATTTAAAATCTAGTTCTACAATTCTGTGATTGTAACAACTCAGGTTCAACAGTTGTTGCATTTATTCAGCCAAAATTAACCTACTTCACTAGTGATTTGAAATTTTACAACTATGATAGAGTTGGAGACATCAATTTAGTGTTCTTTTGTTATACTTACCCAAGTAGGTAATTTTAAAGTGGGTAAAAAAACCAAGTTCAGTATGAAATGTCTTTTCCAATGGGCTTTGGAAGGTTGCACACTCCACAAATAGATTTTAATTGACCTATTGATGAAATAGCCTTCCTCTCTTTAAATACATTAATTCATTAAATGTATCACAGAACTCAATATTATAGGTGTTCAGGCAAAATTGCAGAGTTCCATTAAAATATATTTGCTTTTTATAGCTTTAGCTAAAAATTATCGTTATGAATTTTCTACAATTACTATTGTACTGCATTATAAATTTCTTTGAGGCTTCTTGAATCTAAGGTTAATCTGAATAATTTCAGTTTTACCACTATTACAGGTCACAAATAATTTCTCCTGGAAATTTTAAACAAAATACCTATGCTTTTCTGTGTCCTAACTCTTTGTACTTTGAAAGAGTAATTTTCCCCTTAAATTATCTGATGATAAATAAACAAGTACCTTTAATTAATAAGACATGAGTCTCCATCAGACTTTATGCTTTATGAGAAGCAAAATAATTCAGATGTAAATGTGAATTTCAGTGACAGATGAAGCATAATCATGCAGATATGTTTAAAGTTGAATTTAAAGTGGCAATAGATGAACTGTTTAGTTAAGAAATTTAGACAGGAAAATATTTGATAAAGATATGTATCAAATAGCTATTCAACTTTTCTGCACAAGTGCAGAAAAAATTTCCACCCAGGCTGATTCACATAAATTTATCAGAAAATAAGAAGTCCACATATGGCCTTGTCTGCATTATAAGCATCGAAAAAAAGAGAAGCCAGAAGTCTCACTTTCTAATTCAAATTTGTGGGACCACTTTATCCAACACTCTAGAGAGCTCTTCAGGTTATCGTGGCATTACAAAATCAGTAGAGTCGGTGAGAATGTTGCTTCCAAACCTGAATGCAATCTCAGCTGTGATCAGCCTGGAGATGCAGCAAAACATGGCCAGCATTTAACAAGCTTTTCCCAGAGGAAGCACAAGGTTGTTAGGAGCCTGAAGTATTTCATTTAGATTCTGCAAACATACAAAACTCCCCAATCATAGGTACTTTCCATACAATCTCCTGTAGTTAATTGTGAGATCACCAGGCACTTTTAGGGAGGCCCAACCATTTACTACAGGATAATTCCTTTCATAGTGGGATCCACAGAAATGCCAGAAATTTATTGTTTCTATGACTTGGCCATATCCCATCTAACTCTGCTTATAGTTCATGGATGAGACTAGGCATTGGGCTGAGGGGTTGTACTGGAGGGAAATTAAAACAGTCCAAACATTTTCACATTTTTAAGACTTTAGAATTTAACCAGATGCAGACAGAACAGTCGTTTAAGACATGCAAAATAATACTACCCAATATTAAAACTGCTTGTGTCTAGTTTTGTTCTTCAGAGTTTTCTCTTTAATCTTCATTTTGTCTTTGTAGTTTCTTTCTGAACTGTAGTCCATGCTCCAGTCAAACCTGTTACGTTCAAGCATGAGCTGCTACTTTAGCAAACATTATTGTCTCTAATGAATTCTTGTCCTCTTCACTATCTCTTCAATGTTTATAAGGCACCCAAATCTCCTGCTCCTTTAATCAGATTCTCTTGAAAAACAAAAAAAAGAAAAGAACACCACAAATTAAAAACACCCCAAAACAGCCTGCAGCCTTTCTTACTAATTTTTTTACTTTGCCATCATCTGCTGGTTTTTATTTATTGTGCAGAAGTCTGCCCTTTAGATGTTCACTGCACGTCACTGCTGGAAGAGGCACAGCCAGCTGTTACTAGGCACTATCAGCTGAAGACATGCATGTATATGCTTACTTCATTTAGAGGTGGCCATCATTTGATATTAAAAAGGGTTGAAGATATGACTGCATCGCTGTATGTATGGTTTTTTTAACAGACTACAGGACGTGCCTCAGATTTTTCAATCTAGTTTTTGTTGCTTTTTGCTGATTATCATTATCTTTTACAGTACACTCTGCACTGCAGAAGAAATGTACATAGAATGCATTAGAGAAGCCCTCCAAATGCAGGAGAGGATGAAAGATCACATTAATAATTCTAAAAGTATAATTTTAAAGAAAATCATGCCAGAGAAAATATGGTTTCTGTTAACCTGCATTCCCACAAAACCCTGCACAACTCCATCTCCTAGAGCCACCTCTGTTTGCATTGTACTGTCCCTGCAAGGCCTGGGTGGATATAGGGATCATGTTATGAAATATGTTGCACAAAATCAGATTTTACTAGGACATAAAGCAATCCAAGCAGCATTCCCAGAAGACTTTGTAATTCTGAGATATGTCATACTGTCTTAGCAAGATGAGAAAGGAATTTCCACTGCTCACTTCTCTTTCTGGAAAACAAGCTAAATGGAGAGATTAGATGCTTTACTTTTAAGGAAACCTATAACAGAATTAGAACATGAACCTCCAGTTTCCAAATCACAGTTTTATGCTTTATCATTAAATAATAGTATTTTCTTTCAATGCTTCTTCAAATTCTATTTGCATGAATACAGTGATACTTGCAATGTTAACAAAGCCATACCCCCTTTTCCCAATGGCCAAGGCAGCTATAAAGACACCATCAGAGGGTATATTTCAATTACTCCTAAGGGTGGCAATAACAGCAATAGACATAGCAAGAGATTATTGTACTTTTTGATATTTTACCTATCTGTGTATCCAAGAGATAGACACGTCAATTAAACCTCATCATTTTCTCTCTGTCCATAAATATTTCAGCATAACTCACTGTAAACAAATAATGGTTATATCACTCAGGTTGAAGTACCTTACATTATTGTAGACACAACACTGTGTTTCATGAAAAGCACATTTAATATCAAAACCCACATATCTGTGTTTGATCTACAAAAAAAATATTTGCACTTAAAGTATTCCAAACTTTTTACTCAGCTATTTATTTTCTGCAATGTGTGATGCTTTGCCCTACAGATATTGTGTGTATAAGCCAGAGTCCTACTTTTTCTTTTATTTTTAATTGGCTAAATCAAAGATGTTTTAGTACGGGAGAAAGGATCTTTGAACACATATACACCTGTTTTGCAGAGGTACTTGTTTTGAAAGATATGATCCATAAAGCAGTAAGAAATATACTTTGCTAAATTACTGTTCTTGAATAGCTCACCTACTGAGCACTGAAAAGGCAAGGTCTGAATTAATAGAGATCAAACAATGTACAGAACGAACTGAATTTTCAATTTCCACAGGGTATTGGAAAAAAATGGAGGAGATAAGGTCCAAAGTTCAAAAAGTAATAAAAAAATTAGAAGCCTCCTATTGTAGACAGTATTTGTGGAGACCACACTAACAGTTTTGTTCTGCTCCCAAGGACTGTGCTGAGTCCTCAGCATACAACGGCAGCATTTCAGAGAATCTGCTCTACTCTTTCCAACGGGGCTAAAAGGGTTGCTTCTTACTTTCATCCCACAAGAAAAAGGAACACAGCTGAAATATTCATATACAAGGGTGTTCTGCTGATACAATTACTTAATTCATAAATTATTATAAATAATTTATACATTTGCCAGTAAACTTGTATAATGCCACATGAGCATTAGGCTGCATCTGCGTGAGCAATTATAGGTCAGTTTGTCAAATGTAAACTCATCGATACCTATTTTCTGTACACATCTATTATAGCACGTGTCTAGCAGAAAAAATAAATCAGCATTTGGTATTAAGTATGTTTTTAATGTTGAAAATGCTTTTGCTATTTAGTGGCTATACAATCTTTCAAAGTACTAAGGATGTGCCTACATATATGTGCATTAAAACCATTTGTAAGGTGTGAGTTGGGTCAGTGGAAAACCTAGTAATATTTCAGTTTCACCTTCTCATCCTTGGGTTTAGTTATGTGCTAGTTATCCTCAATGCAGTTGTTCCAGAACTGCCTTTGCCACAGTAGGGTACATGACATTGACCTTTCCAATTCAGTTGGAGCAGCTGGCTCAGCTGGACAAAATGTCAGTACTGGCTTTGTACATCTTTATTCTAAAAACCTGTTCTACCTCTAAAGAAGACTGAACAGCATGGATATAAGGCAGGGATTCAGCAAGAGACAGCTTATGATCTGGCAGACTGGGAGTTCCCAAAATATTGGCAATATGTCCTTGAAGATATGCCTGTTGGAGTTAATGATGCCAGAGGAGCTCACACAGTAGATGGGAGAGGTCACATAAACTTGGGGGCAATAAAAAGAGGAAAAGTTACCACTTTTGCCTTGCAGGGCTCTAGAGAACAGGAATGGGATAATTCTACAGGCACAGAGACACAGGTCTTCAGTTAAACGCTTTATCATGAGTGAGGAATAACGTCACCATTCCAGAATGACAGAGGATAGGAGTGTATGTGTCAAATCTTAACCAGAAATGGTCTTTGAGAACCTGAAGTGAGAACCTAAACCTATGTTGGATAAGTTTAGCAGCCAGAAGAACATGATGAAAGTGTAAGATCTGGAGAAGTATTACCCACACTTAGGGTCTACTGCACACTGAGAAGACAGCTTTGAAACTACCCTAATAATTTCCTACTTCAAAACATCACTGAGATGAAGGACCATGTCAGGGATGGTGTCAAAGTTTAGAAGCAGAACCTTAATGGCATCAAATCTGATATTAAGCACAGCTGCAGTGAGCCACTTAACATGGGAGAGTTCAAAGTTTCTAATAAGCAAAAGCTCTTACAGCCATTTTACTTCTAACCTGATTAGCACCCATTATCCTATTCATTAAGGCAGAAATTCATGTCCTAAATATAATTTGTTAAGTCTTAGGTGCAATTTAGTTCTACATTCCCATTGCAATTAGACAGCAATGGCAAAGCAGTAAACTGGGGACTGCTCATTATTTATTAATTCAGAGTTAGCAATTCTCTTTATAGCCCAGTGTTAGAAAGAAGACCAAATACATTTTTGGTACACTTATTTGTTGAGGGAGTGGTACAAAATAGAGAGGTAAGAGCCTCCTTGCCAACAGTGACAGGTATTTCATAAAATTAGTCATAAGAATGGCAAATACATACAGAAGTGTAGAAGTACACACGTCAACAATAGCACTCCGTTTTGAAACTTCCAAGTGGCTTTAGGTGTAAAAACAAGGTCTGATGTGGGCACTGTCAAATTTTCAGTACAGCCTAGAGCTCTAAACATGAATTGTTTGTGAATTAACAATGTCACTTTCTTTCCAAGAGAGGTGTGGGTGGACTTTCAATGACTTGGAAAGTGAGAACAGTCAGTTGCATGGAGTGCAGCATTTGATCTATTTCTCAACCGTTAAAAGTACTCTTTTTTCCATGGACATTGCAAAATTTCTAAGTAGGTCTTTTCCTCAAAGGAACTGAAAGATCAGAACAAGGGGAGCACAAACCATTCTAGAAATTCTACAGTCTTGGCTGTAGAATTTAATTTAGTCACATTTGAGCACAATGTGACTAAATCAAAAGTATAAATGTCATTTTGAAAGAGAAAATATAAATTTATGCCACCTTTAAAGACAGAATCAATTTTTGATTAAGTTGTAAAGTTAATTGTAAAAAATGTAAAATGTAAAAAAGGCGATTGATTTTCTTCTCTATTATTTTTATGCAAGTCCTTCTATTTGGTTGACCTCAGTCCATGAGATCACTATTCCTTAAAAAATGTAGTAAGTGCTTACTACGAGAATTCTTGTAAGACTTACTTAAACAAACTTGTCCTACTTTTAAACAAAGGATTGGAAACTAATTACAGTATATAGATTCTTAGTTCTAAAAGAAATCTAACATCAGCTCAGGCAGGTATCTTTCTATCTGTATGGTTTATTCTAAATCTATAACTGTCAGATTTAAAAAATTATGTTGAAGTTTCTGTCATGTTTCTATTTTATAATAAAAGCGGTTGTCAAAACTTCAGCTGGTTGTCAGTGAAGGCCCTGATGGCAGTATCAGGAATATTTGGTTGCACTTGGTAACTCCAGTGAGATAGGTTTGCCCAAGGGATGTTTAACTAACAGCAATGTTGGATAAATTTAAGTAATAATTAGTTTTTGCTATAAACAACAGAAAGAAGCACATCAAATTAACAAGTAACCACTAAAGAAATTAGGAATAGTCAGCAAACTAAATGCCAATATTAAATTCAGATGTATCCAATGGAAAATTCAGGTTCAGTTCTTCAGAAACTGAACAGAAATTATAAAAGGCCTAGAAAAAACAAAGAAGAAAACGAGTAAATACTGTCTTAATAAGGGGTGTTTGATCTGCCTCTCTGTAGTCTCCTCCTCTCTGTAAGTCTCAAAGTACAGATTCACACTTTGACATCTCACTGATTGCAGTGTATAATGCAGCCCAGTAGGCTGATTTCTGGGAGAGGGCAAAGAGTAGGACTTCTGCAGCACCACTTTAAACTGACTTTACACCTGGCCTATTTGCCTTCAAGTAACAGCAATCTAGTAAATGGACTCTGCTAAGGTCAGCTTATATAAGTGAGGAGACAAGTTTGAACTCCAAGGACTCATCATGATCATGGAATAACATGATCAGCCCAAAGCAGTTGTGAGAGTTTATCTTACTGACCTGTCTTTTCTTATTTCTCTTCTGAAATGGAGACAATAACTATACTGGATAAGTCAGAAAACCTCACATTTTGATAATAATACATTCATGTGAGACAAACCACTTTGAAAATTAGTATTTTTCTTTTTTTTTTAAACACTATCTCTCTGTAAATAAAACACTTTCTGTGTTTTGGAACAGAAAAACTTTCTGTGAGTTTGGAAGAGACACTCAAGTTCTTCACAATATTCCCTGCAGCATTCTTTGAAGCAGACTTGTAGTCACCATTTGTCATTGTGGCATCATGCAGTGTGTGATGGATGATAATTTATCTGCAGCCAAGACCAGAATTACCAATGCATTGAGTTTAGACATTATGGTACACCCTCAGTAGTAAATTAAATATGTGTTAGTCTAAGCTGAACTTGATTCTTACTAAGCCAGATCTTGCGTTAACAAAGCAGTCAGTTGTCATACATTGACCTCCCAACAAGCCTGGCAGAAATTTTGAATATTCAAGTCTCAGTTTGCAGCTGTCTTGCAGGGGCAATTATATCCTCTCAAACCCTTTGCCTGCTCAGTCAAACCTTCTACTTTATGTGTTTCACTGGATGTTTTTGAAGCATCTGACATGAAAATGCATTTATGTAACACACACACAAAATTTCCTTCCCTTCAGTCAGAATATTTCTCTTCTGCTGAATGTGCCCCACAGACCACAGATGATTTTAGGTTCTTTGCACACCTCTCTGAGTTTTTTAATATAAGAACAGAAAAACATTATGAAAATAAAAAAAAATGCTCTCCTATTTGATGACATCTCATAAATCAGGGCAAGAAATTAAAAGCACAAAAAGGTTTATTTTTATTATGAAATATAGTCCAACATAACACTTGTATCATTCTTACCATGGGTTTGGTATGTTCATTGTAATGGCTCATCAGAATATATATTTCCCTCTCTTTTACACTCTTACTAGTTATAAATAAATATGTTTATTATTTCCTGAAATAAATTTTCTTATAGATTACTCTTTGAAGTAAGGTAGTCTTACTATTATTCCAAATCTCTGAGGCTACAAAGGTCACCTGAAAACACTATTAATGTGTTGCTTGTCATTATTCAGATTTTCACAGTGCCATTATGGATAGATTGCACAAATTGAAGTATGTTAAGAATTTTTAATTGATTTTCGTAAGATGGACTTGTCAAGTTAAAGTCTCCTACAGTGATTACACTAAACTAACTGCACACAGCCGCTCAGAGTGGGGTTATTTTGTATTTCCTGTCTCTGGAATTGCAGCCACAATTCAGGTACTTCAGTGGCTTATGTAAACAGCCTAGCTATGTAACAATATCACCTTAGAAAGAGCAAAAATTTGTATAGGCACCATGCTTTCCTGTGCACTACTTCCAAAGAAAACTTTATCTCCTCTAATTCTTCAGCTAAGCAACATGTGTACTGTCAAAAAGGCAAACTTTGGAAGTAGATTGTCTCTGTGCTTTTGTACGGGTTACATTTCCTATGGAGAAAAGAGGGTAAAACTACAATTGAAATTGTTGCAAACAAGCAACTTTCAAATAATTCACATTCAAATGAAACGATCATTTTTGCAAAATTTATTCTTTTTATTCCCTCCTGCAATTCTATAGCTCATCAACAGACCTCCAGAATTGTCAGCTGCCCCTCAAAAAATTTATAGATGCTGTGATAAGAACCATGCATGTGTTCAGAGATAGTTTACTTGTCTGCATAGTGCCTTTACTATAACATCATACCTCCTGTTACACATATTTTTAAAAAAATCTTAATTCAAAACTTTGCTTATATAAGTCCTTTTTTAGCAGATTTAAATAAAAGAGAGTATGCCCAGCATATAAATAAATAAATAAATACATAAATAAATAAAGATATCTCTCACAGCTGCGGGCACAAGAATGGATTGACACATGGGTTTTCCTTTCTGCTATCAAAAGGTTTCCCAGCTAGCCAGGAATGCACATTCATTTTTCAATACAAGTTTTTATATCAGTATAAAAACAATTCAGCATGAGCTTCTGTAGTCTCAATCTAATTTGAGAGCACACCAGAAAATATGAATCTCCTTTGAAATTCCATTCAGTCATTCAGTCATTCTGGAGATGGAAGAACACGGGGACAAATGTTGCCAGACCCTTGGGGGACACTTTTACAAATTCACTTCCTAAAGATGAAGTAAATATTTGTAGGTACACTGCTTCAGAGACCTGTGACCACAGCACAGATAATTTAATAAGAAAATGTAGATGTACATGCAAATAATTTCAATCACAAAACTCAAACTTTTGGATAAGCCTGAAGAAAGCTGATTAACAGGCAAGATAGTTTAATTCTCGACCCTTAGATTAATGCATAGGGATTTAAAAAAAAATTAATGGATTTTCTACCATTACATGTGCTAAATGCCATTCTCTTGGAAAATTAAATATTTCTAAAGGGATTGTTCAAGGACACAGCAAGACTGAACCAATTGATAGGAGTATTCTTTCCGAGTAAGGGTAGACACATTTTTTACTGCAGGGAGTTGAAGTTACGGAGGATCTTCCAGCAAAGAGATTTGATTCTGAGAACCTCAATGACCCATCTATGCAGAAAGCATCAGTCCGAGCCCCTAGACTAAAACCTAACCTTGTGTCCTACCTCTGAAATGTAGGAACAGCAGAAGGTTTCCTAAAATAGTGTTAGAAACAGGAGATGCATTGAGATTCTTCCATACTTTCCATCTTTCCTCCATTATGGCAATCACACTTCAGGTACTTTTTGAGTCATACTCCCGACTGATACTTCTATTCTCTTTTTTATGATTTTGACCCATGTGAACTCAGAAATTGCTTAACAGAAGGCTTTAATTTCTGCTTTGTATGAAAAAGTGCTGCTTTACCTTTTAAACCTTCTACTTTTTGCCAGCTCTAAGATCCTGCACTACAAGCAGATAAATTCCCTACCAATTTTCTTCACATGGTACAAAATTATGTAAACCTTCATTGCACTCCTTCTGCATGCATCCCCTTTGAAAGCCGTGTGTCTTAGTCAGTCCACCTTTCCTGATGTGGAAATTTTCCTCTGACCATCCTTCTTAAATACCTCCATACCTCACAGTCCTTCTGCATCTTTTTTGAGAAACAATGCCCCACAATCCATTCAGCATTTAAGCTGCAAAAGCATTATGAATTCACAGCACCATACTGATACCCTGTTTTACATTCTGTTTTTTCCAGATAATTCCCATGTGCTCTTTGGATGGCTGCTACATGCCAAGTTGATATCCTCAGACAACTACCCATAAAGACTCCAAGGTCTTGTTCAACCCAACCTCCTGAGCATTTGCCATTTTTAAATTTCAGTTGAAATTTCTCATTCATTCTGCTGAGCATTTTGAGACTGTTTTGCAACTGTTTGTACCCTGAATAATTTTCTGTTCTCCAGAAATAATGTAATTATTAAGCAATATGCAATCTTACCTGAAATTATGCAATTTATTGATATCAAGATTATTGCATGATGCAGACCTCACCTTAGATCTGTGCCATTCCACAGGTAAAATCCCTCCATTGCGAAAACTGGACATTGAATCCTTGTCTTTATTTCTGTTAGCCAGAGAGAAATCAAACTCTGTTATTTCTTGACAGTTTCAATTTCTTTGAAAGTTGTTTTCATAGTCTTTGCCAAAGCTCTTTGGAAGGACTTATCAAATGGAACACCTTCAATCACATGCTTATATGCCTAGTGACTCTTGCATTTCTTCTTTCAATAGAAAGGATAATATTGTTAATTACTCCTTACGCATGACAAAATGAGTTCCTGGCAGCCTGTACAAGCAGTTTTTGCAGTCAGTCATCTCTATACACTCTGAAAGTATACTTATACTTGCTTTTGAAAGCACTGCAGACAACGGATATGTCAATCTTACGTGCAGATGTCTGATATTGTACCCAAATGTCATCTTTAAAGCTGAATCAATAGCTGTATGAATTTCACTTCATTACAGACTTTTTGAACTCAACATTTACATAAGAATGGTAGCATATTTACATATGTCCTTTTTTTATGTTTAGGAAAAGAAGCAGTGGCTGCCCACCAGTACCCTCCCTTTAAGAGCAAGAAACATGTCTGACATACAATGTCTGCAAAAAAACCTAATGATAGAAAATTTTGAAATGAAACATGTTGGTATTTTCTCTATGCAGCTGATAATTTCTCAATACATCTATTTGAATTAATTTCTGTTAAACAAACAAAAGGTGTTATCCAGACCAAAAATAGCACAGCTGGTGATACGGTGAAGAATTTAAAAGTATCATTATTACATAGGAACAGTGATATAAGGATGGAAAATGCATAATAAAGAGCAAGAGATGATAGTAAACATAGGATACTTTCAAGTTAAAATTCCCTGAGATCCTGAGCTAATGTAAGAAAGTAACCCTTTGAATATCTGCACCAATGGATCCTTCCTCTTCACAGACCGTACCACATACCACATACCACAGCCACCTACAGCAGAGATTTTAGGCCACTGCTACAGTGTCTATTGATTTTTCAGTTAACAAAAATGTAAAAAAAAGAACTATTAACTCTTTCCATTCCTTCCTTTTTGTTAGTGACAGTTCATCACCTGCACTTTGCATTTAGTAGGTATGTGATATTGGCATTTTTAATAAGAGTGGATATGAGATACAACCCTAGCTCCTGACAATGTATACTAACACATAGGCTTGTCAAGACTAGAGTATATGGCCCTTCACATCAGAGAATAAAGTTTATGATACAATATAAAAAATGTTGATTGAATATGCAGAACTGTGAGCACCATCTGTTTGCCTTGTTTGTCTAACCTCACGGGTTTGTCAACACAGCTGCTAATTGTGTTATGGTATTTTCATGATAGGCCACTTCTGCTTCAGAATTCATAAGGGCATATTCCAGTTTATGTCTACTTAAGCTTCGGAATTACAATGGACTTAAACTTTTCTCTTTCTGTATTGTTTTTTGTAGTGTTCCCAGAACTGTCCTTTTTTTTTTTTTTTTTTGGAAAGTTATTACCTGCTCAAAACACTTTTTAATTGAAAATCTGTGGATAGCTTAATAAAAATATGTTCTGTTATGTGTGCCAGAAGCACTACAGGCTTAAAGCAAAAACAATTGTAAGTAGAGACTTGGTTCTCATTCACACAAATATAACTTAATCAAGTGAGTTAAAACACAAAGAGACTCTTGCCATTTTCTTTTGTGAGTTGTTTTCTTGTTCCTCCCCATTTTTCACATACCATTGCTGGTGTTTGCAGGATGTAAATTGAACTATGCAAATTTTTTTCAATGAAAATACCTGCATGCAGATGTTTAACTCTACTCCCAGAACAGCAGGCTGTCATGCCAAAGAGGAAGTGACAATATGAACTGACCCTTATTTTCCCAACTGACACTGATACATATAAATGTATCATTCTAAAATTGCAGAAAGACTCCAACACTCTCATGAAGGAGTATCAGACACCAGATTAAAAGAACGACCAAAAAAAATTAGAAGTGGCACTAGTAAAAAGCCACTCACTGTCCTCCTGTGAATAGATTCACATAACTAGGAATGCATGTATTAGCTATCCAAAAAGTACACAGGCAATGATCTAAGCTGCAAGGAGCAAATAGAAGATTAAGGTTCTTTGTCATTCATAAAGGACAAATTAAACCTCCATTCACATGGATAACAGGAAGCAGAGACTCAGCTCTGCATTCTTTTCCTTTATAAGCATAATTGAATATTCTATCTATTTCCACTGTGTCGAAGTATGGAGCTAAAAAACAGCACTGCCTCTGCATACAGAAAAGCTCCTGGGTGTATTAGTAGTTCCTCTAGATGAAGTGCTGCATATCACTGCACTTGAACTCTTTATTATGCTGAAAAAATACATTGTCTGCATCAGGCAGGAATTATTTTGTTTTTAATTTGTTTCAAATTAATATTCATTTACTCCACCAGAGATCTAAAACCAGGAGAAAATAATATTCACTTTCCTTCTAAAACTTAGCCACTTACAAATGAGTAATACATTGACCATTCTGAAGGTGTTCATCTTTACAAATATGTGACTCTGTTTAGTTGCCTTTAGAGTCATTCAGGAAAAAATGACAATCAGACCAGATAACTCAACTGATTTGTCCAGTAAACAATTGCTTTCACTTAATTCATATCATCTTTTGCTTTGAATCAGTGTTCTCTGATTTGCAGAAGCCCAGATCACAAATGGTCTGTGACACCTACATGTGTTCAGACCATTTTGCTCTCTTGTACAATGAATGCCACTGCTAAAGCAAATCCTAGAATTGAATATGCTGGCAGTTGAAACAATCAGTAAATTCAAACCATCCTGAGTCTGACCTACTGGGCTTCATAACTGACTGACATATGCAGTCAGCCACTTGGATTGCTGTAGGGATGTCTTTTTTGAATAGAATACTTTTTTTCACCATACGGAATTATTAAGATTTTTGCTACATGTTCAAGGTACCATTACCACAGTAGTCTTTAGTTTTCAGATTTGTATTTCTAATAAGCATGTATATGAAATAAATTTTTAAGATTCATTCAATAGGCAGCAGGGAACTTAGTTATTTAGGACTTGGACACTTTTGAATCTACCACGTCCATCTGAATGGACGTCTGCAGGAGCTTTGTATCACACTGATTTTAGTGGCTGTAGCCACAGCCTCTTACTAAGTTCTTTTGAAAGCTCCCTACATGTTTCAAGACAGAAAAGAAAAATAAATAGTGTCCACAAATAAAAAAAGGGAATTGTGATAAATCAAACTTAAATTTATACATTTTTTTAAACATAAAAGGGATTGGTGTTATTGCTCACTAATCCAAGACCAGAGGAATTGAAGCCTGAATATTTTATAAAATAACAAAAGTGCTAAAAATAAAATAAGTTACTTTAGACTTTATCAGCATGAGCAGGAATATTTTCCTTTTAATGATCACCTCTGGAGACTTTTTCCAGAGACCTGAGCTTTCACAAGAAGGTTATCAAGCTGTATACTAGAAATGAAGCATCTACACAATCTCAGAAGCATATGATGTGCCTGAATTTGGTGACAGAAGAATTCTGCAAGCAACAAATATTCTTGTTTTGAGTTAAATATACTGACATAACCAGACCTGATGTTCTGATGGTGAGGTGTGTGGAGTGAGGAAGAGAATTCCAGGTGAAGGATTGACTTTTGCCTCACAATGCAGAGCACTAAGCCCAGAGGTTTTTTCCACAGATATTTATTTTAGGCTCAGTTATTATTTCTATAGAAATAAATTCTAAATTCAGCTATTTTTAAAGAGTGTAAGGAAAAACAGGTTTTGTGAGGGGAAAAAAAAAGCATTACATCATCTGGTCCAACCTCTCTGCTACAGCAGGTGACACAGGAATGCATCCAGGTGGGTTTTGAATTTCTCCAGTGAGGGAGACTCAACAACCTCCCCAGGCAGCCTGTTCCAGTACTCCGCCATCCTCAACATGAAATTTTTCCTCATGTTGAGGTGAAACTTCTTGTCTTTTAGTTTATGTCCATTGCTTCTCCTTTCTGAAAATAGAGAAAAAATTTTGATAGACCTGAAAACGAATCATATTTTAAAAATGGATTGGAATTAAGGATGAAGAATTTTTATTTCTTTCTTTTTATCTCTGAGTTTTGAAAAACAATACAATCTCGCTTCTTGCTCATCCACCATCTAAACGGCAGAACAAATGCACATAGTCTCAAAATATCTGATATTCTATGCTTTCAAATGCAGACCAGAAGCATTCATGGTTGAAATTAAATGTAATAAGATATCAAAATTTCAGACGCATTAAAAAGCAAACTATCACAGACCAGTTAGAAAATGGGCATGGGAAATATCAATGAAGAGCATTTACTGACACATTTCGGTATCATGACCTTCTCTTAGAAAACTGCCAGTTTCCCAGGACCAGAAGTTTTCATAGGAAAATTCTAACATCATTAAACTTTCATTAAGTCACCTGTTTCCGGTAAGGAATTTCTGCTTGACTATCAAAACCAGGATTGCAATGGGAGCAGCTTTTCTCTGAAACAATGGTTACTTACTTCTTGGAAAGAGCCTTGGACAGGGCAGCTCACAGGTACACTCCTTACTATTCTCACCTGATACAGAATCAAAACATTTCACCTCATGAGACAACACATCCTCTAATAGGAACAGATACAGTTGCAAGCCTAGAGACAAAGACAGAAAACAGCCTGTCAGAAAGTACAATTTTAAGCATATTTACTGTATTGCCCTATTTTAAAAATTGCATTTAAAAGAAATTTTTGTGTAAAAATCTACTTTTTAAAATCTTTTTACAGGGGTCCCCAAACGAAGTTGTGAACACCAGTAATTATAGTTCAGAAAACAAGTAATATGGCTTATTTATCAAATTAATTATTTTTCAGAATCAAACTGGAACATGAATAATAATATTTTAAGCTAAAGGTTCTAGAACATTTAGAAGATCATATCTAAGGATGTCAGCCAAATTGTCCTCAGTGATTTCATCTCCATGACACAGTTCAGAACACCAGAGTCAAAAGAAGTTCAGTCTGGAACAAATTAGACTCCCTCTTGTTATCCAGCCCTTCAAATTCTGTTCCTCAGGCACTGTTTCATCATTGAGGGGAAGGGCAGAGGAGTCAAAGAAAAGATTTCCAAGTTTTTCCTTTACAGTTTCCCAGAAAAGCAGCTATTGTTTATGTCAAAACAGTGTCTGATCTCTGCAGAATGGTGAATACCATGTATGGGTCAAGGAATGTCATATGCAAGTTCTTCACTCACATATCAGTGAAATCTCATTGACTTTAGCCAAGGTGCTGCATTTGAAGCAAAAGGATTTTTCAAGTTATTTAATAGGCCCACAACATATGTTGGTATTTCTGCTCACCTCCAGTAGGAATATTCTCCCTTTTTAGTGTAGCTGCACAGCACGAAATAAGCCTTCTCTGCACTGCTCTGCAGAGGTGCACTACTTCCAGCTTACATAAACCAGAACTTCTTGTACTCTTGACCGTGTGTCCCCTAGCAGCCTTTCATGTCTAAGGTTGAAGTACTGAAAGAGCAAGGTAGGTATGGTTGTTTGAAAATGAAAGGATGTTCAGTTATTTAAAAATTACAGACCTTGTACTTCTGTCAAAAAAAATAATTAATAATTAATTAATTAAATGAGTTTTAGAGCACTTCTATTTGCAGTATGGGTAAAAAAACCTTACTTTTTTCCCCAAAAATACCCTATATTTTCCCTCATTCTTCTATTCTCAAATGCACATGAAAGAACCTTTTCTCTTTTTCTTCTCTCATTGAAAAACAAAAGAAAAAATGTGACAGGATGAAAGACAAAGAACACTGCACCAACTATTTTGTTTCTATATTCATAAAAGTGACCCTTTTTTAAGAAATTGGCTTTGAAGTTTTCGCCCTAAGAATTGCTACCCATTCTAGTTGCTACCCAGAAGGTATGTCACACAACTTTTAAAGTGACATTGGGGTGTCCTCACAGATGAAAATTTCACCTTGCCATATCACTATTTAGAAAAGATTACGGTCCAGCATATTATATAATTATTTCACAAATAACTGAACTGTCTGGATATTTTTGGACACTTGAAGATAAAGTGGGTTTATCCACATCCAATTTATTATGTTTATGTGCAGCAGCTACCAACTTTTCACATGATTCCATAAGTTACAAGTATTTCCAGACTGTCCAGTTCACTACAGAAAATCAGTTAGGCAACTAAATATTTCTTTCTGTTCTCAGAAGTCTTTTTGGTGTTACTTTTTAAAAATTGCTAAAAACTTTAATTAACACAAAACCTAAGCTTTAATACCTAAAGTAGTCAATAATCTGAGAACCTCTGGTGGTTATAGCAGTGGTATTATGACACCAGATAAAGTATAACTACCAATTCAATCCCCATCATATTCAGAAAATTATGCAGTCCTCAACATGAAGGATTTACAAAGATGCATTAAGCTATGCATAAATCTGTTCACATTCAGAGACATCCCTACCATTCTGTAAAGTATTGGTCAATATTCTTTGCTTATTTGAAGTTTAACAAGTCTATCAGACTCAAAGTGCTCATTTGTGTCTTTCTTACTGTTTTTTTCTATCAAGAATAAAATAGAAAAGAAGAAGAAAGCACACCAAAAAACAATCAAACAAAGGACTTGTAACATCCCAGGAATAAGTAATGTCATTAGATACCATTATCTTTTATACAACAGGATTCCTTAAGGTTTTATAACATTAACAAAACATCAGTAGTCTTCCAGTCAAATGACTGAATATTCATCCAGGTAACAATTACATTCTATTACACAGAGAGCAGCATATGGTAAGTATTTATATAAGATATTCACCCAGATGCACACCAACATTCACTAATAAAAGCTAAATTAACACAGCATCTGCTGAGAATTTTGCCCAGCATGCCAGGATTCTGCCAGGCAGAATCTGAGGCAGTACTGTGGGATCTGAGCTAATCTACCATCTACTCACCAATACATTGGTCCCAGCTTTCAAACAGCACTAAGTTGAAACTGCAAATACAACTGAGGATCAGAGAGCAGCTTAAAAGCTGTTGAGGTCTGATACCACAGACAAAAAACATACTTAAAATGCAAATTTGCACTAGCAAAGCAGCTAGAACCAGGTCATGGCCTATCTCATTGTAAAAGCTATTTTTCTCCTAAGCCGAGGATGTTGGTAATTACTGCTTGACTAGGTATTTCAAAATTTCTACTACAAAAACATATGCAAAAATGTAAAAATGTTAAAAGAAGTTTGATGAGCATATTTTTTTTCATGAAAGACAGGAAGAATGTGCTTTAGATACCAACAGCCTCAGAAAAAAAATCACTTAATTAAAGACAGTGAACATAGTGCTTTGGCCTATAAGGATTTTTTACCAATAGTTTTGTGTAAAAATTTAAACCTTAAATTATTTTTCACTTCATAAATATGTCCTACAACATCATCTTTGTTACAGAGATGAGTGCATCCATCTAATATTCAGGACTTGTACAAATTTGTACATACTATTAAAAATTATGACTAAAGCATTTTTTGCCCTTCCCTGTTGCTCTGCTCTGCATTTATTCTGTTCTGACTTAAAGAAAAACCATACAGTCATGGGATATCACAGGTTGGAAGGAACCACAAGAGGTCTGTAGCTCAACAACTTGCTCAAGGCAGGGACAACTATGGGATTGAGTTAGGATGCTCAGGGCCTTATCTAGTCTGATCTCGAAAATCTCCAAGAATTGAGACTGCACAAACTCTCTGGCTACTTGATTCACTAAGGGGAGATCCTTACTGCATCTCCATCACAATCTGTCCACGGGTACTCTGGGGCTGCTGTTAGGTAGCCCCACGTGCATCTCCTCTCTGAGCAGAGGGTCCCCACTTCTCAGCCTCTCTTAACGGGCTAAATGTTCTTATCCCCTTTTGTTCCAGTGGCCCCTTGCTGAACTCACTCCCATTTTACATCTCTTATACTGTAGAGCCCCAAACTGGATGCAGTATGCTCTAAGGAGCACCATGCAAAAGGGAATAATCCCTTCCCTTCAGATGCTGGCCATGCCCCTTCTTATGAAGCCCAGAGGTTGCTGGCTTTCTGTGCAGCCAGAGAAGGTGCAGGCTCACATCCAGCTCCCTGCACATAAGGACCACAGTGCTTCTGCACACAGCAGCTCCCCAGCATGGCAGTTCTCAAGCTGTAACACTGCAAGGGGCTTTTCATTACCAGACATCAGACTTTTGCATCTGCCCTGTTTAATTTCGTGATATTACTGTTGTGCTGTTCTTACAACCTGTCTAGGCCCTTCTGGATGATAGCATTGCCCCCAGTTCACTGCTAACTGCAGATTTCATGTGTGCACTACAACACTTCCTTTATTCACTAATAGAGATAGTAAACAGAACAGATAATAGTATAAACCCATTCAGCATTCTACCTCCTGAGAGAGTGCAACCTGTTAACCACCACATTCTGAGTCCAGTCATCCAGAATTTTATCCACCTGACTGACTATATTTCATCCACCCCTAAAGACCATAATTTCCTAACATACGTACAAGAACATTGCAGAAGACTACAACAAAAACCTTGGTGAAGACAAGGCAAATTTCATTCAATGTTTTCCCCTCATTTATGAAGCCAGTCACTTCCACCTAGAAGTCAACAAGACTGATCAGGCACTGTATACTCTTAGTTTTCATAGCATCAATCATTATATCCCTATATAGAGAAGATTGTTAAATTTGTCCTCTGTAGCATCTACCTAACCTCCTTTGTACTGCTGTTTAGTCACAAACATATCCTGATAAATCTAATTTGTTTGCTTCAATACCAGGATGGAATTGTTCTTGAGCCTGAAGGAAACGGCCTTTAGAGGTCTCCTACATTTTCCTAAATCCTTTGCACTTAAGAAGTGACTTCCATGGGATTCCACCTATTAGGTCCCTGATTAAGATAAAGTCTGTTCTCCTGAAATCCAGGGCAAGTACCCTTCTACCTCATTCCCCTCAGGATCTTTTACTCCATTATTTCATGGTCAATACAGCCAAGGCTACCATTGATTAACCCATCCCCAACAGAATCTTCCTTATTAGTGAATACAACCTCAATGCATCAGCTCTGATTGGTGCAGGAGGTGCCAAGAGCAAAGAGATGCCCTAGTAGCATCCCCAGTGCCCTGTGTGCTCCCCACCCTGTGAAGCAATCTGCGAACTGCCAAATACCTGCTTGCAGGACATGCTCATACATCTTTAGGTTGTGGCAGCTGTTTGCCCAGGTAAAGACCAAACAGAAGCCACACATTGGATTAATTCCTTCTTACAAGCCTACAATCCTGTCAGAATGCTTTCCAAGAATGAGTGATTTAGCTCAAGAACACTGTCTAGTTTACATTCACAGCACAACCACTTCACTGAAACACAGGAGGAGGCTGTGCCACCATTTCAGGCAGAAAGGCTTTGAAGATTGCAAGACCCTTCTTAGTAGATGTCACGCTTGACATCCCAGAAACACCAGTTTGGATTTTCTGCACACAGATTACCTTGATGCTGTAAAACTGCATCCATGTAAAATGAAATCTGAAAGAACAGAAGTGTATGAACCTTTCTATTTCTTGTGTTTAAGCACTGCAGATCACTTTTTGAGAAGGGGTCAAGAGAAATCCACCAAATGGCCAGTACCCATCTAGTTATCTGTCCAAGGTTGTAACAATGGGTACAGCTTCCAACTCTTTGCCAAATTCAGTTGAGTAATAAAAATAAGTAATTTAAGGCTGTTACCACGATCTTGAATATCTTGTCGTCTGAGCATCTCTTCAGCTCAGACTCTGCTGACTCTTGAAATCTACTTCCTCAGGGAGGAACATTGATAGGCTGTGCTTTTGAGGAGTTATATGAGTTTTGTTTCCATTAACTTGCTACCTACATTTCCCAAAACACTGACATTCCTCTTCCAAACCCTTCTAGTTTTCTGACTAGTAATCCTCTATGGCTTCTCTCAAAGAGAGTAGTCACAAACTCACCACCACTACATGTCACTAAAGTCCCAGTTTGCATCTGATTTTGCAGATAGACACCATAGGTCTCTGCTCTGCACACATTTACTCTTTTTTTTTACTTTTTTTTCTTTTATTTTTTGTAGTTTCCAGCTATCTGCATTCCTGTTCACAAAATAAATAAACAACAGATATATGGTGTTCAGAAACTTCAAGGATCACAAAAAAATGACAGGATTTTCCCCTAGGGAAGGAGACAATACTCAGTTTTAAAAGAGGAATAATGTGGAAAATATAATAGATGTTTTGTGTTAAGAAATTATGTAGGGATAAGAGAAAGTGATTGAAGAATGAAAGACTTGAAATTTGAATTTGAATTTCAATTGCTAACTTCTACTGATGCCTTTTTCCTGGTCTTAGGAAATAAAAGCTCAGACACGGTTAGAGGGTTGGGGGTCATTTACCTGGGTATTTTAATAGGATCCCATTCCATGCATATCTTCACCCAGGTGACAGCGTCGCAATGTCCTCTCCCCCCCAGTCGAGTATACAAGTAAAGACCTTACACACAAACTTATCTAACAAGAGGGCCCAATAAGGGGCTGGGGGGGGCTAACTTCTAGTTTACAGCATCTCTCCTGCTAGGGGCCCTTGAGTGCTTACGGCAATAGAATGTTTGGTCTTCTAACTCTACAGTTCTGGGGTGTTTGGTCTCCCGGCCCATGGGACACCACGAAACCAGGCTAAGGTATCACACCTAAAGCATCACAAGTATGCATGCTAATTACCTGTGGGTATAGGGAGCTGTGTAAAAGCTATTTAGGAGAAAAAGCAAAAAATCCTTCAGGCATCACTACTGCAGGCATTATAATTTTACTTATACGACGAAGGCTTATGAAGCCATGAGAATACATGGAAACAGTTTGAGCAGACATGACAGTTCAAATATGGAAGTCTCATTTCGTACTATAGAAGTTAAACTTTATACAACTTATATGAAACTCAGCTATTTTACAACAATGGTAAATGGCAGATCAAACTCATGCTGATAAATTCAATGCTTCAGGATATGGTCTAATTTACCACAAATTGGTTGATTCAACAGAAATTTCAATAGTTCTTCAGCTAAAAGAAACAATAATTATGAAGTATCACAGCAACCTGTGTTATAAAGTTTGGATTCTGCTGCGGATAAAAATACACAAAACTGTATTTTGATCAGGAACAGAAAGGCAGAATAGTCTTGTTTGAATCAATAATAAATTGAGTAAAACTCAAAAAATCTGCAAGGAACTTTCTATTGAGTTATCCCCAAAGCAGTAAAAAAATCCATTCTTGACAATGTTTGCTGGGAATAATGTCTCTTGGCTCCACAAAATGCCTGAGAAATTCTTTTCCAGGAAGCACACACGTTTCCATAATCTCTCTGGGGTCCTACTGGTGGAGAAACAGTACCTTAATAGGGAAGATTCTGTCTGAAAAAGTACAGTTTTTATTAGATTCTGAGGGAAAAGATTTGGGTCATTCCTGAGAGACTTGTTGTCTGGGGAAAGCAAGTGAACTATTTAAGGCTTCTCTAGTAAGAAAAACTTATTTCCTGAAGACTCCGTCTCTCTCAACTTTATAAATACCTTGTAGTACTAAGTGCTATACTAGTCTTTCATGCCATTCAGAAATGAAAGAAAATATAATCATAACCTGAACAACATATGTTAGGGTTTTGTATATTAAACTTTCAGTTATTTTAATCTCATGAACAGCTTTTAGAAGTTTTCTGGTTAACATTATGCTTACTCTGTGCTCTGATGTCAATGCAAACTACTTATGTAGTTTTATTGCTGTACTTGCTTACACTGTATATTTTTGGTGAAAAATAATAATTAAAGAAAATATATGAATTTTTTTAAAGCAATTACTGAAATTTTTACTTTATATTACTAAAAAGAAAGCGAATCAGTCTGATGGAATTAATGCAGTAACTACAGATGTATATCAATTATAACTTCCATCTTTATGCACTTTATATCTACCATCCATGTTTATGTACAATGGTTATAACCACATTAGAAGAGCCAAAACCTTTACATAGAAATGTATATTAAATAGTAGTAGATGTAGAAAAATAAACAACTTCTGACTTAAATATCCTTGACAATTATTTCTATGTAACAATCTCCTCACCAGAAGTTTTTGAGTTGACAAGAAACAGTGGAACATATCTGACACAGGCCTGTGACTCTCTTCAGGGTGAGGATAGTCAGAAAACAGAAAGCTAATCAAGCTGGCTGGTTGATGCTGTATGGAAACTGATGAGAACCTGCATGTACACTATGCAGTTTAGTCATGCAGGACTCTTCTCCCAGCATTTTCAAACCTTTCTCTAATCATAATCTGCCCAAAGTTTCACTCTTTTTCCAGCATAGAATTGAGAACTGACGTTCAATATCCTACTTTCATATATAAAGAGGTAATTAAATTTCTTGTGGCCATTCGTAGGAAGCTGACACAAAGTAAGAAAAAACCACAATCTGAACGTTGAAGAAGCTCAGTTCCAAAAACCATGCCGTCTTACTTCCAGAAGCCTTTTTCTTTCGTAATGTTTAAGATCAAAAATAAACCACAGTAAAATTAGTACAAAAATATACTGTACTGGGTCTACCTCAGAGGGAGATCATTTTCTTACTAGTATCTTCTGTGGGTCTGTGGTTTGGGTTTGGGATCAAAAGAGTGTTGGTAACACATGGGCAGTCTGACTGCTGCTGAGCAGTGCTTGTGCCCATGACACATGACACAAAAAATCCTCAGGCTCTGACAAAAGCCTTTAGGCTCATGGCCCAAAACATCTTGGGATCTCTCACGACAACTAGCATGCTTTTATAAAATACAGTGATATCTGTTACAATTATTCTGCTTTGGACACATGCTGAAGTAACTCAGATAGAATGCTGGTTCCATCACCAGTTCATTTCTCAGATGACAAAATGATACTGCCTTCATAACATTAAAGCAGAAGCAAGGGAAAAGAAAATCTGAACAGATTGCATATTAATTTAGGATTTCTCTTTCTACCAACTAGTAAAGATTAATCAGCTTATTTTTTCTGCATTTGTGTTCTCATTAATAACTATTAGATATTTGATATTGTGAATCACACATAAAAACAGGATGCAAAAATTACTGGAGTATTTTTTAACTTTGAAAGTTTATCAAGAGATTACATGTCTTTCACAAAATTATGCTATATCAGAAGGTTTTTTTCAAGTTTGTTGAGAAGTTTTTTTCAGGTTTTCAGGTTGTTTGAAACATCATAGCTTTAGAGAAACAAGAGATTTACTTCTCTCCTTTTAAAATAACTTCATTAACGAAATTGTTTGTGAGCAGGTCAGTATTATCTGACCTAATGAATTCACAAACTTAACTAACACAATAATTTACACAGAAGAAAAGGCATCAGAAGTTATAAATAAAATTTCAATTCCCACAACAAAATGTTCTCTTTGAATTTACCTAAGAACTCTCACCCTTCTTTCTCCTACTCAATTCAAATAATTATGTACTTTGCAGTGCATTATCTAACAGCTGTTTTCAGAATTGTTGCTGTTTCTATTGTCTAACCCATAAAATTTATCATACTGTGCATTTGGAGTATTGATTTTCTGGACTGCTTGAGACATGAAACAGAATAGAAGATGCAACTTATATCAGCTGAAATAAAAGTACCAAAGTAGTTCTCTTGTCAGCTACTTTTAGAAAATTATCAAGAAACAAATAGAGAACATTTATCTCTGACACATTCATTGACTTAACTATTACAAGTTAGTCTTGATTAAATTAAATATTCCTTTCTGTGCCTAAGCACTCAGGAAATATCTGAGGGAATAAAAAGTAAAGAGCAAGAACTGGTAACAAATACACCACCATTTACATCTGTATTTCTCATTTCTCATGTAACCTGCTTAACAAGTATTTAACCTACAAATTCATGGCTTTTGGGGACTTGCTATCAGGTAACTTATGTTCCAATTTCAGGATTTTCATGGAAAACAACATTTAGACACAATGGAGTCTGTCTTTTTCTGCAGTATATTCTTGTGTTCATATCGCAGCAATCAGAGAGGAGAGAGCATGACATGAGAAGAAGATGGTACAACCAAAGCTTGTGTGATCCTGAAGGCAATAAAATTAACCAAAATACATTTTTCACACTTGGATATATCACACATCAAAATCAAAGGACATAAATAAAATAAAACATTCCTCTATCAGCTGCACCTAAAGCAATGATATTGGCAGGTTTGCTACAATTACATTGGCCAACAAATCTGATGTCTTTTGGTGAGGTTTAGCTTAGTTTTAGGGAAACATTTGTAGCACTGCTAAGTTAAAATCTTCATAGTTCAGTGATCTGCCCTGTATGTTCACTTTAGTTTCTTGTAATTATAACACAATCTTCAGGGATTTTTTTCCTCAAAAGAAATAACAGCACCTTTTTATTCTTGACTTTGAACCACCTAGAAATTTGATATGTCAGTTCTAAAAATTACATGAATATATCTTAACTGTATACTGTACAGAAGCAACTAGAATGGTGTACTATTTCTTGTATAGCTGGATGAAAAGGAAATTATGCAATTTTAATGACAGCCCAGGGAGCTTCATTACTTGCCTGAACATCCAGACATCTACTAACTGTTGCTATCAAGACTCTGGATGGCTCTAAGAAAGGTGTTACTCGATTAAATTTTATGACTCTTCCTATAAAGAAGGTTAGAATCAGAGAATCAGGAAGGTCAGTTCCTAACTTAAAGATTTATGAAAACAGAAACAATTCCTTCATTTCATGCACTTTATGTGCATCTACTGAAAAGAGCAGATTGAATGCAAAAGGATAAGGACATCTCTAGTCTGTCAGTAGAGTAGAGAATTCATTCTTATCCTTTAAATTGGCATAATGATAAGTAGATAAGACCCTATTGCAAGACCAAAAAAATAATCGCATACAAACAAAACCCTCCCCTGGTCATGGCTTTTTCCTCCTAAATCACAATAAAAAGGCCATGATACAGACCCTTGGGCCAAAATACATATAATACAGCAGATTCATGAAATGTGTAGAACTTTAAACAACAGTGGCGCAGAGTGATGTCTATGAAATATTAAAATCATTTTCTTAGGAGAATGGTCCTACAGAACATAGGCTTCTAAGTTTGTCTAAAATGCAGCTGAAAAGTTCTGAAATACTTCAGACTTTTCTTGTTAGGTAACAGCTATGTCTCTGACAAATTTTTATTCTTAAAATGCAACTCAGCACACCAAACATGAGACCGGTTATTTTTATAGTTCAATTAATCCCATTCAACAAAATTTTCTGTCATCGAAGCAGAATGTGTAGTGCTCAGTCAGCTTTAATTCAAAGGAAAGGAAGGAGTAGAGGATGGGGTTGATAGCAAAGATACTAGCATTGTTAAGTGCAAGGTTCAAAAAGCCATGCACTTGGATCTCAGATGATGCCTCCTGTCTTACATAAAAGACTCTGTTCCTTTTTTAAAAATGTAGTAATCTAATAAATTATCTAATGAATGATCTTATCAAATATAAGGAGCAGTACTAAAATTTCTTAGGAAGCCTTCTCTTTCATGACATTTCCACACTTTCAGAGTCATCAGAGTAATTCAGTGTTTTCCACTCAAATGCAACCAGGAGTAATTAATTCAAATCCAGCCATAATAACTATGTACTTTATCGGTAAGTCCAATATGATTTTTTGTATCTAGGTATTGTCTTTTTTACAGACGAAATACTGAACTGCCCTAATTTATTTATATGAAGTAGAGGAATTCTGACCATCACATTTTAATTTCTTTCTGTATAAGATTCCTAAGTCTTCACTCCTGTTTTGATCTAAAGATAGCATTTCCAAAGTTAGCAAAGATAAACATGAATGACAGTGAATACAATTAAGAAGCCATTTAATTAAATTAAACATTTAAGCAATACCAAACCAATAAGGATAATGAAAAGTCATTTTAGTAATTTTAAGTGGTTATTGGAACCTTAAGTACATACCAAATTCAGTGTGAGATGGTTCTGTGAGCCCACAAGAAGACTGCTATTCTAAAGCAACAGATTTTAATGTTTTTACTTTAGAATTCTTTCAATGCGAAATTTTTCTGAGACACAATACTATACCATGCAAATCTGCGTGCCTCTTGATTTCTGCCTCAGTTAAAACCCAGACTTTGCAAGCAGAAAATGCATAGTTATATATAGGAAGACATTGATTATGAAAGTCTTTCAATCTAAAATACTTAAAATTTATGTTTCACATAAATTTACTTCCAATCATCATCATGCAGCAGAAGCTTAATATAATAAAACCAAAATTGCATCACAACTCAGAAATGTATCACCAGCCTCAAACTCCTCAAATTATTACATATACATCCTAGAAGCATCTCTTAGCAATGAAGTTAAATAAAAATATAATTTGTCACTAAAAAAGTTCAGCTGATAAGTGTCTCCACCCACAAAATCATATAAAAACCTATTGAAATATGTGACAAAAAGAAGTATAAAGGGACAATGTAGGACTTACAATGAGTTTAACTGCCAGCTAAATTGGAGAGCTGCAAAGAACAGAAATACCAAACTCTGCCTTGGGAGCAATGGTTTGGGGGTTTTGTGTGTGTGATATTCCAATAAGAAATGTTAAAATCTTTCCCTTTGAATGTAGCTGCACATATAATTAATATTAGCTATCAGTTTAGCAAAAGAGATACCCGCATTTATTTAACTAAGACAAAAACTAAACAAAATAAAGGGAAAGAAAGTAGAAGACACAGTATAAGACATGACTGGTCCAAAGTTCAGAACTTAAGGGATATTTGTATTAACTCAACAGGGCTCAGATTAACTGGATGGGCTTGGGATAAAAGTCTATTTTTATTAAAATTACAAAAGCAGTAAATGAATTATGTGTAAGGAAAGAAATATGGGTTTGTTCACCAAACTTCAGCTATCAAAAAGTTTTGGTTTACATAAAGCTACTCTAGTTGCTATGATTCCCTCTGCTGCCATAAGGGAACACAGGCAACTCCAAAGTAGGATTCACCTCATTTTGTCCAGTTTCTCCAAAATCTTTTAAGGTGTGAACACAGCTGCTCATTCTTAAAGTGATCTTAAGATGAATGTCATCTTATGAGGTAGCAATAGAAAACTTTGAAATATTGATAAAAAAGTAATAAATTCTTGTTTGCATAATTCAATTTCTTGCTACATGCACCTAGACAGATAGAGAACCAATGCAAAACAAATGCTACAAAGCCAGAACACTAAGCAGTCATTCAGTGACACATTTCAAGAATGGCCAGTATGTCTTGAACTCTGCTTCACATAATCCTATGCTGCACTTCAAAGCAGGGTTCTAAAGCGCTGGGATTACTCTTGTCTGAATTGTGATAGGGTGTGAGGCTGAGTAAAAAATATCTTCTTCTGTGTCACATTTATAGACAAAAAGAAGTTTCCATCTCTTTGTTGTGGTAACACGAGATTTTTTTAGGCATTTCAGCAAGAAAAAAAGTTTCTCTCTAGGGCTCAGAAAAAGAAATTAGAACTAGAATAATTTACCTTTTTTTTTGTCCTCCTTAACTAGAGGCAAGTTGTTGTTTCAAGTCCCAGAGGCTAGGAGCAACTTCAAACATTACTTACTTAATTAAAGAAGGTCTGATGCAAAGACATCTGAAAAATATAAAGGCATACAAAAGTGCACTTTGTAAAGTATTTTGACTACTGAGCAGTAATATATTACAAAGATAATGAGCTGACTTACTGAACATTTGTTGGTGTTCCATTACTATATCCAAACTATCATGAGACATAGACGTGTTGCAATTGGAAATTGAAATACAATGTTCAGGACACTTTATTTACAGCTGTGATGTTACTTTTTCCTTTGAAATTTGTCTGGTCACATCATCTACCCCATTAATCACTTGAGCATTTTCGAGAATAGTTGTTCACATTTTTAAAATTTGCTTGCTGCAATATTAATGCTAAAATTGATCAAATGACAAGACTACTTTCCCAAAACATTTACTTTAAAGAAAATTGTCCAGGGTTGTGAAAACAACAACAAAATTTTCATATGCAAAGTAATCAGATTTGAGAATAATTCACTGCCAGTGGTTATTTACACTAATATATTTTGTATTTGAAAAGTCATGAAGGTCAGGGAGGCATCCCAAAAGACTGGGACAAATTGTGCTTGATAAACTTGATTGCCTCTTACAACAAATGAACCTGCTTGGTTGATGTGGGGCCAGCAGTGAACATTGTCTACCTGGATATCTCCAAGGCTTTTGATATGGTTTCCCACGGCCTCCTCCTACAGAAATGTGGATGTGATGGTGTGGATGCATGATCCATGCAGTGGGTGGGGAATTGGCTGACTGGCCACACCTGGAGGGTGGTGGTAAATTGCTCCGTTTCACACTGGCAACTGTCACAAGTGGAGTCCCCCAGGGAACAATACTGGGCCCAAAGCTCTTTAGTATCTTCATCAGTGGTTTGGATTATGGAATCCAGTGTAACTGGATGAAGTTTGACAGTGATACCAAACTGAGTGGGGCAGTGGACACTTTGGAAGGGAGAGTCACCCTGCAGGAAGACCTAGACAGACTAAAAAATTAGGCTAACAAGAACTTATGAAGTGTAAGGTCTTGCACATGGGAAAACATAACCCAGGAGAGCAGCACAGGCTGGGGATCTGCCTGGCTAGGGAATAGCTCTATGGAAAGGACCGGGGTCTTGGTGGACAAGCAGCTCAGAGTGAGTGAACAGTTTGTCGCTGCAGCAGAGAAAGCCAACACAAATGCTGGGTTGCACCAACGAGGGTGTCACCAATAGAGATAAAGAAATCACTATTGCACTCTACACAGAGCTGTTCAGGCCATACCTTAAATTCTGGGTTCTGCTTTGGTCCCTGCTATACAGGATAGATGTGGACAGGGTGGAGAAGGTACAGTAATGGGCAACAAAGTTGAACTGGGACTGGGAAGCTGAAAGGCTGAGAGAACTGAGTTTGTGCAGCTTGGAGAAAAGAAGCTTAAAGGACACCTTACCGTGTTCCAGCATGTAATGGGTGTCTACCAAGAAGAGGAAGACTTGCTTTTTTTCGTGAAGTCATATGGAAAAGGAAATGGGTAATGGGTACAAGTTCCTCCTAAGAAGATTCTGATTGAACATAAGGAAAATTTTCACAATGGGATCCATCAGTCATTGGAATAATCTTTCCATTGTGTGGGAAGTGGATTGCTCCAAGTTGGCCACTTTTAAGATTCAACTGGGCAGGGCACTGGGCCATCCTGTCTGTACTTTTGCCAACAAAGCTTGGGCCAGATGTTAAATGAGGTCCCTTCAGCCTGGGGATTATATGATAGTATAATTCTATGATTCATTGAAACCAATTAAAAATACTGTTTGGATCTTTTGTGTGTAGGGGCAAAAATAATCACTGTTTCATACTTTGGACTGCAACTGTAAATTATATAGGTAAAGCAATAAGGATACATCTATTGTCACATAGGAACACATTTATGCGGAGTCTTCCACATTGTTCCCCAAATTTTATGCTATAGTCGAAAAGATTAAATTTAAAATTTACTGTCTTGCTGAGTTTTGCAAAATATTTTCAGTGTGTGGAACACAGGTAAGCTTAAAAGCTGTGATGTGGGATGATCTTTGCAACAGAAAGACAAATCTAGGTTCTCTTTTCCCGTGTAGGTTTAACAGGTCTACACACTGTAAAAAATGAGCTGAGTGAGAAAGATTTGACATCTGTGATCCCCAGCAATGCTGCCTAGCCTATGTCTCACTGCTCTTTGAAAACTCCATGTTTGTCACTTTTGTCATGATCCTCCTGATAGTTTTCTGACAGATATAATCCATCTTTTCCTCTCCACAGTCTTTTCCATGACCAGTTTGTAAAACTGAAGATGACACAGACTGTTTTGATGGGACCTTTTGCTGAGTTGGCAGAATTCAAATAATTCAAATGAGGACGAAGTAATTCATAAGGAAACAGGTAAATAAATATGAAAAACCCCCTACATTTCAGCCTGACAAGATATTTGATTTGAAAACACCATATTTTGTGAAATATTGGCATAATCCTGGCATCCTGGGAGTCAGACTTTCCATCTGTGAGAGTACTGGGCTTAGAAAAGATTAAGGCCCTGTTCAAGCAAGAAATAACAACTCTTTACAGGCATCACAAAATCTAGAAAAACTAAAAGGAGACTGATACATGACTTAGTCTGCTGGGAGAAGAGAGGAGGAGAGAGAAAAGGAGACAGAAGTAACCTGTTGGCTGCTTCCAGCCACAGCACCAAAGGAGAATGGAAATATCTGTTCCAAATTTCTCCTGACTTGCCTCACCCCTTCCTGAAGGATATGGATGAAAACACAAGACATAATTTCCCAGATCCAACTCTTTCATGTATTTCTGACATTTCTTTCTCATTCCCTGCCCATTTGGATGGCTGCCTCCCCCTTCAAGCATTTTCTTGCATGAAGCCAGATTTTCTTTCTCCCCAGGGTTCGTATAATCTTCTTTCATCTAGTCTCAGCTGCCCTAGGACCATGTGTTGGTTTTCTGCTTCAAACTGAAGTAAAATCTTTCGCAGTCTCTACCTGTGACACATTTTTATCCAGCCTGTGCTGGCCTTCCCTTTATTGCTGTTCCTAACTCTAGTCAGGATTTTTTGGGTTAGTATCTCCCTACATCCCCATGTACACAGCCACTACACAGCCTTCTTCCCTACACAGGCAACTCTAGGCCATGGAAGTGATTTCTCCTTCTTTTTCCGTGTTTTTTACCGGCAAATTTCCTGCCCATTTCTGTTCCAAGGAACTTCACACCACTGTAGCTGTGGTCTTGTCTGACCCACAGTCAGGCAGTTTCTCTCTGCCTTCTCTGTGCCTGTTTTCTGTCCTGTTGTGATGTTCCACTGCAGCACAGCCCTTGCATTGTAGTATGTTCAGTCTCTCCTCAAAGCTGGCCCATGTCTGATGTTCAAGAAGCAACCAGGATAGTGATGAACTAGCACAGACACTGAGGCATGGCTCTTTAGAGATACCAGGTACTTAACCTACTGCTGATTGTATACAAACCATGGTAGTTTGAAAGCCAGTTTTTTAAATGCTTACACAAGAAGAGGTAAATGTCTTTCTCCTACACAAAAGGCTGACTGTGAAGAAATTCAATCCACGTACTTGAAGTCTGATAGAATTAAAAGCTTGTTAAATAGGGCCATAACATGGGAAATTTCAGATATTCCTATTTACAAGGTAGGACAGGGGAGAAAGGGGGAAAGCAAAGAAGCAGTGTCAGCCCTGTCTGTGGTATTCAGAGCTTTAACTTCAGTGTCTATTAACTGTGAACTTACAAGGAAATATCATTGTATAAAATACAATAAGCCTGTGAAACAGTCATGAGGTTTCAGGTTTCCCTACTGCTTTAAACTAGGCTTACTCTGACTCTCCTCTGAGCCCAGAGAAGTCTTTGTAGTGTGTGTCTGCTTCAGCAGGGAAGGCAGTAAGTTATTCTGGTTGCTCCAGTTTCAAGTAACATCGGGTGTTCTGCAGAGAAGGACAGTGGTTTAAGTCTCCTCAGGTGGAGAAAGCAGAGCAGAGACCTCACACATTTAGGAGGAGTGTGCCTTTAAAGAAAAGCATGCCAGCATGCTGCTGCTTTGCATACCCTCTGAAAAACATTGATTTTCTCTGAAGAAAGAGGTCTGGTTACACTGTCCCAGACCCTGCAAACATGAGCCAACCACGTGAATTCTCTTAACAACTCTTTTACCTTCAAATTGCCCACCAGCTTAGTCCAGGTGGCTCCTCTACTGTGCCAATCTTCCTAGTAGGTAACAGAAAGTTTTGGGTTTCATTAGGAGAAAGATAAAATATCAAATATTGCAAATGTTCTTCAGTCTCACTGAGTACCATATGCAGCAGTGAAGACAGGACTGAAATAGATTTGCTTAGTTTGTGCCTGAAGATTGTCTTTATCTAACCTATGTTACACATGCATGTCTGTGCCAAGAGACAGGCTTCAAGCATCAGACATATTTATCCATTAAGTAAAACTGGGCTAAAAGATTTAGCAGGAATGACTTAAACATGGTTTTCAGTATTTTTGGTCAGAAAGAGCATGGTATAATCATCATGCTTTTCAAAAATAAACAACAAATAAAAGTAGGTATTTTAAAGACCCACTGTAAGTAATGTCTATGAAATCTAACTCCTATTTATACAAAATATATTTTCTGTTGCTTGTAAACTATTCCACCTTTGCCCTGGTTATATTCCCTTTGAAAATTAAAAAGTACTTTTTATCTGACCCAGTAGATCAGCTAAACTTTCTATCTATTTATTTGACCTTATTTTCTTAGATCAGTCTTGAATTTACATTTTCCTTTTTTGCAATATAAATACATAGAGAACATCAAGCCATCTAGCATGCCATTAATGTATTTTGATACTATACCAATACACTCCCTTTGGATTAATTAAGAAAGAAATATGAATTTTCCATTGTATAGGAATTATCCACAACCTTGGCTTTATAAAAAACACAGATAAAATTGTTGATTCAATAATTTTGCAATTCTTTGATAAAGTTAAATATAACTGCAGCAAGATAGCATTGTTTTCCTACAAAATCTATATTAAGGTAACAGCCTGCAAGGAAATAATAAAATAAATACCAGGGACTTTGCCAGACTGAATCCCACTAGTCAATTGAGGCTAAGAAAGAAAAAGATAAAGACTTTATCTAAAATCAAATGTAATTTGATTAGAAGCATGTAAATCACAGCATAGCCATGTTTGAATACTGAAGGGTTTAATGAATAATAATTAAAGTCTTGGTTCTTCTCTTCCTTGGCACAGTGTTTGTCACTTTGAATAGTCCACATAGAATCATAGAAATACTGAAACACAGAATGGCAGAATATTCTGAGCTGGATGGGATCCACAAGGATCACTGGGTCCAATTCCTGGTCCTGCACAGCACTATTCCCAAGAGTCTCACCATGTGCCCAAGAGTGCTGTTCAAATGTTTCTTGAGCTCTGTCAGGCTTGGTGCTGCGATTACCTCACTGGGGAACTTGTTCCAGTGCCCAACCACCCTCTGGATGAAAAACATTTTTCTGATATCCAACCTAAACATCCCCTGACACAAATTCAGGTCATTCCTTTGGGTCCTGTCACTGGTCACCACAGAGAAGAGATCAGTGCCTGCCCCTTCTCTTCCCCTCCTGAGAAAATATGTTATGGAACTGTGCCACACTATTTTAAAAAAATTATCCATATTCAATATGATGTATTTAAATTAAAATGAACGGAAAAAAGGAAGTTAAGAAAAGTGCATACAAGGAAGTTAAGTACACTGACATTTCAATTTTGTCACCTGACCATGCTGATGACTACGACTGAGTGAATTTGCATTAAAATATAAAAGCCATAGCTCAAATCAAGGGCACGCATTCTGATTAACTACAGTACATCAGGGAGAAGAAATTAAGAGTTACATTGTGCCCAGCTGTTATGAGGAATACATGAAGTTCAAAATGGGTTTCCGCCATTCACACAATTACTGAGAACTACCACTGACTCCTGTGCCCAGGGGAATGCAGACACTGCTTGGTTCAATTATTCACTTTTCTGAAGAGCAGAGGCACAGAAAGTATTACAGCCTCTGATGCTGATACGAGAGCTCAGTAACCTGGGAAACTCTGAGGTATAAGGATGTAACACAGGAACATACTGAAAAGAATATTGTCTGCTAAGCTTCAAATTAGTTCCAGGGAGAACCTAGCTGTTCATGCAGAAGAATGGTATTTAAATGTATGTATCTGTGTCAGGGACTTATTAGCTTATAAGACAAGGTCTGTTGAGGGAAAGGGGATGGAGTCATGGAAAAAAAGAAAACAAGACAAAGATTATTTGGTGGCAGAGGAATACCTGAAAATGTGAAAGAAACTTGGACAAAGTCTGCAGAGGAGAAAAGACTTTTCAGAGGGAAGACTCTAAAACCTAGCTTGATATCACCCCTTGAGTCCAAAAGATCTCTGCCTGAATTGCCTCAGGTCCTGAGCGGCTCAGCTACGAAAACAGATAACAGATGTGCTTCTATCTGCAGAATGCTCACATCCCTTGACTTTCTGGAAATCCACCACTTTTGGAGGGTGCCCATGAGCTTCTGCAGCCCTGCGTAAGATAGAAAATTCCCAGGAAGTTTTAAGGTTATGATTTCAGCACAGAGAGATTCCATAACTGTTTTTTCAATGAAAGCATATTAAGGCCACTCAGAAAAGTTTAGAGCATGACACTTGCATAAGTCTCTTTACCAGGAGGAAAGGTATACAGTACATGTTAAGTTAGAAGATCAAGCAAGCCAAAATTTAGATATTGGATTCATCTTCTTGTCATATGTGACTAGATATGGATATTATAGAAATTCATTTGTCAAGTTGCCAGGATGTAGTACAAGGATTAAAGACAAAACTACATAGAAGTCCAGTTAAAACCAATTTTAAAAATACCTAAAATAGGCTAAAGTATTTTTTTGCCCAGTATTTCAGTTGTTTTTAGCTAAAAACACTGTGAAGAGAAAGAAAGGGGAGGAGAGAGAAAGAGATGGAATTTGCACTTTTACAAGGAAAGACCTTAGCTTCCTCCAGGTCTTCAACATCAGGCTGTCCAGGAAACCTTTCTATCAGTGCTGACTCAAGGATGAAGACACAGAACAGCTAAAATTGATGCTACATCAATTTCAGGTTAGAGCCTTGTTCTGAAGGTTCCCACTCCAAAGCAGAGAAAGCAGAAAGAGGAAAGTGTCTGCTTTTGAACTGCCACAGACAAGATCTAAACATATTAATATAATCTGAAATCAGTCATCCAACCAATTTCAGCTTGGCTATAGAAACTAAGTAGTAGATTAAGCAGAATTCAGTCCTCACTGATAATGGACCATCAGCCCTCAGTTTCCAATTATCTCGCATGTCTGTCCGTACCACCTGCCATAAATCATCCCAAGATACAGTCCTTCCACTGTTTGAACACAAATATGAACATACAGCACCCCAGATTTCTGGGATTTCTTTTCTTTATGAAAGCTCTTTCTGTATCTCACTCTTTAACTTTTCATCTAGCCCAGGTCGAAGGCAGCTGCACATGAAATTCTTGTAGTCACAGCTGCATGGCTGGACATTGCCTTGGAGACTCCAAGTGAGCAATGAAATCCTTACTGAAGGCTTTCTCAGAGTACACTTTTACCCAGTTTTCCTTCCCACATAAAACTGGGCATGGAAGATCACTGGTGTGTCACAGTAATCTTCATCCCAGCATAGGATTAGGATGTAACCAAGGCATGCACTCAGGCCCTGGGTCCTCCCATATTTCTGGCATTTCCTTAAGCATCCTAGTTGCTTTTTCAGTGAAACATAGAAATATAAAGCTACTTTAAAAGTAACAGAAGAATGTAAAATTTGGCTCAAACTCCAGTGTGGGAGAGCAATACTTTTTTTCTGGTGATACATCACCAGAGCTTCCATTGGATGTTGATTAAGAGTATAAAATAAGTCATACTTAATTTTGTTTTGTTGAATTCCTAGTAAATATGGAAAAATACTTGCTGGAAATATTAAGTATTTTTCATTGTTAGAAAATAAAGTGCATTTAAAATAATCAAGCTTATTTTAATTGAAATAAATGTTGATTTTTCTTATCTTAGTACAATGTTGCCAAGATAATAAAATTCAATCTTTTTACTTTAATGAGCTTTATTTGTCATGCTAGCAAACATTAGTTAACCAAGAAATTGATTTTCTACAGTGGAATTAGGTCACAGTCAAACACTCCCAGTGTATTTAATTTTCTGCCCCTGTTGAAATCCAGCTGTGAAGCTTTTAATACATGCACCCTCTGCAAGCAAAACAGATACAATAATTACTGCCCTTTCCTAATCTGCTCTGTGTAACAAAAAGGTGAAGACTTTTTTGCTGTGTTTTTATAAGGTGAACTTGCCATATTCTCTGTGGTTTTAGAAACTAGCTCTTCCCTACATTGTTCTAAATAAAGGTCATGTACGTGGGTGACCAGAACTATAAAAAGTAGTCTAGTGTTGTTCTACTTCTTGTTGCAGTTTAACTCCAGCTGGCNGACAAGTAGTACACAATACAATTGTCCCCCACCCACTGATCCATGTCCAGCCAATTCTGAGCCACCATTGGCATCTCCCAGCCAATTCCCCCCAGTCTATGCCCTGAGCATGACATTCCATGGTATGGAATATCCCTTTGGCCAGTTCAGGCCAGCTGTCCTGGCCATTCTCCCTCACAGCTTTCTGTGCACTTCCTCACTGGCAGAGCCTGGGACACTGAAAAGTCCTCAATTTGGGGTAAGCACTGCTTAGCAACAAACACCAGTGTGTGATAAACATCATTCTCATACTGAATCCAAAACACAGCACCCCACCCGCTACTAGAAAACATATTAACTTCATCCCAGCTGAAACCTGGCCACTGCTATCATAAACACTGACACTGGTAATTGTCATTACAGCTAAACTATGCAAACATGAAAAATAGAAAGCCTAAATATTGCACTTCTCCATCAGAAGCAATGTGGTATTTGAGAGTGTGACTAATAAGAAGCTAAATAACAGATTCATTGTGTGTCTAGCCCATAAAAGGACTGATAAAAGTCTGGCTGACAAAACTGTCTCAAAATGCTTTTTAAATCCATGCTTACAAATTTATGTGCTATAGAAAAAGTCCTAAAATACTCTAACTACAACGCACACACAGTTTATTCATTTATAAACTAATAAAGGATATGAATTTCTGCATCTGAAAATGAAGCTAAAAACCATTCTTCCAAGCCAGATTTGAATAATTTATTCAAAGGGAAATTTATATATGTATTCCACTAAGTCCCTGTGTGAATCATTTGTGGTAAGGAAGAAACTTCAGAAATTTATGCTTGATGCTAAATCTCAGTGACCAGTTCTGCAAAGTGCAAGAATTGCAGAAGACAACAGATGCTCTGTCTGAAATTCCCTCTGCTGTGTCTTTTCTCTGCTCTCAAACACTGACAACAGCAAAACTCTGGAGAGAAGCTTAATCCCTAGAGCAAAAAGAAGCACTCCCCAACACTTCCATGACTACACAGCCTTGTGTACATGCACACGGACTCAAATGGAAAAGATGAAGCATCTTTGAAGTTCTCAAAACTAAAGCCTGAAATTAATTGGAACACTTTTTACCACTGAAAAATTATTAATAATGTGACAGACAATGACATTATTCACTCTGAGGTTTTATCACTCCTTCAGAAACTATTTTTTAAAGATCAAATAAAGAAATGAGCTCATATTGGTTATAATATTGATTATGGTGTTGAGACAAAAGTTCTCCAACTGTCATTTGTTTAATTGAACCAGCAATGTAATGTTTTATCTTTTGACTTTTTATGCAGGGGTTTTGTATTATATGAATAGCTGAGAGGTGATAAGTATAAAATGACTCATAAGGAGAATTATTAATGCTGGTAAATTGGACAGTACTCCATGTGATATGACAAAGTAATTACTTTCTTATGAACTCCCTATTCTTCTCAATATGCACTGATAATATGCTCTGTACATTTATTTATGAAGTCTATTCTATAATGTATAGATGCTTCAGATTTTTCAAATAAAGGTACCATTTCCTTCCTGTTTAAAAATGTATTTTTCTTACTGCGTGCACTTCAAAGATCTATAAATAAGTAAGAAGATGAAACAACATTTACAAATGAGTGTGGAGATCTCTCCTCTGCGTGTCAATAAACATGAGATCAGGCATTTCTCAGTGGAAGCAGAGGATGGTTTGGCAGTTGGCTGTCAAGGATGGAAATGGTGAAGATCTGAGGTAGGTCACAGATGCACAAGCTGTAAACACTGCTGGCTTATCTGTTGCATACTTTTTGTTTACCTCTCCTCGGTTATTACTTATTATTATCTTAAATTACATTGTCTTTCTAATTTTACCTATTTTTTTTCCTTGAAGCCTAGTTCTCCCCTAAACTCTCTGTAAAGTGTGCTTAAAGGTTCAACAAGCTATATGTTCTGTGGTTCATGTTTTATTGACAAAAAAATACATCTCATAATGCCAGAATTTCCCAGGTCCTATTGGAATATACAACCCATGATACATTTTAATTCTGAATTAAACTGCAGATAGAAAAGAACTTCAATTTGGTGACCAAAAGTTTAATTTTTTCAGCTTTTTTTCTCTAATCTTCTGCTTCTTCCATGTTGGACATAACTTACATTACAAGGAATACTAATACAAAATGAAAAAATTATGCAACAATATTATTGATTGTCAGCATTTTTGAAGGTAGATTAGATGTACAGAAGCAATAAAATGGATTTAAAGTGAGAAAAATTTCCTGGTTTTGAAGGTTGCTCGTGCTCAAGGTCTTAATATATACAAGGTGTTTCAAACCTCAAATAGTAATGAAAAGAAATAAACTCAAAAATCAGTGCAAGGGTCACTAGGGTCCATGCATTGCAGACACTAAATGTTTATTGTGGGAGATAAGAACTCGCAAAAAACATGGAAAAAATTGGTTTTCTACAGCTAAGAAAATAGTACTAGCTTAGAATATTTAATTTAGAATACCTTCTGGACATATTGGATAATTGATACAAATGGAAATAGTAGCTCCTTTGCCCAAATTTTGCATCTAGAAGAACTGAGGCAGAGGAAATAAAAGTATCTGCCTTAGCTGATCTATTGTTTCAGCAGAAATAAAGAATCTGAAATTCAAAAGCTCTGAGGTCTAATGCAGACACAAGAGAGACCCTGCTCTAGGTACATTCAGTGTACTGTCATTAAAGAAGTGCATTTTGAGTTTAGAGTATAAGACTTCTGTTTTAGGGACCAAACAGGTCTCCAATGCTTTCAGATATGTTAATAAAAAAAGGGAAGTGAAATTGTGTTTAAAAAATTGATATGGCAATATTCATTGGCTAACCTATAGTTCAACTAAAAATGTTAATTGGGCCCTAAAGGAAGCACATGTGTCCTCAAAGGGGAAGAAATACCCACACATAAATATCAAAAGAAAACTGTAAGCCAAGTTTTACAGAAAATACAAAAAGCAAAACTAAAATATATCCAAACAGACATAAATAAAATGCACTGGCACAGCTGCTTGTATGAAGACAGATTCTGGCTGTTTGGTAAAAACATCAAAAAATTAGGAACAAAAAAATAAAATTCCAGTTGCTGGCATTTAATGCATCATCTCAAAAATGTTTTAACCTCCCTATCTAAGAGAATGTCTATAACATTTAAGAAACAGCAAACCCCATAACAAAATATTCTCAAATATTCTAAACTTAACACAAAATGTACTCAGTGCTATGCACAATAGTTGCAAAGTGGTCTGAGCAGGGCAAAGAGCCTTTTGATATCTCAAGCGTAGGTGAAACTGAAATCCTAATACGTAGGCAAACTGCCAGCCAGAGATGACTAGGAATAACTACTGAGATACAAAGAAAAGCAGCAGGAGAAGAGGTTGGAACTGAGGTAATTTGGATGGAAAGTGCTGGGTCTTGGCAAGAGAGAAATGCTCCATTAAAGCAGCAATGGCTCAGTATGGCAAAAAGACCATTTAGCATTTAATTTAAATAGAATTTAATTTTAAACATTTGTAAGTGGAAGCTTTTCACTGATTTTCACTATATGTTAATTTTACAGTTCTTAATATAAAACTTATGTTAAAAAACTGAATCTTAAGGCAAACAGGGCAGCCTGTCGGGTAAGTAGTGAGGGCACGGGATACATGCTGGTATTAGCTATGTTTTTACATAATTCCTGATTATAGTTTCTTCATTTAAAAAAATACTAAAACTATTATAGAGTAAATTTACAGCTGAACAAAAAAAAATTTTTGGAGGAGCAGCTAAGCATAATTTACTGTCAGAATGGATTAAGTTTTTCAAAAGAAGTCCTAAGTTCTATCCTGGTTTGACTCTGCTCAATATATGCTTAAAGATTTGAATGATAGAACAGCAGAAGGCTTGCAAATATTTTGTCACAGACATCAAGACAATAAGGAAGGATATATGACAGGAGTAAATCAGACCCCAACAACCGTTGTAGAGGTGCTAAAGATTGCAGTATTTTAGCCAGACCAAGACAAATCTGTTTCAAAACGTTGTTACAGCGTATTCAAACGAGAAGCTGTCTGACTGTTCCAACACTGAAGAAGCCCTGAACAACAAAACAACCAAGGCATCCTAAATGAAAAGTGACTATAGAAGCTGCTGTTAACAGGTTTCAGAAGATCATGAGAACTGCAGCTTCAGCACAGGGGGGTAGCTGTTCCCACCTCCCCTTGCAGGGACTAGCTCAAGCCTGAAGCCCTGACTGCCACACTGGCCTCAGCATGAAACTGCTGAACCCTGAAAAACCCTGAATATTGCCCACAGAGCAGGAGTAAAAGGCTGTCCTTTCAAGAAAAGCGGGTCAGAGGGGTCTTTGACCCAGTCAGGTTGCTACTTTACCAGAATGAAAGCATGGCATTTAAGAGGACAAGTTAAAGTTGGAAGCTATATGTTGTCACAGCCTGTGTTGCACAATGTGACATAGCAGTTCCTGACTCACACACATACACACAGACTCACAGAAGCAAACAGCAGACTCAGGGACTCACAACTGAGGAAAGTGCCACCAACACTCTATGACTTCTATCTTACTTAAGCAAAATACCTCTACCATTCAATACTAAAACTGGAAAAGGCAGGAGGGTCTGCACCACACAAATGGACCATACGAGGATTACAAGGGCAGAATTTAAAAGAGATCATAACAGCACACAGATATGTTATTAACACTTCTTCTCTAATCCAGTGCTCTTTTGGAACAAGAAAGGCCAGCCTTGCTACAAAGTCTGCACAAGGTCAGTGAAATCAACAAGGACACAGCTGAATTCTGCTATGTTTAAGCCCCCTCAGGTAGAGCCTCCAAAGTCCTTCCTCTTTGAAGTCCTTTCTTGCATTAGTCTAGAAGCCATAGGTAGCAACAAAAACACATTCTGGCAGAGAGTCTTCAAGCATACATAATTCACTAGATACACTTTGCAGCTTCTAACAGCTTTTTGTAGGACATTACCCTGAGCCAGTCAGGCCATCAGCTAGCTCTGCAGAGGGGGACTGGGTTAATTAAAGCAATTATGGAATGCATTCTACTTATATTCTCATAATGGCTATTTTTGTCATTAAAACTTAAACCCAAAGCTCACAGAGATTAATGATGAGCTCATTTCCATTTCAATAGAGTTATCATGACTGTAGCTGTTGACAATTTGCAGTGTTACTTTCTTCACAGAAAACAAAGTTGTATTGAAAATGTCCTGTCCTTCCACTTACTTGCAAGAAAAACTTCCTTTTTTTCAGTCTTAAAAAAAAATAAGTCTGTATTTTCAAGTTATATCTGGCTAGACTCCAGTTCCCAAAACCTAGACAAGTATGGTTTTTTCCAGCAAAATTTGTATTGTTTCAGTGCTGTGAATGAAGCCTTGTACATATATTGTAGCTAGTAAAACATCTGAAAGCCAAATTCCCTGGAACTGCCTTTTGCACCAAGTATGGTCCTCACTCCCTCCCCTCACAGCTCCTACAATGCAATGGCCCTCCCAGCAGAATTAACACAATTTTGCTGGAGCCCAGTGTTGCTCTTATCAAACAGGAGCTTCTGCAACACCAGGCTGAAGACTCATGACCCCTGTGTGCACGTGCTCAGCTGTGTGGATGAAAATAACCCATCCCACTTACATGAGGGAAGGTAAAGGCAAGGGTGCATACAGAACAAAAGTGGAAAAACAGGAGTCAGAGGGAAGTCAAAGAAAAGCTGGAGGAGAAAAGAAAGAAGCAAGCTCCATATCATAACAACACCCTTGAGTATAAGCTATTTAAGACACTTACTTTGAACCAGAACACCTGTGATTCCACATTTCTCCATATCCAAATAAAAATCTATAACTTGAGTCTAAGCATACACTTATGTGTGTCAGAATGAATGCACAGGTCTAGACCAAAACAAAAAACAAACTACACCAAAAAATTTAAAGAAGAAATCCAAAGAGAAAAAAAATTTACAACCTCCAATGCACCTCAAAAGACCTTAAGCAGATAGTGGTAGCTGCTGAGATAAATTCTTCAGATATCCTGGCAACAAGGGAGCCGAAGGAGGTGGTAAGTCTCATTCACTGCCACGTGAGTTCATGTTGCTGGCATTGCAGGTGAAAAATTTGGTAAGAAACATCTGTAGCTTTATGAAACCATGTTAGGCTTTGAACAGAGCAGCATGTGTAGGAGGAAGAGCAGGCAAGTCTTCTCTATAACAGTTCAGAAAAAATCTGTGCAGACAGTTCTACTCTGCAGCAGCACCCCACAGACCACTAAATATAGGACTCTGTCTCGGAAAAGGAAAACATTTCTCAACAATTTAAGCAGCATTATATCACTAATATCTACAGAAATTGCCTAACTGCAGAGTATTCTATACCCATGATAAGTCAGAAAGCAACTTAATGTCCTTGAGAATACAGAGTGCAAGCTTCTACAATGGCCAGCACATCTCAAGTGGCCAAGCAGAACGATTTCAAATAAATCCCTTTCCCAAAATTTATAATGGAACTCCACTGCTGATGATTTTTCCATCTCTCTGCATTTCCTATATTCCAATCATCTCTAGTCCTCAGTCTCCATAACCTTGCACATGTCCTAAGAGCAATATGATTGAGGAATGTAAAATAATGAGCAGGATGAAGGAGGTGAATGGGGAAAAACTTTAATATTTCTTACAACGTGAGACCTGGAAATAATCAGATCCATACAGCAATAAATAAACCATGAACCTCATTGCCACAGGATGCTGTGAAGGCTAAAAGGATTTTTTTAAAGGCTCAAAAAACCCACCCCAAACCCAATGCTTAAATTAAAGGAAGAGAAGTCCACTAAGAACAAAATACATTTGTGGATACAGCCTCACAATTGTGATCCTCACAGATGGTGAGAGGATGGATCACATTCAAGAGATGAATTGCTGCAATCTTGTCCAAAGGACCCATTGCTGCACACACACACACTCAGGCAGAGCAGAGACAAGCTACCTGGCTAAGCTGCTCACTGTTTTCATGTAGCACAATAATCCTTTGTATGCCACTGTCTCCTCCCCTTTCCCATTGACCAACACACTTCCCTTCATCTCTAGCTGTACCAGCCAGGTCTAACTCTCTGTGGAGGGACACTTCCCTGGGTGGGAGCAAGTGATCCGATTGGTACAACATGAAGATGCCAGTGTAATATTTGAAAGCACTGATGATCAATTCATCCAACTCCATTCTAAATAATCTTGCAGCAAATGCACAGCCCTGCTTAAGACCACAGAAAGCAGGTGGTAATCATATAAACCTGCACTACCTGAGTTAATTCTATTATAATACTATATAATATATAATATATAATACTATTTCTGCAAGGTCAGGATGTTTATTAACTCATCGTTTCAGCATGAAATTGAGGAGAGAGACATATAGACTCGTTTAATCTACAAAATTAGAAAAGGAAAATCTAGTAATCCCCAAAAAGCTCAGTATGCAGCACTGTAGCTCTCCTATGTCTAACAGGTAACATTAGATCAGCTCTGACACCAAGCTTTACTTCATTGTCAGAGGTGTACACATCTGCACAGAGCACTCTGAGGCTAAAACACAGGTTTGGGGCTGTCTTCACTTGCTGAGGGAAAAGAATCATTCCTTTTCTCACTGTTTACAAAATGTCTCCATAAATTAATCGTATTTTAGAAACTAAGCAACAAGAGGCAGCAACTTAAGCTGTAAAGATGAAGCAGCATCTTACTGAAAAGATCCCAAAACTGTGACTATAAATGAGCAACATCTGAAAGCTGTTACTGAAAAGGTTGTTTATATTTTTATTTCTTGTATGCTGGGAAACAAACACAGTGTAAAGCTTACAGCTTTGCATTTTAAAATTGCTAATACAAGGACGTGTATAATATATTATCTATTTAGTTCCAGGGTATAGTAGACATTAAATTAATATTATTTTATCTTTTTGTCTTCGGTCACGCAGTAAAGTAATTTCTGCACACAAACACATCTCTGCATGATCTAAACAATGTTCATGCTTATCTAAATTCAGAAATGGATTACTGATAATAAAAGGTATCAGATTAAATTATACTCAGACTAGCTTTCACTTAAAACAGATTCCAGTGAAAAATTTGCTTTGATGGAAAGCTACAGATTGGCAAGTGCAAATGTCATCCTATCCTCAAGCAACCTTGTACAAGAATAGTATTTCTAATGATAAAATACACTCCCTGCTGTCCAAATCAGCACAGAATATATCGTTTTCCTTTCATAATAAAAAAATTTAGGGAAAGCTGCCCTCATTGTGGTTGCCTACCTCCATCTAGTGACCAGAAGAGGTACATAAATTAGCTCTACAACAATAATTAATTGTTTGCCACTGGTCAATAAAACTTATAAATCCCCAAACTATGTTCCCACTAATTTTCAAGTAGTGAAGGAAGTTTATGGATTCTAAAAAAACCCAGAAAAGATTATGTCCAGCATGCCGGGAGATTTGTTAGTGCATTTGTGCAAGGTTTGTAGGATGTGAGTCTCGTATGGAGACCTGGACAGGCTGGAAGGGTGAGATGTCAAGAAAAGCATGAAATTTAACAACAAAAAGTGCAAGATTCTGCACCTGGGGCTAAATAATCAAAGAGCCCAGTATAGGCTAAGATCTGTGGGCTGAGGAGGAGCATTGCTGAAGGGGACACAGGGATCCTGATGGAAAATGAGTCAACTGAGCACCACTGCAGCAATGAAGGCAAACCAGACCCCGGACTGCAGCCACAGGGGGATTACATGCAGTGGTAGAGGCATGATCATCCCACTCTTCTCAGAGCTTCTCAGGCTGCACCTGGAGCACTGTTTCCTGTTCTGGTCCCTACAAGTCGAAAAACGCATAGAGAGAATAGAGAGGGTCTACAGAAGGGCCATTAAAATAACCAAAAGTCTGGAGAACTTGCCTGGTGAGAAAAGACTGAAAGAGCAAGATCTTGTCTTTCTGGAGAAAAGAAAACTCAAGGAGTATCTCATCACAATATTCCAGTACTAAATGGGTGGCTACAAAAAGAACAGACACACAAAAAGACATCAGAGGGCAAAGGGTGCAAGCTGCATCAGAAAAAGATTTATCTTTATATGAGAGAAAGTTTTTTCACAATAAGAACAACTGATCACTGGAAGAACCTCCCCAGGGACATAGTGGAGTCCCCACCACTGGATAGAAAGCCAGATAATATCATCTAGGCTGCCTTTTTCAGCAATTGTTGGACCAGATTCCTTTCTGTGGAAACCAGTGACACTGTGCCAAGAAGGCACTGGCAGAATTCAGTACTCTGCAGTTCTGCAGTCAGCAAAAAGGAGATGTAGGAGAGTGAGAAAAAAAAAAGGAGTACATGAATTGAATTAATAACACAAGTTCTATTTAAAAGAAAAGAAAAGAACAGCTCCTTTGGAGTCAAGTACAGTATTGTAAAAACAGACAATCATTTTAGAACCTAAAATGTTACAGGGAACTTCTTGGTTGTAGATGATTGTCACAAATGTCATCAGTGGTCAGCAATAAGCCTTGCTGAAAAGGAATAACCCTCTCTTTGTTGAGGTCATGGACAATGTATATTCAATATTCAGAGCAGCATCTACAACACAACCTTTACTCATGGCAAAACATAAGCACAAGTACTACTCAAGACACAAAGCTTTTAATAGAGTGAGCATTTATGCATATTTCTCCTAAAGTGGGGTTTTTTTCCTGTGTATAACCAATAACACTGGAAGACTTTTGATTCACAGCTCAAACATGACATGCTCAGAAATCTATCTACTAACGGTTATACAGTAAAATTTTCTTTCAATGGAAGTTTTAAATTAATTCTCTGTAGATAATATTTAGAGATTCCTGCATAAATTATTATTTACACCTTTCCTTTTTACTTCCTTCTACCATCTAGAAATATTGATAAATTTCTTTAGCATCCACCTCCTTAGCAGAGCTACAGAAAGACCATTAAGGCACAGACAAGTGTTTGAGAGAACACTTGGGGAAAAATGAAAAATGGTAAAAAGAAAAAAGAAAGGAAAAGGAAAATAAAAAGAAGACGAGGAAGAGGAGGAAAAGGAAAAGGCAAAGGATATGGAGAAAGAAATATATAATCAGCTCTTACTTTCTTTGTGTCCACAAGGCAAAATCACCCTTTAAACATTCTGCCTGAGTGGGCATGCAGGCAGTCTTTGAGAAAGAAAATTTACTTCATTTGCACAGCATGGATTGGCAACAGACCCATTTCACTACAGCTACAGCATCTGAGGAGTTAGAGTGGCTCCCCGTGCTAGAGATATCAAAGCAAAAAGACATCGCCCTACAGACTGTGCCCCAAAGCTTGCATAGCACACATCATGCAAGAAAAAGGCCAAGGCTAATAACTGTGTTCTATATTTATCCCTGTGGTCTTATGCTTTGCTCTGTCACCCTAAGAAAACCATGTGAAGCCCTGTGACTCAGATATAGCTGACTGATAAAGCTTCTTGCTGTTACTCCTCACTTTAGGAGCATGCTGTTTATTTGGTGTATAGTAGCCCTGGCTACTATACACACGGCAGACTCCTATGAACAGAGCAAAATCTATAGGCTTCTACCCTTCTCCTTCATTTGCTATGGCATTCACAATCTGCTTTCAAAGCAGCATCTCTGCAATACGGAGAAGTGAGTAATTAAATCCAGCTAAAAAGTTCATTTGGAAATTATTGCCTCTGGTGCCCATGTACAGTCACATAAATTTACTCTCAGACCTGGCCCTTAGGCAAAATCTATGCCTGAAGACCTTGAGTGATCCCCGCACAAGAAGATAAGGGTTGTTACTGGATTAAGGTTTTTTAAACTGACAAGGAATTAAAGAGCACACCTTATTCTCTACTTTCCCTACAGAAACTCAGATAAATGCCCCTTTCCATAAATTTCATTCATTTAAGAAAGCAAAAGGTGTGACAAACATGTGACTGTCACTCTGTCTTGCATGTAACACAAAGTTATTTATAGAAAGCTATGGTAATCATATGGTTCTGCAAGTTTTAGTACCAAGGCGAATTCCTGGCCTGCTCCAGATAGAGTGTAAATCCTTACCACCCTCACTTAAGCAATGTAATACCAGCTCAAGGAAAGAGAGTGAATATTTTTCTTCAGCCATTCAATGTTCTCTGTAACACCTCAAAACATGATTGAATGGGCAGACAGGCAGACAACAAATGCCAGAACCACATCTCTTAGCAGCAAGAACCTCTTTACCGGTCCATTCAGAGGGTCTGCTGATGGATAAAATCTGCCCACAATAGGAAAAAGGACATCAACAAGCATCAACCTCTGTTACAGCAACTGCTTTTCATTTTTCTTTAGAACAACCAGATATTTGTCTAAAGGTACATGCTTTTTTTACATCATGTAAAAGTTATTTCTAATCAACATTCTCAACAAAATTCTCAGTTACCTATTTCTCATTTATGCAACAAAAACATCTTAATCATTTAATTCCACATTAAGCTGGTCCTTCTGCATGATTGGCTGGAGTATTCTTTTGAGACTAGTTTCTGCCTACAGACTTCTACAGGGAGTTCTTCCAAAGTCCAGGCCACTGCTTACCTCCTCCAGGGTGATGGGATGATTGCCTAGTCCCAAAATCCTCACAGCCAAGCTCCAGCTCTGGGCACCATACACTGACTGTCTCCTTATCCCATACCTCATTGCCATCTTCACAGGCAATTCTGGAGTACTAACTGTGCTTATGGCACCTTAGCCCACTGAACTGAGGAATTTCCAGAATTCTGGCACCTTTTTTTTGGAAGTATGGGACTTCAGATCCAGATGTTGATCTCTGGAATTTCATACTACAGATTTCATGTTAAGATAAATGAAGATAAGAATGAAGATGTGTATTGGCACTGCATATAAAGGTTCTAAAAAAAGGGAACTGGTAGAGTTGAGACTAAACAGGCCAAATAGCAGGTATTTCCAGTGTCTAAAGTTTAGCATTGAAGTGCTTGTGCTACCTTAGATCTATTGTAGCCCAGGGCCACTGATAATGTTTATAAGAAAAGGTGCAGAAGAGTGCCTTCAGTAGAATGAGTCCTGTGAATAAAAACACTGATATTAAAACAAAATTTTCTGGGCACTTGTTATACAAGAGTATGACAGAAGTTGAAGTACGGCAATCTTGGGTTAAATGTTACCATTTGATACAAAAAATGACAATTTGTTGAAGCTGCTGCTTTTGCAATCAATTTCAAATTAATATATGCCAATTAAATAATGCCAATGAATTTTAGCACTTAAACATTTACTACTTATATTGTCTTTAGTGAATTAATCACAGTTATATTGATCTACCCAGTCACTGAATGATTCCACTAAGGATAATCCTTACTTAATTAGTCTCTGTTAGTGGAACAGGTTTGTGTTTCAATCACATATGACTCTGAGGGAGGGAGACTTTAAAAATAGATTTAAAATTTTTCACCTAATTTGCATTAGTTTTCTTTAGCATTTGTTACGTATAATTCATTTTCCTCCTGTTTTTGCCAGTTTATCTTTTGTGCTATTAAAAATAGAGAATTTAAAAAAGAATGAGAATTATATATTTTGCTCCTCTTTTCTAACCAAGAGATTTTTTAAATTAGATTTCCCAGTCATATTAAAAAAACCAAAAAACCACAGGCAACCTAGACAAAAATCTCTGGGAGGAAAATGCAAGATTTAAACTATTTTACTAGTTTAAAAAGTATCACGAATTAAAATCAGCTTATTCTACTCATACCTACACTGCATTTTATTTTTCAGATTCCCCTTCAAATCTATGATATAGATATTCTTGTTGAATTCAGAGTTAAAAAACAGGATCATAGAAATTAATCCACTTACATGGAAATCTTAAAAGTTAACTGAGATTTGTTTCCCAAAATGAAAAAATATTCATATGATTAATAGTCTTAACTGCTGAAAAACACATGCTTTAGTATTCTATATTGCTATGTACCTGTAATTTCCTTTGATGGAAAAAGAAAATCCTAAAAGCAATTCAGACTACATTTGCAACCAAATTTCTGTTAGAACCATCCACCTCTTAAAAGCTGGTTGTGCTCGTGAAAACTTGCAGACATCCCAAAAAGGACAAACTGCAGGGTTCTTAAGACACTATATTATAGCCACAAAACACAAAATTATGTCAGAGATCTGCTGAACTGGTCAGACTGCAAAACCCATGGAGATCAGCATCTGGAAGCCCATCATTAACAGCTAGAGTCTTAATCCTCCAAACCAACAAGTCACGTTGACCTCTTGCCGTCACAAGGTGCTAAGGTATATCATCAAGCAGCCACAAACGTCACTCATTAAACTTGCATGTCAAATTACTTCAAAATAATCAATCTCACTAAGATTTCTCTACCAGCTGCATTTACAATGGCCACATCCTGCCCCAGACAGGTTGCTACATTTCCATTTCTTCTCCACAGCTTGCCAGGGCCTTGCATTTCAGCTGCTATTTATACCTACAACTTCTCTCATTTCTCCTTAAGGAAGCTGCAAGTTCTTCGACAGTTAATGAAAATCAATCAGACAATCAGACTGTTACCTCTTTCATGTACATAGAAAGCAGTTCCTCAGCTAAAAAAATAAAAAAACAGGGAAAACAATCTGCCAGCTCTTAAAGCACATTTCCTAGAAAAATCAAATTCTAATTATAATTTAACCTCCTTCCAAAGTATAAAAGTAGCTACTTCAAAGCACCAACCCCTTAAGAAAGAGTTTCTACAAAAAATACAGTGCATACTGAAAACTGGTCTTGCTATTAACGTCAAATTTAAAGCAGGATTAGGCCTGTGGTAAACCACTGAGGCTGATTATGGCATGTTTTGACATCACTTCTCATTCTGAGTAATTCCATAAGATGAACATAGGAAATTATATATATATATATATATTTATTTTTTTTTTCCTATTCCTCCTTTAAGCTTTCGGACTTTAGGCATTCCTCTTCCTCAGGTTTGTTTGCCCTCCAAAGAATAACTGGTTCAGGATCCCACAGTTCCAAAACAGTAAACAGCTAGAGAAAGGACTTAGAAGAAAAACCCCAAAGTGAATTAGCCACAAACAGAAACCCAATGTATTAGCAGCTGAAGACTCCCTCATTCCATGTGTCTGTCTTACCCTTATCTAGACACTGAAATGACTGACCATGGTAGTGTCTTAAAAGCAAAAGATACAATTGAGTTAGCCAAATAAAGTTTTCTGTATTACTCCACACTACTGATTTCTCTGGAATTTTCTGTATGGCAGAATTACCTATGAGGACAGAGCCTCTCTAGCTTTCTGGCCATTTTCTGCCTAGTGCTGCATTTTAAGAAAGGGGAAAGAGGGAAGGGGATGTGTGATTAAAATCAAAATACTTTTCTTCACCTCAGAAATATTGCCATTTCTTTCTTTCGATGCCTCAGTTTAAAGGAAGGAAAAAGACAAGTTGGTGCCTGCTGCTGCACTGCTTTTGTTATCACCACAGTCACTGCCATAATTGCACTTTCAATGTCTGTGTCTGCCTCCACCGCTGAGACTGTTACTAAAATAATTATAACAGCATTGACTCTTCTACCCTTTTTCTAAGCCTTGTCTGTGACATGCATTTAAAGTCTTTTATTCTACCAGCTTCCAGGCAAGACTAGGCACTTTGCTTGCAGGGGAGCAACAGGCCCTAGAGAGCTCTTGATTCCTACATAACATTTCCGGTGTGAGTCAGGAGCAAGGCAGGGCACAGGCATTACCTGTGCATTTCTTCACTGCTTATGAAGTGGGCAGGGCACAGCTGAGTCAACACTTTTCAATAGCGGGTGGCATCAGAGAAACTCCTCTGCTGAGCAAGGGAGAACTAAGGGATTAGTCTCAGGTACATCATTAGGCATGTGATGAATTGCTGGGTGGAACTCGATGCTACCTCTTGTCAGTTAGATTATGTAATGCCAAAGGTGTGTTTGGGCCCCTAGTGTGCAGAAATACAAATTTCAGTCACTAATGACGAAGTGAGAAAATAAAACACTAGAAACATCTCCAACTTTCTCTGGTTCCTCAGTACATGTATGACTTTATCTGTGTACCAGACTGCATTAGCCTTGGGTACACGTCCTGTGAAATGCTTGAAGTTGCATTCAACTCTGCAATAAGAGAAGCCTTATCCTCTATTAGGAACCTTCATTATATAAAAAGGCAAAACTCCCATTTAGAATATGTAAATATAAGTTATATTTGCTCTTCCAAAGTTCACATGCCTTAGACCTCTATTTTTTCCAGCACATGTAGATGTAGAACTTTAAGTACTTGGTTTAGTGGTGTATTTGCCTTGAATCAATGACCTTTATGGCCTTTTCCAACATAAATGATGGTCTATGGTCCTAAGAATGAATTCACAGATACGAGACAGTAAACTGTCAAACAAGGTGATATTTTTCTGCTTTACCTTAATTGAGCTAATAGTTACAGGCCCATGAAAGAGAATAGCTTTGTTAATATTATCCCATAAATAGATAATCATAATTTTGTGTCATTTTACTGTCCAGAGGTACCAGTCGATGAATTGTGAAAATTAAAGAAATTGACAGTTTGATCTGCAAATAAATGAAAAAGCCTATTAATTCACTAATGTTCTGATGCTTGCTTAGAATGAAAATAAAATTACACAAGTAATTTGAAATGCTTTGAAAACTAAAGCTTTTTCACTTGGTATTTGAAAGAGTAACCTATAAATAACATGAATACAGTTAAATATTTGTGTGGGTCATGTAATTCTGAGATTGAGACACTACTTTGACTCTTGTAGTGCAGAGACCGCAGGGTTTTTGTTTGCCTGGTTGGCTGATTTTTCGCCAAATCAGGCTAAGCAGAGCAAAGAAAAGACTTTTTCTTCCCCTAGGAAAATGGAAACGTAAAGTATGTCATGAAATGGTTTACATGTCAATGGCACACAAAAATTCTACCTACTGTGAGAGCAATACATCTCTAGAGGTCATCACACACAGTTGACATGTGCTAGGAAGCAATAATCTTTTTAAGTGATATTACTTTGGAGACCATTTATTATATTTCACATAAGAAGAGCTAGTAGTAAAGACATGTAACCAGTCTGCTGCTCCAGCTCTTCAGGCACCAGCTCTTTTACTAACCTGCTCCAATAGGGAATGCAGAGTTGTTCAGACTGAGGGATTCACGAGTCATGGTGCATTGGGCTTAGGAGTTCCTAGCGTGATATTTGAATAGATGAACATTTATAGCAAAGAACATAATGTACAGTGGGAAATGACAACTTTTTCCAAACTTCTCTGTGCATTTTACTTCCTTTTCTTTTTTTTGCCCTGACATTAAAAGTGCCTATTAAGAATTTGATATACCTCGTTTCTCTTAGAGCTACCCAGGATTTTTAAAAGATACCTCATTACTCATCGATTTCTGGGACATGAACACTCACTTGATCAATGTCAAATAATAAAGGTTGCCATAGTTCTGTCTTAGTTGACATGAAAATAACTAATGATTTCATTAACAAAATAGATTAAAAGCAGTGATAATCAGTGACAGCTCATTCTGTAGTGGCATCTGTATTGATGCATCTCTGGTGCCTGAAACACTAGACAATTTTCTTTTATTAAATGGAGTTAAAAGAGATTGGCACTATCCTGTTTTCTTTAGGCACCTTCCAGGGAGCTCCTTCTAACACTGTTAGTAACATGTCAAGCCCAATACTGTTCTCATAATGAAATGTTATTAATATTATGCATTTCAGTGGTAAATTACCATGAGGTCTCTGAAGGGCTGTTTATTTTAGATTCAATTTCATTTTCCATTTATAATATTAATATAAAACATATCTGGAAGCTTTTCTTTATCTTGAAGCTGATTACATCATTTGTGCCTTCTACGTACGAAATCATACATTTTCACTTCTGAGAGAAGCACTGCTGTGTGTCAGGCTTTGGGGTGTGACTAAGAGCCACACATACACTGGGACCAAGGTTAAAATGAAATTAATCTGTGGAAATTAGTTCAAATGGTGCCTAGACATTTGGAATGTTTAAGGTTAAGACAGATTAAGATCCCAGCACTCAGTGAGATGCACAGATCACAATATTCCTAAATTCTGATTTTAATATATTGCAGCCTCGGATCTGACCGGCTTCAGCCATCATGAGCATGAGTCAGTGGATTGCCTGGGCACAGGCTAGGAGTTCTACCACAGAACACTGCAATATTAAACAGATTTCTCTTGTCTGATCTTCAGAAATAAATGAAAATTTGAGACGTAATATAACTTGAAAAAAAAGAGTCAATTCAATAATGATAAGGACTATTCCCTTATGTTAACTGAGTGTCAGACTAAAAAAAGAGAGCAAGTCATCTTGCAATCAAATTTTAGATAAATTTTGCTATTTTAAAGACCTTGACATCCACAGGAACACTTACAAAGGCAAAAAAAATTATAGAAATCCTACACTACATAATACAAGAATATAGCAATTTTACTAATTCAGGGTCATCTATTTAGGTGTGGATGTTGACACACATTATTATAGTGATATCCACCAGACCCAAAACATCTTAAATTATCATATGTTCCTTGATAGAACACTATTTGGCAAGAGAAGTCCAGTGTTTGATGTTTAATATTCAGTATATCAGAAATGATCCAATGTATCTAGCAGATAAATTCTGGCTAGTTACAGCAGACTTTAGTAGATATGCACTTATGAATTGTTAGTAACTATCAGCTAAGTGCAATTTTAAAAAATGTGAGTCTTTGAACATTTGCCTTTTAACTTTTAACTCAAGATATGTCCACTTAGTTTTCATATATGCCTGCTGTTGTCACTGTAGCAGAGCTATGCAGCAGGGGAAAGGCTAGCATAGAGGCTATGGGCAACCTACAACATACAAGAACATTTTCCAGTTTCTGATCAGAGCTGAAACTCAGCAGCATCAGAACCACGTAGACTGCAAATCTGATCTTTGACATCAGCTGGAGAAAGCACCCAGCACAATGTGACTCAGCCTGAGCTGGCTGAGGCTTGTTTAAACAGCTATACAGGGGTCAGTGGCCACTGCCCGACCCGTTTCAGTTTGAGTGATGGGAAACCACATGTGTTTAAGACCTGAGAGCCTCAGGGAACCAGCGTGCTATGAACAACAGTCACCTGGGGCAGCACAACTGGGAGAGACTGGGGGCAACTTCCAAACATCAGCTGGGAAGCATCAAGAAAGAAGCAAACTGTGTTAATAAAATGTATAAAAATAACCGCATGTGGACCATATAGTCAGGAGAAAAAAGCTCCATGCCAATGGCCTTCATAGGCCCGGAGAAGGCCCTGGAATGCCTTTGTTTTACTGATTGAAAATCTAAGTACAATTCAGATGCAACTGTTTTTTCTCTGGAGATATCAGATGAAGTGAGGGTGAGCCATTCAGAGCACTGGGATAGCAGGATGCAGCACTGCGGGGTATGCACATCAAGAGATAAGCCTAAAAACAGCCAGGCTGGCTGAAAGAAAGTATTCACTCCACATAAATCTCTACCTGCCCTTATTAGATAACTTTTTTGGAAAACAGTTACAGGCCCTGTAATTAGGTTGAAAGAGGTATGCAGATAAGTCTCACTTTCTCTACTTTGCAACAGCATAAACAGCTTGTCCAAGGTCACATAGAAAGGATAAACTGAACCCACCATTTTCAAGCCCTATATAACCATATAGCATTTAATGAAGTTACCAGTTGTGGCACCACTATTCATCTCTCACTGATGCTGCAACTGCTGGCCAGAGGTGCTGGTTATCACCTTTTGAAAATTTCCCACTTTGTTTCTTTCCTTTAGTTGAATATCACTCTGTCAGTAAAACTCACCTAGGCATGTAGTAACAGGACAAGGGGGAATACCTTCAAGCTGAGAGTAAGTTTAGATTAGTTATCAGGAAGAAATTATTTATGGTGAGTGTGATGGGGCACTGGAACAGGTTGCCCAAAGAGGTTGTGAACACCCCATGCCCGGAAATGTTCAAGGCCAGGTTGCATTGGGCTCTCAGCAACCTGGTCTAGTGGAAGGTGTCCCTGACCATGGAAGTGGGGCTGGAATGAGATGAACTTTAAGGTCCCTTCCAACTCAAGCCATTCTATGATGCTTTGACAGGTTGGACCTATGTGATTTAATGGGGACTGTTGTCTCTTAACATAACTAAAATAAACTTAGTTTTACTTAAGGGTTATATTGGAGATCTCTGAGAATCATGCTCATTTCAAAAAGTGACAGAAGACACATCTTGAAGGATATTGAGGACAGGAAACCACTCAAAATTTGCATTGCTCTAGTTTGTTGTCTCTGTTCCTTGTCAATCACTTTACAATACAGGAAGACAAGAGAGTAACCTTGTAATGGATGCTGCCCCTGGTGTTATGCAGCTGTATTGTATCGCTTGCTTTTCTAAAATGAGGTATTCAGTATCAGCATCTTGAGTGATGCTCTTCGGTGTGAGAGAAAGGTTTCTGAGTAGTTTAAACTTTTACACTTCTCTAAGCAACAGCTGACTTCACCTCATCTTGAGAAGTCTGCACAGGTGATGGGTCCTCTTCCACAGGATAAGTCATCATTAGCTTTTATAAGCCAAGATGGGCTACAAGGTCTTCCAAACAAATTCATCTGAAATTCCTTACTATCAAAACACCCTTTGCTCACACTTCTGGTAATGGCAATTCTTGAAAAAAGAGAACTTTTAAGCAAAAGTCACTGAACAATGTGAGCTTTTGAAGTCTTCTGCAAAGGTTGGAAACTAATTTCCCCTGCTTCTCAGGAGCAGATGTACCTGAACTCACTGTAGCATTGGCATGTTCCTGATACCTGAGTCTGCCTCCACTAAGGTGAGAATTCCCCCACCCAACAAAGCTGTAGTGAATTGTACTCATTGAGAACACATGGCACACGAACTGAGGTCAGGGGAGAGAGATGAGCAAAGACTAATCTTTGATTGTTGGCATTAATGTATAAATATAGGCCATACAGTGAGAAAGTGTCTGGGTATCACAAACTGTTTGTCTTTTATTTCTCTGGCTACTCTAACCACAGCCACAAGAAATCATAGCAACCACAAACCTAATATAGGGGGAGAAGCTGACAACTTTCTATGATATCTCAGACAAAATTTTTTTATGTATGAAACAAAGATTCAACAAAAAATTCAAATAATTGAGAATACTAACACTGAATTAATATTTGTATGAAGATTTTTTTCAGATGGGTACACATCATCACATGGGGATTCTGGATGTGGTCAGGGCTTTAAAGTCACATACAGTCTTTTTCTAGTAAAGTAAAAATTGGATGTAGCTACATAGATACTTTTCACACCTACCCAGATAACAAGTTTCACATATTGTCTCTACCACACATATAACCCCACTCAGTATCAAGAATGAAAATAGAGTGAAAAGAATTAAATGAGAACATTGTGTCAAAAGGGGACTGCAGTAAAAGAAAGTAATTTCCTTTGGAATTCACACCTACCTGAATGTGTAATTTTACACAGATGGAAATTTGTTGAAGTTTTAAAAAGAACATCTCCATAGTGGTGATCTCATGAGGGACTAAAGAAACACAGTGTGATTTACATGTACAGAAATTAAATCACTAAAATACTGAGCAATAAAAATTTGCATAAACAGTGGGATAGTATAGATATTTTACCATTTCTTAGTCTTTTGCATACTATTTGCAATCTTCTAATCTTTCTCATTTAAACAGCCTCATATGGACAGGACATGTACTAATGAGAAGAAGTGCACTGCAGAGCAGAGGACTTCGTTGTTTTTGTCCTTGGTTCATGAAGTGACAACCTTGTATTCTTAAGTTCACACCTGATTCATTCTGATCAGCATTTAAGAATACATTTAGCGTTAAGCATATGCTTGAGTAATACTGAATTTGTAAAATTTAACTTGCATGGTCCTAAACAGAGATGATTTCCCAGCTCTAGTCCCAAGTCTCTAAGGTAACAAACAGCTCACAGAAGTCTGTCCATGCCTAAGTCACGCTATGCTCACACCACAAAGCTCAAGTGCACAGTATTGTAGAAATACAAGTTCATATTCTGTAGGGAGCAATTTATTTTTTCTTGCTATTTTATCACCAGTACCTAAAACTTACTGAAGTTACCTAAGGCTTTGTAAAGTCAGCCTTCTACAGACTATTACCTTCTCACATAGTTCTCTTTCAACATCCTGATACTGCAGTTTGACTACTAGAAACAAGAAATCATAGATAAAGCTGTCCAAAACGTGGCCTGGCTATTATGTTTCAATTATTTTTCCATATTGTTTCTTTAGAAAACATTCAGGAAATTTTACCTTTTGATGATACACTTTCATCCTAAAAGGAAGAGGGGCAAGCAGTGAATGAAGAAAATAATTGCATTTCAAATTTGCAATTCCAACTATGACATCAGAGAGCATTAACATAGAGGGGAAAAAAAATCTATTTTTCCTGAAATAGTTCCTGAAAGTACAATATTCAGTTCTTGTTGATGCACAAAAAATGTCTTTCCTTCAGAAACTTTTGATTTTGTTTTAGATTCTTCAAAGCCATGCATGTTCACTTATGTTGCTATGCTACCAGTGTAATACATATGGTTACCAAGGCAATAGGTAATAGCACTGTGTGTATGTGTAACGTCAATAATGTCAACACTCTGAGCATAGTATTAATATATAAACTATTGACTTACCTGGAAAAGTTCTAGTTTTAGACTATTATTCAGTTTATCAAGTGTCAAATACTTTATGTTCAGATGTTTTGGTAATCCCTTGACAATGAACTATTTAATTGCCATTGAAAATTGACTGTGCCATTTTTGGGCTATGACTAGACATGTTTCAGTAAGTGCTGCTCTCAGTTCTAGAAAACCAAGACATCAGTGCACAGTAAAAAGTATTCATGGAAGTGCTGATTTAAGAGCAGTTTATGTATTAACCATTTATTTATGGCGTCCCTTGAAGGATTCGTAATCCCTGTAATCCACATTTTGGACAGAAGCAAGCAAGTGGTGAGAGCTATTAGTTTCACTATCTTGCCTTTGAGCCATTACAGCGTTCTGAACAAACCTCTGCTAAAAGAAATTTCAAAGACGCATGCCAGGTGCCCACAAAAGATGCTCTATCAGTCCCCTCCTCATCTGGGGAGAAAAAATATAACAAAATGTTCATGGGTTGGTATAAGGGCAGGGAGGGATCACCCACTGATTATGGTCATGGGCAAAATAGATTTTATTACCAATAAATAAGAGTAGAATAATGATAATCAAACCCAAATCTTAACAGCCCTTCCCCCAACCTCTTCCTTCTTCCCAGGCCAAACATCACTCCCAAATTCTCTACCTCTCTCTGTCAGTGGTATGGGGGTTAGGGAAACTACTGTAGTTCCCTTTTGACATAGTCTTGTCATCTTGATCACTTCATCCAGCCTCACTACACATATTTTTCCAGGTATATAAAAACATGTCATGTTCACCAACAACCAGCTCTCATAAAATTTTGGCTTGCATTCCTGGAAATAAACAGCTCAAAATTCTGAGCCTTGAACAAGTAGAAATATGGGAGTGACATAACACTGTGAACGTGTGGATCTGTACATGCATTCTTATCTCCTGTGGAATAATGAATTTTTTCTCTGTGGTTAAGAAAGAAAGGTCAACTGTCAACTTTGTACAACTACAAAATGACTGCCTGAGTCTCCAGGGAGATTCAGCAAATATGGGACAATCAGGGCGGAGAGAACAGCATGAAAACACCTGCCTTGTCAAGACAAACACACGAGGAGAGGCTTGTGAAGGCCCATCAATTTGGCAGGCTCTCACTACAAGAAGCTTTAAGGTAATGACTAGGGAATTATTGGCAGATCTTTCAGAACTGAAGAATGAAATAGGAACGGAGAAAGAATTTGATGACACTATGGAAAAATCAAATCCATAAATGTTCTAAACCAGATGTTCATTCATTTGCAGAAGGGGCACACTTCCCACTCTCTCAATGAAAGTTTGTTTATTACAAGTTTCTTTAGTCATATTTTTGAAAAGAAGAAAGGTATCTGACTTGATCATAAGTGTCTCCAAGACGTGATTTCTATTGTCACTACAGATTTGCATTATTTATACATTTCATTACATGCTGAAAATAAAGAATACACTACCAGGACAGAACTGTGGCAGAAATGGCTGTTCGGAAAAACAGCAATTCCAGGGAGAACTATAAATACCCAGGATATCTCTGAATGATGAACTATGTGTTCAATTCTTAATTATACTGAAAGATGTTTGAAAACTCATCTCACTTGTATCTATAAATTTCAGGATTTTCTTCAAAAAAATTTGCCCAGGCTCCAGAATGTTCCTTTTGACAAAGGCATTAAATAAATCACCATCTAGAATTTGGTTCTTGATCCATCTGCTCCAGGAACAGGGTTTGAGACAGCTGCAAATTCTGCTCATAGAAGATCTATGCTCTTCTCTTTTTGAGACTGGTTTTCACATACCTGAGAAACATACAGATGTCTAAAGGATGGCAAAAGTAGCAGATCAACAGAAAAAGGCTGTTGTCAGCTCTATCTGCCAGAAATTACTCCAAATTTTGAAGATTTGAGACTCTGTCTGGCAGAAGTGTAAGTGAATAATGTTTCACTCATTAGCACTACATTCACTCGGTAATTTAAATGCCACAGGTGGGCTCAGTGCTTTCCAAAGCATACGTGAAAAATCAGTAAGTCTCCACAGAAACAAGCAAGCAGTAGACGATGCAATTTTACCCTCTAGATCAATTTTTAGATGTTATATATAAATAGAAGGAAAGAAGCTCTTTATAATGGTGAAGTAAAGTGATTATTATAATCAACATATCCAGTGGATGTAACATTAACAAGAAGAATATCTTAGAGAGTTTGTTTATAATTCAAATAAATCCAGTATTGCTTTAAATTAACCAGGTGGCAATCTTCAAGCTGTGCTGCAGACATCATAGAATTCACAACAAAAACAAGGATGTGTTTCAGATATAATTTCTCGGCTTCGGATCCCATTTCAGTTCAGCAAGCAGAGAATGATTTCAGAATGAATTAGCAGTGCCTGCACACATACTTTAGTTAAAATAGGAAATTACCAAGAGGACAGAGTTTTAACAGCTTTATGCAGGTTGACAGTCACTGCTGAATTTCTGGAGCAAATTGCTACAATTTCCATTTAGTTTTGTTGATGTGCTATTCCATAGCCTTCTGACTTTTACAGACTTTCTCTACTAAAATGATACAGGTGTTTAACCACAGGTAGTGAACCCCAAAACGCTCTACTTTATGAAAGAGATCATTAGCTTTTGATCAGTGAGTGAACACATATATAACTGTAAGTTAAAAATTCAACTAAGTTATTGGATGAACTAAGTGGAAATATCTTAAACCTTCCACAATTTAATTAAAGTAAGTGAATGAAAACACATAGAACCAATAAGTCCATTTTTGCATGAACAAAGTGCACCAAGTTTTAAACTCCCCGTGCAGCTTCAGAAACCCCTCTTGAAATAATAGACGTGCTTCCAGCTTTTCAAAGGTAATACTTGTCTATTCACTACACTAAAGCATAAAATTTGAAAAACATTTATTTCAATTTACCTAGAAGCAGTTCCGTTGGGTTTTTGTTCCAAAAACCATGCTGTTCTTCACAATGCAGAGGACCTAAGCAGGAGCAATTAAATACCAGTTAAGTATCTCAGTCACAAAGTCACACTGATAGCACTATCATTGTACTAGTATATTAAACAGCATCAGGACATTTGGCCACAATCATCCACATTATGTAATCATTAACACACTACTTGGTATCATTTTGGCCTGTGACAATGCTTGGGCATGGTTCATGGAAAAGCAGATCTGGTGGTTCTTACAAACACCACATTTGGACTCAGCTATCCCGCTTTGAAGAAGAGAGAACAAATAGTGCTAATTACTTGCAGGTCTAAGGAACAGTCTCTCCACGAAATCAGTTACAAAACATACATGCCTAGATATAAAAATCCAGTCTTCCCTACAGCACAAGTTCCAGGGGACTGAGACTGTGTCTCAGGAGACAATCAAGACAAGCGAAAGTACTGCAAAACTCACAACATCCTATAGCAGCCTCCAATTCACTAAAAAAAAAAAAAAAAAAAAAAAACAAATCCCTATCACCTAGTGACTTGAAAGTCAACTTGGGGTGCTCTTTGCATCTTGGAACAGCAGCCAGGAGATCCTGCAGCCCTGGGAGGTAAAAAGATCAATGAGTACCAAGGGACACCTAGCCTTGGGCAGGATCTCTGATCCCCCTCAAACCTCCTCTTAGGAAAAGAAGCAAATCCCTACAGATTATTCAAGTACAGGAGGTTTTCCTTTAAGGCCATTGTACCACACCAAAAAGAATCCCAAAAGGCCATTTGGAAAAGAAATGTGAATCTGACCCAGACTTCTAGTTTTTAGTGCATTTTGCTGGGAGAAAGCAATCCCAAACTTGAGGCTCTGCTGCCTGGACAGCTAATCAGTTACATTCAAGATCTTCGCTGATGCAAAACACTGAAGCAGCCCCTGTTCCAGGTAATTTTCTGTCACCCACCCCTCGAGTGAAACTTAGGAAGTCAGTCCCCTGATTTCCTCAATCTGGATGACTCAGGTGCACAGGTTCCTTTTTTCCTTCTGGTTTTTTGATCGCAAACATTCAAAATATCATTTCAGGAAAGTGCAACTGTAGATATCACTTCTGTCAAGCAAAGGAGGAATTAGGCATGAGGCTCGTGTTTCCAAGAGCACCAACACACCAGCCCACCTTGGTGCTGGTTTCTAAGAACACAAAGCTGACCCTTACAAGAGCACTCCAGCCTACACACACAGCCTTTCCTTCTCTACCCTGACAGCCTAAGAGGACTGGGAAGAGAGGCATAAGAGAGGCACAACTGAGCAAAGTGGTGCAGCTGTTTATCTGCCTCATGGGGCTGCCTACCACTGGGAGATGGCTCCCAAGTGGCTCCATGAGCAAAATCCAAGCTCATTTCAAACCCATCCCTTTTGTGCCTTCCTCAACTCTTCTGCTCTTCAGGGATTTGCAAGCTGTTCACATGATCAATCAACTGTGTAGTTTTCGTCTGCCTTTGGGAACTGTGTAACTGCCTTGCCTTGCAGCCCTCTCAGTACATCTCTGTTTTTCATCCCCCACACTTAGGCAGTCTCCCAAAGCTGCAGGAAATCAAGGTATTCCCATGAGGGAGTGGGGTGGGATGGGATGGCAGGTGCCCTGGAGCGCAGACACGTTGGATTGGACTATCTAGGGTGGTGAAACAGGGAAAAAGCCCTTTGGTGCAGTGAGGACCCAAGTTGTGCCTTCAAACCCCTAAAATTCTGCTGCCTGGGTGTCCCTCTCTCCATTTCACGGCCTTGCATACGAACAGCATCAGCAATAAGTAGCACCTGACCTTGTTGGCAGTGCAAACAATAGAGAGAGATGAAACAGCTCCGTATTTTCACCTCTTGAATGGTCTCTTTAGGTAGTGACAAAAGCTCCCTGGAGGAGAAAGAAAAACCACTTCAGTGCAAAACTGTGTTTTAAAGGTCAGTGATGAAGTTTCAGAATATTATATTATGAAAACAAAGTGAAAAAGAAAGATGCAGCAAAATGCACAATTCACTCTGTGTCAACAAGGACAAAACTCTTTATTGAAATCTGTAACAAGGGGGTTAATAAGCTCTACAAAATGCTATCTATTTTTTATTTGAATGCACCGTTTGAAAGCTTCAGGGTGAAATAGCATCGTGGAAGATGTCCCTGACAAATTCCAGAAAGCAAGGAGAAAAAAATACTCTCCAATTAGTTACTTGTTGCATAGCTTGAACTGCTGCAACCACCATGTCTGCTTAAGAGTTACCCAAGATGCAGCCAAGCACTGCACAAATCTGTGTGCTAGTCACTGTAGTTCTACCCAGCACCTGGGCTCAACCTTATTTTGGATCCACAGATACGGAGAAAAAATTGCAGTAAGTCACTTCCTCTATGCTGTAGATAAGCTTCAATTAGTTTGTCTGCAGGTAACCAGCACAAACAGCATAATACAGCATGACAGTGAAGATCCAGATAAACTATGCATGTTTACATCATGATGCACAAACTTGGTTTGGTTATATTTTTTGTGGGGCATTTTTAAATATCCTAACTATGATGCTTAAGACTATAGTATTTTTTTCTTAGTGACTTTTTATTGTTGTTCAAAATACAAGAATAATCAGAGATAAGAAAGCATTCAGAGATGTTTGAGAACTGCTCCCACCTTCTCAGCCAGAACTATGTTATTTGCTTTTCGAGGTACTCTGGTCAGATTTCTGAGTTCAGTTCATATGAAACAATAACAGCAAACCAAACACTGTAACTATTTGCTTTGCTGAAAGGGGTTTAAGGTTGCATTGGAGGTTCTAAGAAACACAATGAGGAAGAGAAAGAAAATAGTTTGTGTTTTAAAATAAACCAAGAATGGTCACAGAGCAATAAATGGCACAGAAAGCAATATGTCAAAAAGGGGACCGAAAAAGAAATGCCAACAGAACCACACTTGTACTAAATGTCCCCTTAGCACAAAGATAAAAAGCAAAGGCTGAACTTGACAAGGCTGAAAATAGGTTTGACAGCCTTAGACAAGAAATGTAAGATGACCTTGGCTACACTGATTTGAGTAAGCAGTTGTAGACAGATGGCCAAAAGAAAAATATCTGAGTACTTTCAAGAATAAAATATTCCTGGGACTGTAGAGACAATCTTGCTGTTTATAAATGAGGTCTGAAGAGTCAAACTAGATGTTGCAATGTAAAAAATGCCAAACATTATCTTCAGAAACAATCTAAAATATCACAGTGTAAACACAAAAATATCTGGCACTGGGTAGAAGATATCCAATCATAATAACTGCAGTTCAGATAAAACAAAAAGTAATAGATCTCTTTTCCCTTACCCATCCTTGGCAATACAATAGTAAAGAGAATATATTTGGATGACAGTGGAAATTTTATCATATATCTCTTTCTGCAGCTGAATTAATGCAGAAAATCATTTAATTGTCATTATATATTAAATTTTAGGGAAAAAATTATTCCAAATAAAGTAGATTAATTGCTAGCCATTTACAGCCAAGGGGAAGGGTGTGACTCTTGGAGCTCTGTTGTAGGTATCACCAGCTACAAGGTATATGAACTGTTTTGTCAAATCTCCCCATAAAATTTTCTTAGGCCTCAACTTGCAAATATTTCACTCAACACTTTTCTTAAGCAACACTAAGCCATGTTCTCTTTTGAAACTGCAGGTGCACTCAAGTGTTTCTTCTGTGCATGTTTCCTTGCTATGCCAGTAACACACTCATCACCAAGTCTGTTTGGACTTCAAAGACCTTCAGTGACAGAGCCTTTCATGCACCCCAGGTTTTCTGCAGATAGTTAGATCAGCTCTAAGGTACATGGGGGTACAAACATTATTATCACACTGCCCAGAGGTGTGCAGACTTCAAATAAATATGAAATCATGATTCCTGTTTTTCTACTGTCTACCAAGAACTCAGAGGGCTTTTTGTGCTGGAGAAATATTTTACTTATGGCTTTCATTTATTAATTAGAAATCTGCAAAAATGAAAGGATCATTTTTTAATATTTTGGTTTGCAGAACTTCCCTCCACAGTACTGAACCCTCGCAATTAATCATTCATTATACTCTGCTCATTCAGAGTCTGTGGATGATGTGTCATTATAGTTAAGGGTTTTTTTTTTCTCAAGAGTGACTTGCATTGCTAAAAATATGCAGGAGGGAAACAAACTAAATTGATATTTCATACTGCATGTTATGCTTGCTCTTTTGGAAAAAAAAAAAGACTGCAGAAGTTGCATAGTGTGCAAGTATTTTAAACTTAATAGAAGCTCAACAGCATCTCAGAAATAATTTTGCTTTTTCTTTCTTAAAAACACCTGAGAATTTGTTTCAAGTCTTCCCAAAAAATATCAAAGTACTTTCCAGTACAAGAACATAACTGACTTTTAGGTCAAGCTTCCTTAGATTTACTTGCAAGCCAACTTTGCATCATTCATATGTATCAAATATATCATCAGTCCACTGTTTTATTTCTATGATTCTGAATTAAAACTACTTTCAATGTGTTTTCCATTAAAAAAAGCTATTTGCTGTGGTCTAAATAAGCGTTCAAATGTATTTTGTATTACAAATCTAGAACTATGCATTAATCATGGTTGAAATTATTATGGCCAACTATAGTTTTCTAATTGTAAGTGATGTGAAAATTTGTAACCTGCATATGAATAAAAGAAAATAATGTCTCAAATGCCAAACTGCTGAAGGGTTCTTGCCAACATTCTTCACAGCCCTACCAGATGGTATGTTTTAATTTCTATTACAGAAAGATCCGTTAAGAACTTTAAAGCACCTGTGTGAGGATTACTAGAAGGTAGTAATGGTTACAAGGTAAATGACCCTTACTTTTCCCATTACTTTTTGTAACTGGGATACAAATGCATGCCTGCACCAGCAAACAGTGAGAGTGAGGACTAGTGGTAGTTAGGACATGAACAGAGATGGAAAAAACACCAACCACAGAGCCTATTCCAAAAAACAACCAAGTTAAAAGACAAAATTCTGTAGCCTGCTGCAGGTTTGACATCTAATTCTGGTGACAAGATATATGATGGTACGATACAACCATTCTGACTGAAATATCAAAAACCCAGGTTTCTGCCTCATTTTTCTTTTCAAGAAAATGTGGGAGAAGAATGAGCAATGGAGAATGAATGGGAAGGGGAGGAAACAGCTGCAATTTCAGCTCCATGTCTGGAGCACCAAAGCATGAAAGATATTCCATACCAATCTGAGCATAACATTTGCAGTCTAAGAGGAACAGTAGCAACAACAGAAGTCAAAAACAATGCCTCACATCTGTAAGTCATAATGAATATTACTGCTGTTAATTATGAATATATCTCTTGTATGTATGTTGAAAAGTAAAAATAAAACTCATATTTTGCTGTTCTGGCAAACTCTCAAGCTTCTTAGATCAAAGGCTGTGGGGACTGGAAGGGGTCTGTTTCTTGACTCTCAACAGACAATAAACAGCCCTGTTTCTTAGGTCCAAAAGCTCTCTCCAGAACGTTTTCTATGCATTTTACATTTACATTCTGATGAAAATATGTGCATTATAAGTTAAAAAAACTTGTAATTATTTTGGTATTTCTTTTTATTTGTTTCATCCAGGACCAGAACTCACAAATAAATATACCTCTGCTTTGAATTCACAGGTTAGAATCTCAGTACTGCTCATTTTGAATCTCTGTTGCTAATACATTTGAAATTTCTTCTGCTCTAGAGAGGAGCCCTTTCTACAGAACAAAAGCCTGAGGAAATTTGCAAGTTATTTCAGATGTAACAATCACCTACCCAGCTGCCATTCTCACTCTTCTGCATTTTTGTTAGCAAACCAAGTTCAAAATACATCCAACATTATCAATTTCTCAAAACAAGTAGCTGTTTTGTGAAGGCATCTGAACATAAAAGTTGAAAGCTGTAATCAATGGCATTGGGTGAGTGATACTGCAGAGAAACTCCTAACCTGCCTGTGACTTATATTTCTAATGGCTGGGCCAATTTTTCTATGACAAGAGGTATGAGCAACTACTGTCTGTTACACATTTTCATCTAAGAAAAAAATAATTTCCTTGTATCCCATAAAATATATTTTTAAAGCATAAAAGTTATTTTGGTCACTCTTTGTTTTAAGGTCTGCTGTCAGACTTTGATATGGTGAATGGTTTCGTCTGGCACAAAAATTTAAAAAAAAATGAATGACCTGTTAAAACCAATTTTTGTTATCTAATATAAAACATCACTCTCCAGGGCATGAGCCAACCAAGTCACTTTAAATAGAAATAAATGTTCACTATAAGATTTTTGTTTCCTTCAGCTAAAAATCCAGATCCTACTCTTTGCTCAAGAGAGTGTATCGAATGGAGACATGACATGTAAACACCTGTCTCTTACCCAAATGTTTGATAGGTTTGTCAAAATTCATATGTTTACTTTAGACTAACTTCTTTCTAGCATAATTGGGGCAATGAAATCTGGAGTGGAATTAATTTGTGTATTTATATGTATTTAATCGTCACTTCTTTATTGAATTGATGTTGCATTTTATATTAGAATGAGACTAAAGTCACCTGACATATCTCCTTTATACAGCTCATACTTTTGTAACAATGCAGATCTAAATTAGAAAACCAAAGCTATGTAAATTTTTACCTGTTACATCAATGAAGCAATTGAAAAATTATGCTTTGCTGACCACAGTAATTCCATTCTCCATGATATTGCCAGGAGGCATTAATGCACCTCATCTCCTTGTATGTCCTGCTGGGCCACTTGTGCCTAAGCTGATCCTCTTTTGATCTGCTTGAGAGAAGAATTGGAATACTCCACGTAGATAATTATATATAGATCTCCTGGATAAAATAACATAAAGGTTACATAAAAATATACATTAAAAAAATGAATACATGTATTTATTTGCATATATCTAGATGTAGGCATGCCTCAAAATACATTGCATGAATACACAGGTACTTAGAAAGCAGTTAGAATTTGCTTATTGAAAGTCAATAAAGTTTTTTAATAATTATTAAAAATCACAGTAAGTATGTAAATGGTGCATACTTTAAACCACCTCTATTAGGAAGCATCAGAATTTTGAGTTACAACTGTAGTGATACCCACAATTTGCAGTATCTCTTCCTACAGCATCTGAAAGGCAAAACTGTAAAAATATGTAAAATGACATGGAAAATAGAACTCTAGTGAAAAAAATTGACCACCTAGCAATATTTTTCAGATGGATACACAATGAGATACCACCTCTTCTGCCAGAATTGTGACGCACGTGGAAATTAAGATCTGTGCTAATCATGTGGGAGACAACTGACTGCTTCACATACGCACAGCCCTTACACATACACACAGGCTGCTCTCCATAATCCACTGAGAAAACAGAGCTGTTGAAAAGATTCTTTTTTTTTTAGTGAATATTTACAAGTCAAAATGGGGGCAGGGAGAGTTGTCTTAAGAATTTTACTGACTCCATTTGCACCATCAGAGGCTTTACAATTAATCTCCTGTTTCTTAGAGTTTCTTTTCATTTTGCAAACCTCTGAACAGACCAGAATGTGACATTTACTTGAAACATCTAAGTGACTCTTCAATGAGTCATTCTGCAAATTACTTTTTCCTTCAGCCTCTCTAGGATACAGAGCCCTAAGTTCCAGAAGTGAAATACAAGGGAATTATCAGCTGCATTTCCCATCATTATCATGCTGACCTTCATTGCACTTTCACAGAGAGGTCTGATTCAGTGATTCCAGCTCTGTTTTACTGAGCATTCACCCAGTCCAATACACTAAAATGTATGTCCTCTCATAAGACATTAGTCCTTTTTTTTTGTTTGTTTTTCATTCTAAAGCTATATAGTATTCAGTTGCTTTTTTTTAGCACTTAATACTAGAACAAAGGGAAAATGAACATTACAGTGCTACCAAGGACCAAATTGTCTCCATCCAAGCAGGAAGTACAGTGGATGTACTCAATTGTTATCCTTTGCCTTGTAAGACATACCCTCACTTATTCATTCACCAGAATTAAAGGTTATTAATATTTTTTTTTACATCATCTGTGTCTTACTGGATAAATATTGTTCCTTTGAACACAGAATAAAATTTCCTCTCTGTGGTCAGAGCCATGCAATTATGTATATTTAATATCTAAATTCTCAGAGTTGTGCTCATTTTTAATTCTCCAGAAAAGAAGATAAACATCTGTAACCTTAGTATTTGTTATTCACCTTTAAAACAAAAATTCTCATTGATTATATCCATAAAAACACAGACTGTAAATTGAAGATTCATTTTAAAAAAGGAGGGAAAAAAGGTTTAAAGAAACAGTATTTTCTACTGAATTTTTTTCTAAAAAAAAAGATTTTCTATTTCCCCAATAAACACCTACAAAAGCCACCCCCATCTTTCTTCTCTCTTTTTATATTCATCTATTTTTCTTCCCAGCCTTGTCTCTTTTCCTTTGCCTTCTACTCTTTTGGGATAAATTTCACTGATCAGATTCTGCTTTGATTTAAACTTTGGATGGCCCTGCCACCTTTTAATCAGGATAGAGGGCATGAGCATCACAATTCCAAAAAATTCTGCAGGGAACAGTCTGCATTGCAAAGTGATTTGCAGTGAATAAAATCGAACTGATGAAGAAGTGAAAGATGTTGCAAAAATCATCTCCCTTTTTTCTTCATGAAGCAATAGTAGATTTTACACTGAAAATCGGCCATAAATATCTCTTTACATCCTCTGGACCGGGTGCAGCAGTCATTCAGACATCTGCTTAACCTTAAGCACACAGTTATTCAACAGAGCACTTTACCTAAATTGATTCCTCACTGTCCTAGTCTTGCATAAATATTCTTAGCTACTTGAGATGAATTCCAAGTGCACATATCAGTACTGCCTGTGATTCCATGTACTTAACTTTTTGTGAACCCTTATTACTTACCATACTCAAATACCAAAATTACAAAATGAAACAACTTGCCATTTTATATTGCCACGTAAGAATTAATACACTTTAATTATAGTTGCTTTAGGGGTTTTAATCATTCAAGTCAACACGTAGAGTCTTAATTGTTACACTCATTTTGCATATTTCATTTATTGATGGTTCAAATTAGCTCTAAGAAAAAGTTTTCCTCAGTACTCTGTGAATTTCAGAGTATTCATAGCAGAAATGACCTAAAGTGCTAAATGTGTCATTGTTAAATCCTTTGTGCCTTCATGCATTGTGCCTATAAGTGATAAAACAGCATGATGCTTCTTCATAGGGGAGGTTTCAGTCAATGCTCTTGTAGGAAAAAGAGGCAGCACCATAACACTTTCCATTCCTTTTCTCTCTGATGTAGGGACAGAAAAAGTCCTGTCTAGAAAGTAACACATTCTGCCAGTTTTTGTCTGTGTTGGATTATATACTGAAAATGTTTTTATCTTCAGAGCAAAATATCACCTTTGGTTTGCTCCCTAATATCCAGCAAGAAGGACTCTGGCCACCTAGGGATAAAATCAAGAAGCTTCTTTTTCCAGAAAGTCAACTAAAGCTGGTTTTAGACCACGCAAAGCTTAAAGACAATCAGCTAAAACAAGAATTCCAAAACATCAAGCCTAAGGTTTCTCTTGATCCTGGCTTTATATCAGCTTTGTCTGCTAGACCCTGTACATTTTGTTGCAAATCCTTCCATTTCCCTTAATCCTTACCTCTCTCTATCCAGCTGGAAGTCAGAGCTCTATTTGACTTGGTGTTACAGTGAACAACTCAACAAAGAGAGCTCTGTTTCCCCAGGCAAAGTCCTGAGTCAAAATCCCAGCTCTGGTAGACGGTAGGATTACATTTCTAGCATGATTATCTTTCTCTTGTCACAGAAGAAATCCTATAAACAATGGTTCCATGCCTTCAAATCCTTCCTAATACTTCAAACTGTGTTCAAAAATATACCTTTTGTGTAACATTGTTTCCAGTCGTTGACCAGCAATCCAGATGCACTCAATATGCAATTTTGCATTATTGAACATCAATTTTACTAACAGGGCATAGTAGCACAGAGGGGTCCTCAAAGGTTAGGACTCCCTCTTCTCTATTTCAAAGCTGAGAGTGTAGTAGCAAGGAATAAAATAGGGCAGAAAGCTCCTGAATCCAAAGTCTTAGAGAGTAGGTGAGAACAAGTGTCTGATGCAACAAGGAAAAGGTCAGAGACCTTTGTGCTTTGAGCTGTGCTGCTCCCAAAGGTCTAAGCTGCATTCACTCTGAAACTGAACTGTGTGGTCAGTCCTGAAAGAAACTGGACTGAAAAGTGTGAGGGTAGTTCAGATAATTTTAGTTTTGCAAGGCTGAGTGGCTAAGAGTCTTAACACTGGTTTCTCCTAAAATTTCCAGGTTATGGTTTCTCAAGACTGCTAAAGTAAAAGCTGTGAGATTCCCTTTTTCCTCTCTTTTGCTATGCCATGAGAAAAATTAAATATACAATGAGACAGAATCTGGTACTCCATCTAAAATCCAATAAAAGAGATGATGTATGTTTTAACATTCACCTTTCCTCTCCAAAAAAGCTTTACTATAAAACTAGTATTATAATCCCCTCTCAAAAATAGTTCTTTATCCACACTACTGCATTTGCTTGGGAAAATGTGTTATTTGCTCAGTCCCAACACAGGCAGTCCAAGTAGAAGCCACTTTGCATCCCTGGTGTAGCAGTTGAGACAGGCTGAGTCCAAATAAGATGGTAGTTCCTCTGCTCTTAACACTTCAGTTGTGCCTGTGAGGTATGAAATAGATTAGAAGCCTTTTCAGCAGACTATGAACAGAATCAGGATTTTCTGAATTAACACAAGATTTTTTTTCCAACAGAGCAAGTGAAAATTCTTATTAAAAATTAAATGCTTTCTTTCTGTTCAAATATTGACCAAAGACTTCAAAAATTACAAAACTTGTCATTATACTGGGTGCATGATGCCCAGGGAATTGAAACTGGTCATAAAAGAGATCTGAATAAAATGACACTGTTTAAGGTGAATGCATTTATAAAGCTAGCAAAAAACAGCACCCTGTTTCCTTCACTTCAGGAAAACACTGAAAAGTAATTATTTGAGACTTACAAATTCTACAGATTTAGGTGTTTAAATGCCTGTAGGAATGTTTATAATTTTATTAAAACTGAACTTGAAAGCCAGCAGGAACACCATGAGCCATATACACCATAAGATGAAAAAAACCTGACCCTAAACTCCTCCTCTGTTTATTGTCAATACCTCTCTAAACTTAATTCATTAGATTAGAAGACTTGCACAAAAGCCAGTGGGGGATAGTGACGTAACAAAATATCTAAGTGCAGTGTTATCTATCCAAGCTCAGCGACAAGAACATAAAATGCATAGAAAGTCAGACCACAAGCAAGAGCCTTAATCAAGTTTTCCAGCTCTTCCCTGTAATATGCTTTTTTTAGGTAGCATATGCTTGAGGTGACAGAGACAGCCCTACTCTGAAAATTGTCTAATGATATGGGAGCACTTCCAAGAAGATCAGATCTCTGCTCTTCTCTGTTCTGTGAAAGGTCAGCAGCTTCTCTCAGCAACTTTTCTTTTGGCTCCTTTATTTAGTGAAAAATGGACAGCATGAAAATGAAACATATTTGATTCACCAAACAGACTTGCTTTGAAGTCTGACCTGAATAATCTTTTAAGTTTGGTTCATCTGCCAAGGGATAAAAACAATTATTCATACAGCTTTACTGCTGTCACCCTAATGCATGATAAACTTTCCAAAAATAAAAAACAAGTATTTTTCCCTCAGTTCTGAAGACCTGACATAACCTCCACATTTCATGAGAAACATGCGTGTCTTTGAATCCTGAATGGTTCCCAGGATAATAAGTTACATCTGTTTTACACAGTGACTAAGCCTTGTAAATAACAGACTTTCAGCCCAGTGAAGCAACCAAAGTAAGTCACTTACCAGTACAATCTTCAGACAATAGTCACCACTAATGATAAAAGCTCTTGTGCTGAGAAAAACAACTCATAACAGCACTCAAGAATGTAGAGAAACACTTACCAAGTGAAGCTCCTGATTACTTATGCAGGTAGTATGGAATGTTCTGCTTTGTAGGCATCTGTACAGGGCAATTTAGCACCACGAATAAGCACCCCAGTGCCAAACAAGCACAAAAACAAAACAAAGAGAGCAAGAATACTGTTGGATCCGGGCTATGCTGAATCCTGGCTAATTAGCTTGCTATGAGCAGAGCTAATTTACTCTGGAAGAACACTAAATTGCATCTGGACCCCACTGGGGCTTTTGCAGCACACTTGGCAGCCCAGGGGACCACCTGGACTCATACAGAGCCTGGCTCAGGGATCACTCACAGGAACACAGCTCTCAGCCCTCCCCTGTGATACTTTCATAAGCCATTCCGTTAACACCACTTTGTAGCCCTGAAGGTAGAATAGAGAAGACATAGGATGATACCCTGCAGAGGGAAGCTCTGGCCTCACAAAAGGGAGAGGTGAACTACTCTTCAACTTGAATAGGGTCAGCATTTCCCTTTCCTTGGTGTGAGTCCTGAGCTGTTCTACTAAGCATCAGCTACTTTTATAATCATAAGACTTTACCTCTGAGTTCACTGCAGATGGAAATTTTTGCTTAATGTGTATGGATCGTCTCAGCTACGTCTGAAGTGCTCTGACCCTCAGGGTTAAGAGTCCATGACATCCATTTCATTTTTGCAACATAGCAAGGCTGGTTTTGAGACAGGAAAGAAAAGGATAATTCTTCAAAGAAACTGCAAGTCAAAGGTAGATGAGGAGAATGTAAATGTTGCCCTGGCTGAAATATATCTGGGACAGTTTGAGCTGGCATCTCTAGTTTTCAAAAAAGTGCCAGAATAACCACAAACGGTGGTAATCCTTACTGTGCTTCCTTGGACTTTGAACATTCATCAGCAAACTAAAATTTGTACTGTTACTCTTTCATTTTCTTTCTGTATTATATATTTATATTACCTTTTAGTGATGATGGTCAGAATGGCCCTTTGTATTTTCTCTCTTTTTTAAAGTATTGGGGTTTGTGGAATAAAGTCAAAAAGCTAAGAATATTTCATTTTCTCCTCTTGCTTGCTTTATTATTTATTTGCATGCTTCAACTGCCAAAGTATATTTAGCCCTCCCAGTCCATCCCCGTTTTTTGTCAGCAGTAATTTTTTTTGCATGAGGTCTTTCATCAATCTTTCCCTGAGTCATAAATTTTAGTCTTTTTCTATGGTTTAAAATTGCCATGGAAGGTCTAGCCTTTGTACATGTACTGCTTAACACCAGCGCATATTCCAGTTTCTTCAACTCCTTCTCTGATGCCAAAGAAGTCTGCTGATCTCGCATTTTATCTTCAACAAACAATTATTCCGGCAGATACTTAATTAATCATCTCACACAAAGATTTTTGCTATGATGTTTGCTTTCCTTGTACACTTACACAGTAGGGGGAAAGCAACTTAGCCCTTCTGATATAAAGAACATTTTTGAAATCACACAAAATTGTCTTTGAGGTGAGGGTGCTGGTGCCAGGAGAAGAAGTACTGATAAATAAAAGCAGGCAAAATTGAAAGATTATTTAGTGTGGTTATTTAGGCTTGTATTCTTAATACTGCATGCAATATATAGTGAAGGGAATGCATCAGAGACCACAATGGTTTAAGAATCCTATTTACCAAATAAAAAGTTGAGACCTGTTGGGCACACTGAGATTCTGACTTCCCACATACATCACCCAAGTGTGGTGTGAAGGTTTTTCCTTTTTGTACAAGTCAGCTGCCAATAGAGTCACCATCTGCACCTTGGGGGAGAGCTGTTCTCACACAGGCTGTGAGATAACCAGCAAGCCTAACCCCTCAATGGCTAGCAGCTCCAAGGTATGGCCTCCAGAATCTTTTTGGCATTTAAATCAGACATGTTGGGATTGAAAATTCAGGATTTCTTCTCACTGCTTAGAAGCCTCATGTGTGTGCCAGGTGTGCTCACCTGAGCTTGCTGAGAGAGTGACTTTTTACATGGGCAGACAGTGAGAGCACAAGGAGGAACAGTTTTTAAGTCATAGAGGAGAGATGTATACTAGATACTAGGAAGAAATTTGTTATAAAGAGGATAGTGAAGCACTGCACAGGTTGCCCAGAGAAGTTGTGGATGCCCCATCCCTGGAAGTGTTCAAGGCCAGGTTGGATCAGGTTTTGAGCAACGTGAGCTAGGGGAAGGTGCCCCTGCATATTGCATGGGGATTGCACAAGGTGATTTTGAGGTCTCTTCCAATTCAAACCATTCTATGGTTTTATGATTACAGATGCAAACAGAAAAATAAACATTCAAGTGACGGTGGAAACTTGCCAATGTGGATTTGAAGTAAGATTTGGATGGCATTTTCAAAATGTCAAGTGTTTTTCCTACACTGGAAAGTACACAATCAGGTGCTCTACAATTAGGTGTTCCTTTCTTTTAACTTAGAGTCTTTGTACCAGTACAATTGCATTTAATCATGATAAATGAATAAACGCCATCAAAATTTTGAAAAACATTTAATTTGTTAAAAAAATCATAATGTTTTTTCAATGGTTTGATTTAGCCAGTGGCCTGAAAAAAACTGAAACTGAGCTCAAATGTTAGGAAAACCAACTTCATGATATAGCTAATGAAAACATAATCTTCATGAGAAATGTTTTCAGTCTAAAAATAAAGAAGATCTGAAAATCTGCTTTGTTTTATTCTCTTTTACTTTCTGTGTTGCTAGCCTAATTGCAGAACACAGAAGCAAAAGCCCAACAACACAATGCCCGGAAGAGATACCAGGCACCCTAATTTGACTAAAATCTCTCTAGATACTTAGTCTTGGAGATTTTTTTCTTTGAATTCCTCAGGTGCTTATAAATTTAATAGGTAGCCTCACAACAAAAAATTGATCTGTAGCTGTTAAAGTGTCAGAGATATGAGTCCCTTCTACAGACTGCCATAAGCCATTTTGCTGTCTTTACCACACTTAAAAAAGCCTTCATCAGGAACTTTTCATGCATTGAGCATTAATGAGAGGGAAAATGGAATTATCCAAACCAATCAAACATGTATGCTACAGAACATTAGAAATAAGATGCATAAGCAACTCTGAACAAAATAGCAGATCTATTATTTGCAGAACTGATCATAACATTTGAAACACATATTTCAGTAAAGTGCCAGCAACTGATTTTAATATTGATAGTTTACTGCACATGGTTATCATATATTTTTATTCTGTTTCCTAAAAAAAAAATAAAGACTAGCTGTTTCATTTTCTGAAAAAGAAACCAATTAAGTGTGTGCACATGAAAACCCTGTTCATTTATCCTCTATATTCATCTGTCACTTCCATCTCATCTACATGGAAATAATCCATTTTATTATAGAATTGCCCACGTACCATAGTTTAGAAACTTACTTGCGTTGTTTGTTCCTGCAATATTCCTTAAGGAAAGGTAATTGCACCTCTATCCAAAACATAATTTTTATCTCATCACAAGCTTTTCTCCCTATTCAGCCGGCCTTAAAGTGTTTTGCTGTGCTGTAACTATAGATGAATAAAACACGAATGAAAGTGATAAGAATTAGGGAAGTGAGCTCAACTCGTGGAGAACCTAAGTCAGACATAGATTGCGTCAGATATAGGGGAATGTCCCTAATATGAGCTCAAGTTGCACAGATAAGTTGAGTCCATTTATAATGACTGGTTATCCTGTAATACTTAGTGCTGCTAGAGAATTTTTGTTCTTAACTGCATACTTACTCAATCCTTTCCATTAAATTCATAGGATATAATATATAAGGATATAGGGATATAGAGTTTTGCTTGAATAAATGAAACACCATGTGTTAGATGTTTTGCAAATTAACCTTTTGCACTGCATCAAAACCTACACCCAGAAATAGGCTGCTTTGATGCCATATACAACTGTAAGTATTAATGTACTGAAAGCAATCCATTGAAAATTAAGTGTCTCACCGTCAGGCAGACCTGAGTCATTCTGCTCTGGGTATTCTTTGTGTTCAAACAATGCATTTAGAAAACATGGGTTATCTCTCTATAACCTTGTCTGCCCTGAAGTATTGTAGATGATCATCACAGCATTGTCAGTGCACCCATCAAACGCTGCAGCTGGGAGTCTCCCCATTGATCCAAGCACAGGTATAGGAGCTGAATATATTGCTGTAATTTCTGTCATGATTTAAGACTCGCTGGAAATTAAGCCCCACGCAGCCACTACCCTCCCCCTAGACCCTTCCACTGAGAAAGACAAAAGGCAGAGATTACAGGTTGAGATAACAAATTACTGGAAAAGCAATGATATAATGAACAGTAACATCAAAAATATTAATTACAAAAACATACCAAAAAGGGGATGATTTCCATATAAAAAATGCTCACCAAGTCCAACTCAATATGACCTTAGCCGGTGCCTCCCCACTGCTCCCTCCACCACATTTTTTTTTTTCCAAGCCTGAGACAATGAAAAGCAATGACGGACAAACCATGTGGTTGGGACCAGTTGGGACCCCACTGCTCCACTCGTCACCTGCTCCCTTGGAAAAGGACAAAATCACTGTGGAAGGTCTGCATGTCCCCTTTTTTCCACCTGAAGCCTCCTTCCATCTCAGAAACCAGAATCCCTTACTTCCACACCCACCAGTGATGGGCAGTATAGAAGAAAAACCTACACTAGAGTAACAATATGGCTCCAGGCTCCACCCTCTCATGGCTGCTGCAAGAAAACTAACTCTGTCCTGGCTGAAAGAAGGACAATCTCCTAATGATAAAACAATTGTAGTAGCAGTAGTAGTAGTATTTACTTCAGAAACTTCCACAAGTCGTGCCAGAGCACAGAAATGCAGAAAGGGATCATACCTGATAGTTTTGAAGCAACAAAAGTGTAAGTGACGTGCTCCAAATAAACAGTTTTGTCAAATCCCAGTTTCAACTACAAGATTACCCTGCTTATCTCTTTTCCAAGTGTGCTTCTCCCAGGGTAATTTTATCTATAGCTTTAGGTCTCAATAGTGTTGATACAGAGTTCATTTCTGGAATGGAAAAGCAGCACCAAGTTGTGGCTTTCAGGTTTGGAGTGCTTCAGCAGTGTGCATTGACCTTTGACAAACCAATGACAGAGATCTAAATATCTGTTAGAAGTCTGTGCTGTAGATAAAAGGGAATCCAAGAAGTTCAGGTCAGATTTGCTGTATTTAAGTACTAGTGGAACATTTGGTCTACATTTTTAGTTCAGGAGATTCACCCTTTTTCTGGTTTGGAGGTTTACATACTATAGCCAGGCCACACATGTAGCAGCTGTGAGTCAGATTTTTTAAAATAATGAAAAAAACTTCAATATCAGGAGGATTTTTGTTCAGAAAAACTGCTTACAAATACTAATGGGAGCCTGTAAGCCTCTAGAATGGCCATAGGTTATGTTTTTCAGCTTTTTTCCCTGCTAACACAAGAGACAGAAATGTACTTTCTGTGTATAAATGTGACCTTCCCACAGTCTTATGAACCTCACTGCTGCAGCTTTAAAAGGAATGTGAAATACAGAACATTCTGTAGAAATTAAAAAATAATCAATACAAAGTACAAGGTCTTTATAGGTTGGTATCAACTGTATTTATGAGGACATCATAAGTTATTTATTTTACCAGTGTTTTCTCATTAGGTAGTGCCTGGAGGCTAACCAACATGAGCTTCTGTTGTATTATGCCGAATTATATAAGAGTTCAGAAGCAACAGAAAGAGTTGCAAAAGGAGTGATTTTCCTGTTTTCCACTCAACAGATGGCAATACTCCAAACTGAAGTTCTGCTACTGCCTTAAGGAGGTTTTCTACTCTTCCCTCGAATGCCTCCATAACCTGAAGTAAATCTGTTTACTTTATGTTCCACTGGAAAAAACCCTTCTTTTGGGCAAAAGGGTATGCACCACACATGCAGGTTCAAAATGTATTGCCAGTCCAGCCAATGTTTTAATAGCTTATAATCCACATTGTCCAATTAACAAAGAAATCCTTCATCAATAATACAGGAAAAATTCCTTTAGAAAGCAAATAGCCCTTCCAACTACATAGTCCTTTTCTCTGGTGTGTGCTCGGCCTTCCTATGTTCCCTTCCATCCAGAAGTCAATGGTTTCAGGCTTCCCTGTGAGATTTCTGCTGGATGGAGAGATGTTGTACATACAGCAAACTATCACAGCCTCAGTCCTTCACTGAGAAAGGTATGATGTTGTTGCTGGGTATCCCAAAGATCCTCTTGAAATTATCTTTTTGTGCATTTTATCAAGGTGTGTTTCTCCTTGCTTCCCAGTCAAGTTTGAACAATTCCCCCCGTCCCTGCTCCCAGCCCTGATACCCCAGCGTGCTGTTTGTTTCACTCTTTGGCCTTTATCACACACAGTTTCCCATCACTCCAGCCAAAAACAGGTCAGGCAGCAAGCACTGACCACTTCTCAGTGTTGAACCAAGTCCCAAAAGCTCAGGCTGAGGCACAGACAAGTGCTTGGTCCCTGCACAACTGGGTCAGGGCAAAGCCTGGTGTTTTCTCATGCTAGTGGCAAAATCGCATTGAACAGGATAGCACAATTAACTCATATCTTTATATTAGTCATGTTTAGGCCTATTTTGTCTTTTCATTTGCCTTTATTCCTCTCACTTCATTATGACTGTATACGGACTTGAGTCTTCTAAACAAAAACAACTTCTCTTGAAGCAGGGAAGAAAACAGAGTCCATAATAAAAAAATTCTGGTTTTTGCAGGAGAATGAAGAGACTGAACCAGTTAAAGAATGGGCATGTAAACAAATAGACAAATATTAAAAAATACATATTCTAGAAAAAACCCGAAACCCCATGATTCTGTATCGCTGTTCATGATGATAGACAGCAGCTAGAATGTCCAGTCCACCACAAATGCAAGGCAGTGTCAGTTACATCACAGTGTAACCCAGCCCTAAATACTTCCAGTGATGGAAGTTCCACAATATCCTCAACTGCCCCCTACCCACTGCTTGACTCTCTTTACCCCAAGCAGGTTTTTTTCTGCATCTTTCTTGATTCAACTTGAAGTCACTTGTTCTTTAATCCACAAATAACTCTAAATCTTTGTTTGTTCACTGACGCACAGAAAGAACCTCTCTTCCCTCCTGCCTGAGTGGTCTAAGTTTTACTAAGATCAACTACCACTTTGAAATGAAAGAGCTGTAGTAGAAGAGCAAGATATTATTTATTCTTCTACTCAAGAACCTGTAGTACCTAGTACATTGTTCCTCATGGTTCCCTTCGGTTGTATTCAGAGGTAATGCTGGAGGCTAATAATTCAGATGATCATCTCTTCCCAATACGGAGCAATTTACCCATTTCAGACAATCTCACTAATCTGTGACTAAACCAGACAAATCTGGTTTTTTCCAGATATGAAAATCTGACAAAGGAATTTTTACAGATGGGTATGGTTTTGGTGGTAAGAACTATGCACATATTATTTAAGTACAGCCTAAATTTGTTTTAAGCTTATGAGGCACAGTGATGTGTGAGGGCCAGGCTCACGCATAACTCCCCAAGCTAGTTCCCCCAACTCTGTCTCCCAAGCTCCCTGATTGAGGGCCAGACAACTGCACTGTGCCCAAGCTGGCTGCAAGCCAAGCGCCCCAGAAAGAGCAGATGTGCTCAGGGCCCTGGCTGTGTCTTTCAGTGGTTTTATGCCTATTTATTAACATGTGAAATACTGTGGGGTTCCATAGGCAGGGAGCTGTGGGCAAATGGCTTTTGTTTGACTTGATTCGGTCAGCCTTCATGTCCTACAGTCTTTTAATGTTCCTGTGCCATGAAGAAATGTGTAGCTAAACATATCTGCTGCGTCTGAATTCTGTGACTTCTACAAACGAAGATGGCAATTTAATTATTTATTATTACTTATCAGCTATAGAAATAAAAATATCATTTCAGGTGTTCATTTTCTCATCATAGCAATTGAGCACAAGACAAACTGACGCTAAAGCGCCACCTAGTGACAAGCTCTTGAAAGTTATTTAAGAATACATGAAAAAGCCTCTCTTTTTCCCTGAAATTTTAGTGAAAGTTAAAGAAATCAGAGGTTTACTGAGAGCCATAAAAATCTTTCTGGTAATAAGTGCAATAAATTTACTGGAAATAAGCATAAAACCTCTTTATTCCATTTTTTTTCCATGTTTATAGTAATTCTACTGCTCACACCAGTCCATTCTGCCAACCTTAAAGTTTTAGATTCTTTGAAGTCCAAAGTTTTGCATTGTGTGGACTTATTCAGTATTAATCGTATAAATGTTTTATTAACTGTTCAGCCAGTTCTTCCAACAATAGAGTTCAGAAAATTAGTTGCATTCGGACAATATTATGGCATCACATCATCTGTCAAAACAGCCAGATCCCAGGAAGCCCAGAAGAGAGAAGCAGCTCCCTTGTCCTTCTCCTTCTACACTTCCACCGTCTCCAATGGGATGACACTACTGCTCCCTCCTTCCCCAGTCACACTGAGTGATATGTTGAGTATGACTTGTTCCCTGCTCAGCATGTTGGGCACAAGGTCAAAACCAAAATATTTATGCCTAAAGTTCTTAAATAGTGAACTGTGCACAGGAAAAGGGAATAACAACACAGAAACATAGAAGCCTCAGACATGTTATAAATGGTGTTTCATTAAGAAGCACCTTTCCCTTAGCAGCACTCAACCAACAGGAATCATTCAAAAAATGATGCTCTCCTAGGGATGGGCAACACAGTAAACTTCAGGAAGGCTACATCACCCAGTAACACCCTAGAACAGAGATTTGTTTAGATCTCCTGTGGTAATTAAAACCATTCTCCAAATCCCTGTACATGACTTTGGGGACAAAAATAAACAAAGAGGTTATAGGGAGACAAAATCTACCAGATGGTACAGTCAGTGGAAATGAGTGGAAGTACAGATATGAGGCTGAGAATTGAATTTTATACCTCAATGTAGAGCAGCAATTCATAGCAGAGTTGTGAGATGATAAGCTCAGGTCTGAGCACAGCAGTCATGGTAGGGCAATGCTGCATTTCAAATGATTCTACAACTTCCTAGAACAGAAAAACTTTCTGTACCATATGTCATTTAATTTTCAGGTCCTGGGGTACAGTTTTGTGGACCTGGAAAGGATGTCTAGGTATTCCAGGTGCCCAGATGCAATCTCCTGTTTAGGCTGGTCTTACTTCAGGTTGCACTGATTCTTGTATTTTTTGTTCCAACTCACTTTAACTTTTCTTTAGTTCCTATCAATTCCCCTTAATCTCTTGTATGCCCTGTGCATACAATCCTCTTCCTTTGGTATCATTGTTCCTCCACAAATAAACCAGCTAACAAAAATATGGGAACCAACTCAATATTTGCTAACATCACATTGTGATGGAAAAAGAGTGTCAAAAACATAAAGAGTAAGTGCAGAAAATTAAGAAGAAAAAAATATTAACTAACCAAACAAAACCAAAACAAAAAATAAAACCCATCATGATATCAAAGAAACCCCAAACTCCACTGCATAAGACAAAAGAATTCTTGTAGCATGCCAAAATTAATAGTAATTCCAAAACATATATTCATATCTTTAATGTGATTTATAACACAAAGACCACAGGAAAAATATCAGTTTACTACTCCAGGAAATGCTTCGCCATAAATATGTAGTATCACATATCTGCTATAATTGTTCAGAGGCAAAATAATGTTGCCTGCTATTTGAAGTAGAAATGCAATTTGAATGTGTTTTATGCCAATATTTCACTTTAAAAAAACCACCTTGCAATAATTTTTCAAATAATCCTCCATATATACTGGAAATTAGGCAGAGAATAAGAATTCACATTTCTCCTGCTATGAGGAGTGCCATTGTGAATTATTTTAATTCCATCCAGTTTGCTATTTTTCAGCATCAGAGATTCATTTTTCATTACAGTACAATAATAATTTTTCACAGAATAAATTAAACCTACACTAAGAGCTTATACCAAATTGTTCCACTCCCCTCTGCTGGGAAAGCAGAGGAAATGGACTTACTAGGTGATCTCTCTAGATCTTCGCTGCAAGGATTTCGCATTCTCTCAGCAAGAAGAAATGAGTGGCTTTATGTCGTCTTGTTCACAGCTCAGGTCACTTTCAAGAAGCCGTATTTCCACCTCAGACATTGGGCAAAGCACCAGCAGTGGTAGGAAGTACTACATTACCGGTTAAATGGGAAACTGGATTTTTTTTTTGTTTATAATTCTATTAAAATGTTTACTGAGAAGGCTATTTAGTTAAAAGAGTCCACTTGAGCAGCAAAAGAATATGCCTTTACTTTATGATTAATTAATTTTTCTCCAGACTGTCACAGCACATATGAAGTGTCTAATCGGTGCCTGAACAAGCCTGAAAATTTCTGGGATCAGGGATCTTTTCTGTACAAAAAAATCAGGCCAGACTAATGCTGCCATTCAATACATCAATAATGGCATTTACCCCTACCAAAATTTCCACCTAAGTAAGATTATGAGATTTATTGACTTTTAAGACAACCAGAGACACTTGTCATTAATCAAAATAACAACTAAAGCACAGATATTTATCTTCTGTTCCAGCACGAACAGAGGAAGATTTAAAGTAAAAGACCAGGCTTTTCTTCCATGAGATTGACATAGGTTTTTTGGTCATTAGCTTTTTAAAAACTACTTCTCCCCAGGGAGGTAAATGAGAAGGGAGAATAAATAAAGGCCATAAACTGCCTCTGATTTAGTGCAAGTTACCTACTGATACCAGAATGCCCAAGCAATATAACACTTAATAACACCAATACACTTCTATCTATGAGTCTAAAGGTCTCAATAAATTACATATCGCACTGGTGTATCAAGCCACAAAAAGGTCAGACATTGCCTCATGTAGTTCATCTTAGACAAAGTCATAAGGACTTCATATAAGCCACCATGAACTCCTACATTCTCCACATGCCTATTCCTGGTACTCACTTTTAGCCATCAGGAATTTATTACAGATGGACCGACAACTAATGCAAAATGTCATTGAAGAATATCTGCTCTCAGTGAAAATATATTGGAATAAAGTATTTCATCTGGTCAACAGCTACTCGTGATGGATGTCTGAAGTCACTTATCCTTTCCACAAGAACAGCTGAGTTTCCTTTGGCATATTGCTGTCACCTGGTATAACTCTGAGAAACAAAACATGGAGCTCCAGAGGTCTACAGAGCAAAGCTGAGCTGCCCTTCCTCTTTGTTACTGGAATAGTTACAACCTGAAAAGTTGTAGCAGGAAAAACAAACAAACAAAAGGGAGGGAAGGAAAAAAAAAAAAAAAAAAAGGGAAAAAAAAGAATAACACATTTTTTATCTATTTGAAAAAGCTGATGACAGCATTATTATGAGAAAGCATTAAAGGTTGTCAGATTAACATTGCATATACTCTTTAGCCTACAGAGTTTGAGTATTGGCAAACAACTATTTTGGATGGTCTCCTGATGATTCTTATTTAGAGAGTTTCAGCCTCTGTTTTCCTACTGAAGCAATTCCTTTTTTTCCTTCAGCAACTCTTTTCCAGCTGTCTTCATTCCTTCCCCATGAGGACAGAACCACACTTGAATGCCAAGAATCTTTCTTTTTTTCCCCCCTCTTTTCTATTTTTTCTTTCTCAGTCCCTTATTTAAGTCTCTAGGTTTTTGACAGCACGTCTGAGGTTTGCTGTTATTTTAAACCAGCTGCGGATTAAACAGAGCGTGAAAAGGACATTGTCCCCCACCTTCATCTCCTGTTCTGCTGCTGCAGTGTTGGCAAAAGTCCCAGCACAGGGATATGCCTTCCCTCTCACCCTTGATCCAATTCCCCCAGTGCACTCCAGACTTTTCCTGTTGGCTCTCTGAACAGCCCCGCCCTGCACTGAGGACTCCCAGTGCATGAGACCTTTGGCACTGTACACCCCCAGTGACTCGAGCCCCTGTCACCAGGAGTTCACTGCAGGGCTGAGGGAAGGCAGCACCTCTCTTTCCCCAGGTGTGCCTGCAACAGCAGCATTACCTCTCCTCTCCTGTCAAGTTTGGACTGTTTTCATTTCTTCTCTGAATTCTGATTCTGTAAAAATAAAAAAACAAACTAAATCAGCTCCCCAACCTTTGAATACAGCTTTGGGATTTCAGGTTTGTTGACTGCAGTCAGCTTAGCACTGCACAGCCTGACTCCAGACACAGATAGGAGTATAAGCTTGCAGTGTGGACTTACATTTTTTTCCTCAGTATTATTAACAAATAAAGCATAAAAAAATTAAAGACAAAAGTAATTTTCAGCAGCTTGATTCTTTTCTCCCCTAAATTTGATGTTTAATTCCTAAATGTCATGGCCTCATTTATTTGCAGAGCCACTCCTGCTGTTTACTTCCCAGTGTGGTGTAGGGCAATTATGAGTAGCACTCTGGAACATATTTTCAGCAATTATGGTAACGTGAATGATTAGGAACAAGCTCATAAAGTTTGGGAAAGACAGTGCTAGTACTCTACTCTCCTTTCTGATGCAGTGTGAAATACTGGGAAAGAATTAATTTTTGACTCCTGTTTCTCACACTAGTGTTAATTTTAGCCATGAAATGTGTTTGCTACCTGACACAAAGTAACAAGAAATGATAAAAGGAAATAAGGAGAAATAGGAAACGGACAAAGTCTTTAATCAAGGAGATTTAGGTATTCAGAAATAAAAATATAGACCAATGACATGATGTCTCTAAAACAGGGGATCCTTTTTTTTATTTTCTGGATATTCTTCCTCAGGACAAGTAGACTATCATTATCGTTCCTATCACAAAATTTTCCACAGAAATTAGAATAATGTAAGTGAAAGACAGCTCATTGGGAGCAACAGGTTAAAAGTGGAAGACTTGTGGGGATTTTAAACACACTCAAGTGACCTTGGAGCTGGGAATGCAAAAGGTCTGGAGAGCAGCAATGTAGAAAAATATGTATTTTGTGCCTTCTGCTGTTTATGTTTTGTGTGCCTTGAGAATATCTGTGTATAGATAACATAGGTGTTTGGTAACTTGGAGGCACCCTGAAGGACAGGCTTGAGCTCCCTGCCTTGGTCCTGAGAAGACCAAAGCCCAGTGAAGATCACAGCACAATGGTAAAATCACACATGGGCAAACCCTTGGCAGACTGCTGGGAACAACAGGATGGGATCTTCCAGCATGAACTGGGCTTGGTGGTGTCTGCATCCGTGTGTGTTCCTCTGCCAAGGCCTCTGGGTTTGTTTTCTTCATTAGTACTGACACTTTTTTGGTTAATTCCCCAAGGAAACTAGGTTTATGCAACTGTAGAGGCCTCTTCATGCATCAGCTTCCCTTCCCCCGGCCCTTCAGTAAGCTTGTAAGTGATTCACCCATTTTAGCTACATTTAGACACGGGAGGAAAGTTTCTTTATGCTGTCACAACCTCCTGAGACAGAAGTAGTTCCCAGCTCCCAGGTCCATACATGTCCTGCAACCTCATCCACTCCTGTTTCACGCTAACAGGAGCAGAAGTCCATGGTTTAGCCATATTTTTTTCTGACAAATCAGTGATCACAGAGTTTATTGTTATTACTGCTTTTTATTTAGTAATGGGAAAATTAATTCATTCTTGCTTTTCTGCATTTTAAAACAAATATTTTACACTCCAGGCTAACAAAAAACACCATTTAAAAAGCATTAATACACTTTATCACATTGCTCTGAGGGTTGTTATTCCACAGCATCACTTAGAGTGAGTCAGTAATGCCCATGCTGTGCAGTTTTTTCTAGAATCCAGTCTGAATAGTCAGCAACTTTGGTGTAGACTCCGGGCTGCCTGGGGCGAGCGCACCCTTCGCCCCAGCTGGTGATGCCCACCAGGTACCACACCTCCTCGTGCCTGCATGCCAGTGGCCCTCCTGAATCTCCCTGTGTCACAGGAGAAAAGGAGAGAGCATGCAAGGAAGAGGCCTCATCAGTATTTCTATCCCAAAGGAAGCCTTGAATAAAATCAACATCATTCAGTGTTACCACCAGCATAACAGCCTATGTTGCAATCACTTCCACTTACAACTAATTAAGAAAGGAGTGAAGCAGGTGTGCTGATTGTTTAGTAAATTGATTTCTAAATAGTAATTTCAAACAATTTCCTCTTCCCATGAAGGTTCAAAACGGCTGGCTTTTATTGTTTGCTGTTTATTATTATTATTATTAACTTATATACATACAGTGATTTAAAATCCAATGAAACCTATGTGTGCAAGTAAGAAAAAGAGACAATTTCGCAGTATTTTTTCTTATGATCATGATTTAGTATCTCAGTTCTCTACATGCCTTATCTTGTTTGAGTGGCTCTGTCCCACTCAGGATAAAACACCTTTGTGGTTTTTTCCTATTCCTAAGCAATCTTTCTGAACATAAGATTCTTTAGAGAAGCTGTTATGCGTTGGTAGGACAGTAGCAAGTGTGTTATTTTTTAAAAGAGCATCTCCATGTTCTGTTACACTGTATCAGATGAAGAAAGCTTAATTGGCATAGAGGAAAAATCACTTCCTAGCTCCAAGTATTTTTATTCCTAACTAATCACAGCAATAGTAATATTTCAGTATTCAGTTACTAACTGTTATATGTTTGCAGTGAAAACTGTATTTGGTAGAAAATTTAGTATTAATAATCAGACTATTTTCTTCATGCAGAAATTAACTCAGAATATTTAAATTGGCAAACGTGTATGAGTTTACCCTTGAGCAGAGAATTTGGCTCACAGAACTCATGCTATTGTAACATTTTCAATTCTAATTACAAACAGAGCAGTTTTCACAGATTTTTTTTAGCCTTCTATTCCCCAAGCGTTTTAATAGCATTGCTAGCACCTTCCCTTCTGGTTTATACACAGTGGATGCTTTAAAATAAGATTTTACATACTGTATTTCATACCAAGAAATTAAAAAAAAAAAAAAAAGAAATCACATAGGAAATATGCTCTTATTGGAGAAATATTTCAAACTTGCACTCTCTGGATTTCTGATAGTCTGAAGGAGCACTGTTTTATTCCCTAAATGGATATCTATATATCCACACTCAGAGTTTCCTATCCATGTAAATCTATCCCTAAAGAAAGAGAAAAAATATTTTCCATATACCTAGTTTTTCAGTGCTTTTGACAATGAGAAGTGACAAGTTAATCAAGAGCTCTACTGATAATCATACTTTTCTAATAGCAATTAGAAATAATTGTAGTATTCATTTATATATTTGTTCATAGGATTGGAATATGTAAGTATACACTACTATTTGTCATTACCTTACAAGCATCCTTTCCACCTACATCATAGCCAGCACAGATCACTTTGTCACCTATTCTGCGCCTTCGGTACCGTGCCTGGCACTCCTCTTTTGACATGAAGGGAACAGGCGCCTTCTGAAGGATATCTTGTACCCGACCTATATAACAGGCAAGATGAGCAGAGAATCATTTGAGTCTAGCAAAAAAAAGGCTAAAAATCACCTCTAGAAATCCCGATACACTGAAATTGCAAAGTGGGGGCCACTGCTTCTAGAGTGTAGATGTTCATGATACCAATTTTCCTTTCTTTGTGTTAGCAAACAATGTGAATTGTCTTCTAAGTTAAATGCTTTATTAAATCCATCTTCTTTCTCATGACTGGAAAAGCTTCAAAACTCCCTTGTGATTTGCAATGAACCCTCATATGTGAAAGGCTCTCAGGACATTGTCCCTTAGAGCATTGCTGTTAGCATTGCTTTGTGTTAGTAACTTTTATTTCCCAGTAAAGTGTTGCAATAGATTTGGAATCTCCCAGTTGCCAAATCTGTGCTGCTCTTTATCCTAGTAGTTTTTAAGATGGAGAAATTTGCACATAGACTAAATAAGAGTATTTGAGAGCAGCCTTTTCTTTAGTCATGAACAGAAGAAATTTATCTATACAGTATCTGCCTAAATTTGTTAGATTTCACGTTGAGCTATAACTTTCAGATAGGCATGTGTAAAAAAGAAAAGGTACTCTTTAAATTGGTGCATTTGCATCTATATAAACATATAAAAATTACACATAAAAATATAAATAAACAGATGTAAAACTACACCTTGTTAATTAAGAGCTTTTTGGTCTACCTCTGTATAAAATCAGAGGAGTTCAAATCTGATCTACTATCAAAACACAAGTCATTGGCTTGGTCTATAATCAGTCTTCAGAATAATAAAAGCAACATTTTTCAATCTCCGATTTCTAAAGTCATATTAATACAATCGCATTTTAAAAAATGATGGGTTATATGTAGACTGTAATTCAAAACAATTCAGTGGTAAGTTTATTGCCTTTTTTTCAGCTAGAAAAAAATAAAAAAGACTGCAAAACCCAGATATGTACTGGAGTTTGCCGGTAGATTAAGCTAGAATCTAAGGAAAAGTATTTGAGAGTTGTACAAGATATATTTAAGACTGAAGTCTCAGATATTTCAAACTATTGAACCAATTTATAAAATGAGTTATTGTTCAGAGCATGGAGCTATTTAATGATAATTTTATATATCTTTCATTTATGTTTTATGATGTCTTAATAGAAATCAATTCTAATAAAGAACTGTATTAAAGTATTGTCTAGAAGGAATAGTGGTAGCTATGAGCAGAGAGGAATTTTCTTTTTTTAAAGGGAAGGGTTTTTTTGTCAAACACATTAGTTTTAAAAATACAGAAATTCACTGTTTATAAGTATTTGTCTTTACCTTTTTCTTTTTTGTAACCCCATCCAATTACCCAACAGTCAGTATAAAATATGTTACTGTCTTCTTTTGATGGCAGGCAAATAGGTAGTTGAAGATCTAAAGTACAAGAGAAAATATTAGTTCGACTAGCAGAGACAACTGCAACAGTAAGGTTTTGTGGGCACCTACATGACCCCTGATGGCAGCCTCCATATTATGCTTTGTCCCTTACACTGTATACCCCTCCCATCACATAAATTAAAGCCACCCATTTTCTTTTCAAAGCCAACAGAACAGATTCTCCTCAAATCCCAGTAACTGCATATTGAAGGAAGCCAGCTCGGGTGTCATGCACTGCCATAGCAATGTCAGATCTGTGTCATCCTGCACATTTTCAGAATTTCTCTGCAATATACTACATACCAGTAAAATTCATAGGCTTAGCAAGTTTCATTAAAGCAATGTCATATCCAATCTGTGCATGTGTATACTGAGAGTGAACAATAATCTCTTCCACTTTGAAGAAGGGCGTAGCCTCATTTATTTCTGATTGTCTCAAAATACCAGCATAAACATGCCAAATGTTGGGATGCTCTAGACTGAGGGAAAAAGACAAACAGTCAGTCTATGACTAAATAGTCTAATGCAGTATTACAGTAAGAAAAAGCTCATATCTCATGAGAATGTCTAGGGTTCTGTAGGTATTTGTTGCCTGCTTTACAATTTCACCTTCTAGATTCATTAAAATAATTTAGCATCAGCAGTTCCAGTTACATAAAAAACCAGAATAGTCCACTTGAAAATTTTACCTTTTGATTACATTAAAGCAGTTAATCTAATTCTAGTTCTCATTGTTTTTATCCTGAAAGGTAGATCTCAATTTATCTTGCATGCGAGGTTAAATTTGGGGCTTACTTGTACGTTTACGTTTAGGCCTCACCTGGTGACACAGTGAGCAGCTGTGAGAATCCATCGGTTGCTGATGATGGAGCCCCCACACAGGTGTCTCTGGCGAGACAGCTTGGCGTGCAAGCTGACCTGCCATGGCCATTCACCAGGGGAGGAGTCTGTCCCACCAACAATCCTAATTGTTCTTGCAGAGTGCTGCATACACACTACAGAAATAATTTAACACTGAGCTTAAAGACAACTTGCACTCACCAATGAAAAATGAAGATGAGACTACTGCTGATCACTGAATAAGCACGACCTACTGTGAAGAAGCTGATACATGATACATTTTTCATGATTTATGATCATGAAGTCTGTTAAAACCAAATTAACAGTGCTGTTATGGTGTTTACAATGTGAAGACCTGACTCATTTCACTTTTCCAGGACACTCTAGCTTTACAAGATCACCCACTGGAACAATGCAACCACTTTAAAAAAAAAAATAGTTTGACCTCCTACATTTAATCAGGGAAGCATGGGCTATTTTTCATGACAGAAGTTTTACTTACCAGTACTGGCTTTTTTTTTGCATAATCTTAGTGAGTATCCAGAGATACTTCCCGGCCCATGTACTATTTTCACTGGAGATCCATTTGAGGACATTCTTAGGTGACATTCACATTTTCTGCCAATGAAGTAATGCAACATTTAGTCTGCATATTTTTTTTCACTGAACAACACATACATTACTCCCTCACCATATCTCTGGAATGATTATTTCAGCAATCTTTGAACACTTTAAAAAATGTATCTCACCCTTCCTCATTGCATGATTCTTGGAGTAGAGAATAGGAAAAAAATTGGCAGCGGATCATGTCTGTGCAAACCTGCTGACAGGCTCTGTGTCCATTAGTGTAAGTGACATTAAGTTCATCTCCCAAAAAATCCATATCCATGTAAGTGCGAGAAGTGCAGGCTGTAAGAATAATTGCATTCAAAGCATCAGAAAGTTATTAATTAGGTTAATTCAAAATTAGTATTTTTATTGTAATTTTTTGTTTACCAGGAAAAGATCTTCTGCAATTTAGGAGGCCAAAGCCGGATACAGCATTTTCTTGTGATATGAGTGCCTCTGGAATTCCACTTGTTGATGTCTTCAGAAGGCAAAGATTTCTAAAATGAAATGTTTTTCACAATAACTAAACCTGTTCTCACATCCTAAAAATAATTGTTTAGGTTCTGGCAAAAGAAGGTTCTTTCCTAAATACACTCTTTTCTCCCAAGTCTCAATCTGTAGAAGCATTTCATATGAAAATGCATTCACTAAGTTCAGTAGTTCACACTAAATTGAGGCAGTCTCTGCAGTGCTGTGAAATGCCATATAACTGTACTATGAAAGGTGGTACAGTATTTATACATATATAGAAGAGGTGACTTTAGATGGTTCATGACATCTCAGCTTTGCTTCTCCCTGAAATTCCTTCGAAACTTTATTCTTCTCATTTGTGTGGATAGTTGATTTTTAACTATTCTAACTACTAAGTATGAAAGAAGAAAGCCAAATAGAAATTTTTTTATAGCCATTAACTTAATTGAAAAATCTTTTCAAGTAAATAAGTTCACCCTGAGAGGAAACCAGATGGCTCTTTTGACAGTGTCATAAAATTCAGCTTTAAGTCTTTAAAACAATCTGGAGGATCACGGTACTTTTGACATGTATAATTCTTTTCGGATTAAGACCAGATACGCAACCACAACACAAAAGCCCTGATCACATTGGAAAACAGTTGAAATTCCAACAGGAAATTATAAATTTATGAACAAAACCTATAAAAGTCTGTGCTTTACTAAAAATAGCCTTTCAACATAAATTTACATATGTATAAGAAATTAGTGTTTAAAAAAAGACTCCGTGTTTTTAAAAAATAAATTTTAAAAAATTCACCTAGATAATTACATTTAACTGTTATATTCACCTTTGAGATTCTATTTGCCATTTCCTGGTAAAAAATGTAAAGAACAAGCACTTTGGAAAATATGTACAAATAGTTTGGCAGACAGAAATATCAGGAGTGAAAAAACTTGTAATATTAATTCCTGAAAACTCTTGATCTTCAAAAATGTCCATTTGACAATCTGTATAAAACAAGAACAAAATATCAAAATTCCAAAAACTTTCATATGTCATCAGAATATTGAGATTTACAGATTATTCATTTCTATCTTTATTCCCATTTTCCTTCTGTGATAAGCTGGAAAGACAACACATTTTAACCAAAAAATGTTTCTCAAGTATATTTTTGAATATGTAAAATCATGGAGAGCATTACTGAACAGGGATAAGGTTCATATAGAGAAAAAGAGAAATTACATGTTACAATGGAGATCTGCTAATCTAATAGGGAAAGATTTAAATTAATTTTTAATGGGTATATCAGGTTCATGGGAAAACTAAAAAAAAATAAGGTTATGATCTTAACACTTCTTCTACTATTTGAAAAGTAGGCAGAGTAAGTAGGAGTGCTTCTCTCTGATATGGCCAACATAACACAACAGGGGTTTGGCAGGATAGTTCACACAACCAGACTGTGGATACAGAGGTTACAGGAAGTGCTAGCATGTTCAAAAGGAGTTTAACGAGTATCGTTCTCCAAAGATATACTTGAAGTCCCAATTAGAATCCTAGTGCAAGAATTTAAAAAGAAAAAATGGAAGCGTCAGCACAAAGGATCTTTCTTGAACCTATCAAGCTGCAGAGATAGCAAAAATCATGAAATGATCCAAAAGACAGCATTTGGTGGCAACAGAGAACTTGAGTTGTTAAGTACAGCAACCAAGTCAATATTGACAGTGTGTTATAGAAACATACTGGGAACATCATACTACAGAAAGGGAAACTAAGAAGAGACAGAGCTTAGTGTGAATCCTGATAATTTGATGAGGTTTTCAAAAAACACAGGCAAGAAAGGACAACAATACTGGGCAGTAATTATACAACAGCAACAGTAAAAAATATACTTAGAAATCTAGAAAATTAGAGTCAATTAATTCTGGCAATTACTAGGTAACATCCTATGTTAAGGGGAAATAGCAGTCAGGAGAATGGATAGTTTCTAAAGGAAATTATATTTAAAGCATAAATGTGGATCTGAGTCTTCAGGGAAGCTAACCCATGATCTCAAGGATCACGTTCAATGATCATTTGGTCAATATCCAAGTGATCTCCAGGAAGTTACTTTGCAAAGAATAAACTAAATAAAGTCTGAAAAAAGCCTTGAACAAATATTGAAATAAACCCATTTCAGATATTGACAATAAGGCTGAAGATGTTACTGAGGTTTTATGACTACATTCTACAAATCTCTGTCTGGACAGGTATAGCTGATCTGTCTGAGATTAGGACAGGCGACCTCCTTAGATGACCTCTTGATCCACTAGTGCTGTCTAGGCTCCTATGGTCACACAATTGATTTCTTCTCTCTCTTGCCTGCTTTTGCCTCTTTCACAAGACACAGAAAGTAGGGAAAGGCAGGCAGGAACAAGACTGATTTTCACATGCTCTCATGGTTTTTCATGATACATGACCCTTAAAACTAAACAGTATCAGACATTTTAAATAGTTACCTGATTCAGAAAGCTGGCATGGCTTTAGGGAGAATCCAGACACAACCTCATCAAGCACCTTTATGTTGGTTGGAGTTCCCACACTGGTATGTTTCAAAAAGCATTTTTTACTGAATGACAAAGAGTAAAGAAAGTGGTAAGAAAACAGATCTTCTTCCTTGGACTAAACCATCTTCCTGAACCCACAATTCATACCATTGTGCATGGTCTGGCCATGAGCCAAAACAATCTCCAACCTCCAGAACAGACTTCAAATTATGAACAGAGCTAGCTGAACAATGTTTAACTTGCAAAATTGAGCAGATTAAGAGCTCAAAAATAGGTCTTATTAAAATGAAATAAATTCTCTGGATGCTCTGATTATCCTATTTTCAGAACAATAGGCAGAGCGAGATTGAACAGAGCAAAAATGCAGCACAGTTATCAACATAATTTGCATTTGAGTATCTTCAGAGGATTTTAGGTTTTTTTCAGGGCTGTAATAATCAAGTTTGTCTTTCTCACCAATGGACAAATGAAAGCCAATTTACTATTGATATTTTCCTACCTGTAAATGTGTACAAAAATTGCAAGGAGGAATAAATTGAATATTCTTGAGTAATTCTTGCACCTTAGAGTTCTCTGAGATTTACTCTACTTAGACACAGGGCTGTTCAGGAAAATGAATCCAACCTGTATTTACCAAAAGTTCGCATTGTGAAATGTTTCAGAGGCATATGTAAAAAAATGACAACGGTTGTCATTGGTACATCGTTTTTGACACTCTTGGTAGCTGTCGGCCATAGTAATATCAAAAATATTCCCTTCCATATCCAGTCCTACGTGTACATCTGGGCTGCAAGCTGTGAAGAAAGAGAGACCAAGTTCTGAAAATGTACTTCTATTCTTTTCCCCATCCCATGTCCCAAATTTCCCAAAAGATAGCAGTTTGTATGACACAGCCCTCATAATCCATATGCCACATCCCACGCTCACTTCAGCTACACCATACTTAGATCTAGCACCAAATCAGAAATGTAGGTTTAGTGTAGTACCTCATGGCAAGGGGGAAAACTGGCAGCTTTGACAGTGCCTCTGCCTACATGAGAGAGGGACTCTAACCACTGTGGCTGACTGAGACCAGGATGACATACACCAAGGCAAGAACTCAGAATCAATATTAAAACATATTTTCCCAGTTCCAAATCCATAGAGCAGTTTAAATGGCAAATTCTGTCCTCATAAGCAACAGATATCTCCCGTTTGAGTCAGAATATTACATTTACACTCCACAGAGGGAGGATTGTAACTGTGGGGTTTGAAATGCAGGTCATTGGCATCTCCAGAGAACAAGAGTCAGCCAATGATTGGAGGCATTTTTAGCCATGTATGGATAGATTTTCATTGTAGTCTGATTCTAGAGTAAATCCAGTGATATTAATTAGTCTAAATAGCATAAAAAATAACATCCCATTGAAATCTCTTTTTCTATTCCAAGACACTCAGAAATACAAACATGAAGGGTTATTGGCAGGAAACAGCTTTTAAAGGGCCTGACTGCTCTGAAGGGCAAGTGGTAAGCAAAAGCAAGCACAACTTACTTCATAACAGCTACAGTGCAGAACTTGCTTAAAAACTCCTTAAGTCCTGCCATGTTGAGATGCTATACCAGTACAACTAAAGAACTAGCCTGACATCCATAAGACACTATTTGTCCTCAAAGGCAGGAAGTGAATAACCATATTCTTCCTTATTCTGTTTTTCTAAAGTACCATGCTATGCTTAAAGTTGTTCTCCTTTTAATGACATCATTATGACAGCGCAAATTTAAAACATATATAAAATAACACATTTAATAGACTTTTAACATGCCTAGTGATAACTTGCAGGTATGGCAAGCTGACATTAAAGCACATATACCATAAAAGATGCAGCTGCTAAAAAATTATTACACATAATCACAAAAGTACTAGCATCATTTTGTGACAATGCGCTTTTGCTGTGCTGAACATCTGCACCTCAGAGTTATAAAGCAGGGTCATACATGCCATATGAGCCACTTTCTGGTGTGGAATGTAGTAGTAAATTAATCTTTAGAACTGGAGTCAGCAGTTAAAGCATGGGCTGCCATCTGCCTCTAGCAAACGAAACAGTGCCTGCAGGAGCATGATTTTCCTGTTACCTCATCTGGGGAGCCTGGGTGGTGGATAGGTGGGCCTGAAGAGTAAAACCAGTTTCTGTCAACTGTGTTTGAAAGTGGTCTGGCAAAGAACACACAAATCTCTGCTTGGCTGCTTCCCTGACTCTATTGCTCTTTTCAAAATGCTAATTTTTAACAGTTGCTACACAATGCAGAGCATAAAATACATGCATGGGAATGACCATATCTTACCACTAATTTCGTTACACTGTTTTAAGGAATGTCCAGAGATAGCTCCTTCCATATCCACTTTCGGCAGCATTTCTGTATCGCTGTCTTTTAAATAGCAGGAGAACCTGTGTTTTAAAATGCAGCAGTTCACAGCTTTTGCAGTACAGCACAGACTTTCATAACAGTTTCTCAGGTGAAATGCAGCCTTTCCAATATCCCTCAACATGAAAATTTTGACAAGTGCAATTAGAAGACAAACAGGGTCAAGCCCTACACACTTTTTTGGCACTGGTGGCAGGTGAGAATATTTCATGTTTGCGGGAGCTTGAAGAAGTCTCAATGAAATCAGAAGCAGAGCCCAGGGTTTGGAGAAATGCACTGGGCATAGAGAAAAGACAATCTCATTCTCTTAGGCTACTGAAATTCTTAATTGTGAGAAAAATATGCTAAGTAGAAAGGATGGGGAGCAGTACAGGGGATCATTGGAGATGTGAAATTATTCATGTTGTCCCTCAACAATAAATACATGCCATAGAGGAGGGAGTGCAGTCAGTTCTCTTTTCTTGAAAGGGCTGGTGTGTGAGTGTGAAAAATTGACCACTGTCAAATTTAACCTCTTGAATTTAAGCAATTACTCTTAGATCACAATTTTAGAGATACATGACATTGTTTTCCATGGCAACCCTGTACCTTTCCCTCCATGCCTGAGTTCTGTCAAAATGTTACAAGGTTTATAAATTATCACAGGAGACCAGCAAAAGACACAAGTACATGAACATTCTACCTTTTTGCAGGATCTCTAGTCCATGTCGCTGGCAAGTAGGTGAAGAGCAGACAGGTAGGATGGTAAGTACACACTACTCGGCAATAATTGGCGGTCGGTGTAAAAACCGTAGTGAGGTCTCCTCCTTGGAAGAATGTATTCTCATAGGTCTGAGTCACACATTCTGACATGGAATAATAAAATGTGTCAATTACTAGAGATGGGAACACCCAGTTCACCAGGAGAGAGTGAAGCCACTGCTCCTCTTTGTCATTGACGTTGCTTTTAAAACAGGATTTTGTCAGGAAAAGTGGGTAATGGGGGGTGAGTAGCACAGTTCCTCTGAGATTCTCATCTTTTCACTGCTGCAGAAATAATACTGCTGAGGGTGTCTCCCTCTGTTCCTGCCTCATACCCGATTCTGGAGCAGGGCAGCTTGAGCCCAGGTAGAAACCGAAGAAGCTGGATGGGCCATAAGGTAGATCTGCACGGCAGAGAGGAAAGGTACCTTCTCATGGCAAACCTCAGGAACAGCCTCTTCTGGGAGCATCATTACAAGGAAAACCAGGAAGGGGAAGTGTTGAGATCAAAAGGAATTAGAAAGTTTTATGTAAAGACAGTCCTGTATTTTAGGGATGCTCTGAGGTCAGAGTCATAGATTGTGCCACTGTGCACAGCCTCAATGACTCACAGTATTTCCCAGACCTTCAGCTCTCTCACACTCCACCTTGAACCCCCCAAAACTTCTTCACAATGAAGAAAATAGTGTTACAGGTATAATGTCTCAGGAACAGTCTAGAATAAAAATGTGTTGTACTACTGCCTTGCATCTGCAGGACTTCTTAACACTGAATGACATACTGTACTCTGTAATGGCAACCACCCATGCTGCAGAGCTGTGCAGCAAAGGTACCTAAGCAGCAACCTGCTCCAATCTTCCAAAATGAAGGCGCTTATAAGAGCACAGAATCACAGAATATGATCCACAAGGATCATTGAGACGAGCTCCTGGCCCTGCACAGGACCATCCCCACAAGTCACACCAGGTGCCCAAGAATGTTTTTCAAACACTTTTTGAACTCTGTCAGGTTTTTTGCTGTGACCACTTCCCTGGGGAGCCTGTTCCAGTGCCCAATCACCTGTTAGGTGAAAAACATTTTTCTAATATCCAACCTAAACCTGTCTTGACATAGCTTCAGGCCAGACCCTCTCGTCCTGTGCATCTCAAGACTACTGGGGGTTTTGAACATCCCTTGTAGTGGAGAAGCAGGGTAGTTTGTGAAAAGACTCTAAGATCTGTGTATTAAAACACACAAGAGAGCTATCTTTGCCCAGGAGACCACTCTCTTCTTGAATTTGACCTCCAAAAGGAGTAACAAACCAATAAAATGGTGATTTTTATTCCCGCATCTACCAAAGTGCTTTTTCTTGGATAAAAGATTAAGAGAAAAAAATGTATTTTTACAGACTGGGGAGGGAACCCGACTGAAAACATTTTATCTAGTGGCTTAATCTGTTACTATAAAGTGATCATACTGTATCAAGTGATATTTAAAATGAAAACAAAAAGTAGTATCATATTGGATTTTAGAGTTTTAAAAGACTACAAGTGGATTTTATTTGTTAATGTGATTATAAATGATACTTTGGCAATTCAATGCTTCCTGCACACAAGTATAATATATAATATTTTTTAGAAAAGGAATAAGTAAGGATTATTAGACATATGTGCTAGATGTGCTAATATCTTTCAAAGGTTAATTCCTTATTAGCAAAAAATTAGACTTCATAAGATCCAAGTTCTCTGGGACATATATACTTTCAAGCTCTTTCTCTAAAAATGTTATTTATTATTCTCAGTAGCATTTCTTTGTCCAACTTTGTCATTAACAGAAAATCATTTTCTATTCTTAGAAAACGCCAACTGAATTCTAAAGCTAAAAGAAAAGAATATAGCAATTATTTGCTGTATCAGATATTTTGGATCCTATTTATCTTTTTCTAGCATAAATTAACACACAAAAAAAATTATTTATGCTGTAAAATGATGCAGCATATAAAACTGTGCCAGTTCTGAGCACTTTAATTTAATTAAAATATTTTCTAGGCCTCAGAAATTTTCTAAGATTTTAGTTTTGCTGAGATTTAAAGCCAGGTAAAATTTTTTCTCAAATAATACTACATTTATCTATTAGATTTTGCTAAAAAGCTGTTACTTAATTGTTGTCTGAGAAAACAGTTAATATATTACTGAACTTATACCCGTGTTAGGCCTTAGTTATAATTTATCAGAAAAGGGAATTTCAGAGAAGTGCAATGTAATTTTTGTGGTTTAATTTTTGCTAATGGAACAAAGTAAATCATTAACACAGAATGAAAGACATACAGTACTCTGCCTACTCCACCCCCAAGTGGCTTCCTTTCCCAGCTGCTGCTTAGGCTACTAACCTTGCCATTGGGCACAGAACATGGAGCATCACACCAATTTCACGGTTACACTATGGATGCAGTCTCAGCCCTATAGAGAAAACTGCCTGTGGCATTGCCCCGTGTGTGCTGGGGCAGGTGACAGCACAAGGGGTGGCAGGACAGTGTCAGTAAAGCCCCATTAGAAAGTTTCATGTCAGACAATAGGGTTATGACAGTTACCCAAACTTAACTAAGATCAATCCAGCAGAATAAACAGCTCTCTCAAGAGCAGATTGCAATTACTAATCTCCTCCCCTTCTACAAGAGTTGCTTTATGCTGTGTGTAAATCTCAGGAATTATATATTAACTTACCACTGTAAACGGAAGCAAGTAAGAAAATGAAATAAAAAGTCCGATAAATCCAATTCATCCTAAAAACCACAAAATCATTCTTTAGGATATATTTAATAAAGGGTGTATGATTAGTTTTATAAAGCACTGATTTACACTTGTACTGTTTCACCATTAATTGAAAATTACATCAAAAATTATAATTGTAGCTGTGATATGATATTTTGGCATACCTTTTAACAGCAGAATATTCATGCTTGCTTAGACTGGGAACAATATTTCATTGAAATGACATTACTAATATTGACTCTCCAGATAAATACTGTTATCATGGTAGTGAACAACTAACTCATACTCACTGCTTCATATGCAATATGAATTCTAAACTTTTTTTCATGTGCAACAAATTAAACTGTGAAATAAATTAACCATAACACACAAGCGATAAATACTCCAACGTACTCAACGTAGCAACGTCTTATTGCTATGAAAACCTTTCACTGAATACCAGTTGCAATAGTGATTACTTACCTGAACACATAGTAGGTCTGGATGCATGGATCAGGTTTGCACTCTACTTAAAAAAAAAAGTCAACACTTTGTATCAAATATTACTGCTTGTAATGCTAACTGATCTTTAATATTTACTTTGAATGGGTGCTCTTTTTGTCAATATTGTTACTGACCTTGGGACACATCCACACCGCACTGGAATTGATCCTGTATAACCACACACATGCAACACAGTCTCTCTTTTCTCCCCTATGAAAGGAGGATAATATTTTAAATCCCTGGAAAAAGTTTCACCTTTATATCAAACTAGAGAATTTTCATCGTCCCTGAAAGCAATCACACAACCTACCTGTATTTGGATATTAACAAACAAAGCAATCTGAATTTACCATTTTTTGTGTTGCTCCACAAATACTTATTTTGTCTTTGTGTGTGTGTGTGTGTGTGCATTTCAATTGGTGGCACAAAGTGATCAGAACTTTTGTCCAAGAACTTAGTTTCTTCACTTTTCATTTCTCATCTGGGCTTTCCATTTCAGATATTGGGCAGTTATTCCTGTTTGTTACTGTTTTAATAAAAACACAAGCAAACAAACAAACAAACAAACAAACAAAAACTTAAAAATCCCCAATCATACACTTTTGGAAAAATAAGGTATACCATTCAAAAAAGCAGAAAAACAGAGCAGATTGACCATAAATTTTACCGAGATCATGAGGGTCATTCATTCAACATGTAGTCATACCCACATTCATCAGAAGCTTTGGTAAGATTTCATTTCTGTAATCCATTGTCTATATTTTAGAATTTTGTCTCAGGAAGGGGCATCTTCTGGTGATGGCTGTTTGTTTCAGAAGCAAACTACTAGAAAAAAAAAAACAAACTTCCTTAAAGTGGCAGTTCTCAAATTTAGGTATCACTCTTCCTAAAAGCAAATATTATTTTAATTATATCTGTAAGGGCATCAATTGGATTTGACAGTGAAGCTCAGAAGGCAGAAATGCTATTAAAGAGACTCAGAATGAGCGTGCTCATTCATACTGGAAAATAAATGCATTTTCTTTCAATGGGCGTGCTACTCACATGACGTGCTCCCATTTACACTGCTGCACTGTTTCTCAAATCAAGTGTTATACTTCTGTACAGAGAAAAAATTGTGTTATGGACTCTGTGTTGATGAGTGAGTTATTGTTTATTATAGGACATATTTATTATAGGACAAATTACAAACTATGCTAAGACAAATTCTTAGCTGGTATAAGTTTCCCAAGCCTCTCTGAAATCCAGAGATCATATGATTTAAACTAGGAGAAGAGTTAGAATTAAGAGTTTGCTTCTGTTTGACTCTGCTTCATTTTCACTTGGTAGTTCAAAAAACCAAAACCTGCTTCAGCCTAAGCAAGTTCTTTAAGACAACATCTCCCTGGCAGTGAAATTGCCTATTCACTTGATACTGCTTTCTGCTGATTTCCACTGCCATCTATGCACAAATCTCATTCATCCACAAAGGTGGCAGGAATTACGGACCTGTTTCACCTCAAGAAATAAATGATTGGATTCTAGACTGATTTAGGTCTAATTCTGCCTGGCAGAACCAACAGTCTCATTCAAAAACCAGCTTCAACAAGAAAGAGGATCTACTCTCTATGATAACACCCACTGGTTGTGATGTGGAGCAAGAGGAGAAGTTTCTTAGAGGAAGTGAGGAAAGGTAGGCACCAGTATGGTGGGAATAACCCACATTCTCATTTTGATTTGGCTTTGTGAACACCTGTCTTGGTTTGGCCTGGGGGGATGTCAGTCTTGGAAGTGACCTGTGCTGCAGGAAGCAGAACAACTTCCTTCCTAAGAGAGAGAGCCAATAACCAGGTATTTTTAAAGATTGATATGTAGGTACACCAATAAAAAACTTAGTCCGCCTCTGAGGAGAAAACCCCTATATAAGCAGAGAACCCGTGATCCTCTTCCTCTTTTGCTTGCTGCTGTTGGTAGAGAAGGATCTCCCTGCTTTTCTCTTCGGTAAGGCTGGAGCCAT